>CM077098.1:41169512-41526279 GCA_039513925.1 Platanthera zijinensis
TTACACAAGAGCTCCACCTCTACCCACCACTACTACCATCCCCACCTCTATCCCCATTCATAACAAAACCCCTGCCATAACCACATGCCCACGAACTATTGGATCCCTCACATCAAAACTACCCACTCTCTATAGTACCAAAACTATTGTACTTATCACCAAATCACACACACCCCTCTCAAGGCCATCATAGCTGAGGCTATTTCCCATCTTGCTATTTCCATTTCCCTCCCTTGTTGCTCAAATCACTGCCCTCTCTCTACTGCTCCCTCTTCAAGTAGGGTCCTGGCTTTAGTTACCACTAAAAACAGGCAGGGGGAGATACTCCATGAAGAAGTAGCAGTAGTACCACAGAAGAAACAAACAAAATTAATAGCAGTAGTAGCAGAAGAAGAAGCAATATTAGATGCTGAGGATTTATTTGATTTCATTAATTTTATTAAATCGGATATGGAAATAGATGAGCAGGTCCCAGAAAAAGCAACTGTTTGTGATTTTATTATAAATCCAACAGTTGATCTTGTAAATTTATTGAGCATGTTTAATATAGTTCATTTGAAATATCTGCCAGAGGAAAACATTAAGCCATCAATGGTTATAGTCCCTACACCTCACCAATAAGCCCCAAGGTTGCCAAGTAACTTAAGGCCACTTTTGCCATTCCAGGAATCCCAGCCATTCCATCTCCTCCAAGAGCTGTTTCCCCCATTATCTCATTTCCCACTTGCTCCAGTTTTTGTTATGGATGATTCACCTATGCCTTATCTTGATGCATTGTTCATGGCTGATATAGAAGAGGAAAATAAGTCAATTGCTGAAAGCACTGAAGTGAACAGTTCTCCAGCTCTCATCCAGCTCCCTTCCAGGCTAAAAAACCTGAAATATCTGTTGAGACTCTAAGAGGAATAAATGCATTATATGACAACCCACAAGATTCTGATGATGATGATGATAATGATGGGGACTCAGATGAGGATCCTAAGAAAAAGAAAACATCCAAGAAGAGGAAAGCTCCTCCACCTCCTGCCCCCAAACCAAATCCTGCAAATGACAATCCATATTATATACTGCATAAAATTACCCCTTATAATGACATACCAGCATGGATGTGGTTGTCCAAAAATCAACAGAAAGAAAGAAAGAGAAGCCAGAGATATTCACCTTCTCCCACTCAAGATATAGAAAGGACCCTCCTCCTCCTCCATCAATAACTGGTGCTTCAGACAACTTCCCAAAGGTCTACCCAGTTTGAAACTTCCCCAAGACAACAAGGTAGATCTTCATCTGGCAAAAATAGTACTATCAACAACAATAACATCAACAACAACAATAACAATTCCCTGAACATCAAAAGGCTGAAAGCCCAAAAAGACCTGCTTCTCCCAAAGGTCTACCTAGTTTGAACTGATTAGTTTGTGATATTTTAAAACTGCTTTCTCATTTCCTGATACAAAGCTTATTTTATATATATATCTGCTGCATATGCTAATTTTTCCTGCCAGATATATGTTTTCTTGCTTTGTACATATTTTATTTTATTATGAGTCTGTAATTAGTCACCTAACCCAAATATGGTGAGATTGTTGGATCCCTAGTTAGATTGGGCTAGGTTCACTAAGTTAGGATCATATGACCCAACATGTATAGCCAGGATCATGGTTGTGTCCTAGAGTCTAGGCCAAGTCCTTAGAGTTAACAATGCATAGACTAGCCATCAACAGACTTCCAAAGAATCAGGACATAGAGAAATATCAAAGACTCAGAAAGTGAGTTAGACGTTCGTCGAACTCAGGTCGGCGAAAGCCTTGCTCAGGTCGACGAACTGAGAGAAAATTCTCTGAGCTGAGCTCGACGAACTTGGTTCTCTGTTCAACGATCTTTGGACACTATGAGTCAGCATTCTTAAGTCCAGAATTAGATTCAATTCGACGAATATATCTTCTCAGCTCGACGATCTTGATGCACAGTTTTGGAAGATTCATCGAGCAGCAGTCAACAGTTCTGAGATCGACGATCTTAAATCTCGGCTCGACTAATGAATCCGGACTTGGTTATTTCCATCCTTCTTTCCCTATTCTATTGCAATAATTCCTGAGTAATTAATGCTAAAATATTCTTTAAATATTACCATTAGATAGAGAATGAATTATGGACTACATGAGGATTATTGCTTTCTATTTTTCAAAGGGACAGTTGGGGAAATAAATCAACAAATATTCTCAAGGCCATTAGAATTGAATGAATGCAGAAGAATTCAAATTTCAAAAGAAAATTTATATAGAAAATATAAAAGGGATTTTCCACCTCTATTATGAAGAACACACAATAATTGAAAAAGAAATACAAAACCAGTCAGCAGTGAACAAGCATCTTCGGCTTTTCTCTCTTGACAGCACTCTGAGACGTAGAGTACACACAACAAAGTGATATAGAGAAACAAGAACTAGACATGAGAAAGAACATTAAGCTGAAGAAGAAGAAGAACAACCATTAATATCAAGTGTCTTCTTTTTTCCTCATCACAGGATTCTTTAAAGGACAACAACTATAATATCAGTCAAGAAGTCCCTGGAGCTCTTCTGGTCAAAGAAAAAGCTTGAAGGCCTATCTCCCTACATAAAAGCTCTAACTTTCTGAACCATCAAATATCTCAGGGGGAGCCTTTGCCAACATCAAAATCCACAAAAGTCTTCTCAGTTGTACTTTGAGAAAAAGAAGACAAAATCAATCTCTCATCCCCCACTGTATAAAGGGTTCTTAACTCCCTTCAAAAGTTATTCATGGTTGTAAGTCACCTGGTCATAAGACTTGAGGTTTGGTTTTTTGAGCACCTTATCAATAGCTAATTGGTGGTAGTCACCTGATTAAAAACCTGAGTGGATTCCTACCAGGGTGGTAGAGAGGAGTGGATCCCAGGTTGGGGAACCACTATAAAATTCTTGTGTTCTCTGGATGCTCTTTTCTTTTTGTTGCTGCTATGGCTTTGCTAGTTGTTTTTGTGTTTGGATTTGTTTTGGTTGTTGTGACATATTAGTTAGTTTAAGTTTTTATTTAGTTTATTTTAAAACCTAAAGACCTACTCTATTAACCCCCCCCCCTTTAGAGTATTAGATCTAATCACTTCACAATAGATGCAAGATTCTATTCTTCAACATCTACTTGAGTCAGACTCTAAGCTTTTCAAAAAACGTTTCTTGAGATTTCTTCCTTTCATTCTTCATTGAGTTTTCATTTTGGATTTTGAAGAATTTGAGATTGGGTAAGGTGTATTATATTTTTTTTTATTGTTAATGTTATTTTTAAATTTTATAGGAGCTTGTGTCTCTTGAGATTTGTTTTTATCGAGTTAGTGATAGATTGTGTGGTTGGATGAGTTTGAAGATTCAGTTTGTGGGTCAGGGTTAGATCCGGTTTTGGATCGAGGTGTAGGAGAGGTTCTCTGTGTAGGAGTTTCTCCGAGTGTTTATATTATGTTGTCTGGATAGTGATAATTGAAATTGGTTGTAGTAGTAGATAGGCGGTGGTGTGATATGTATCCAATACGGGGAACCATTAATAATCTTTGAATGTTTTCTTGAATTTTCAGATAATTTTTATTTTTTATTCGGCACAAAAACAAAATCAATACTTCCCTTTCTTGATGATTAGGTAGATGCTTGATATTTAAAAATGCTAGCAGTTCTATAATAGACTATAATGTAAAGTGCACCAAAAAAAAGTAAAAATAACCACAAGGAAAGTAACCTTAGCTTATAAGCATGCCCACACAAGATTATAAACTAGGGGGTCATTTTGCACAACATAACGTATAAAAAGCCCATACAAATTTATATGTTAAGGGTAAGGGTTGATTTATGATGTCATGGTATGATATGTTATGTGGGTTAATGATATGTTCATACAAATGCAACACATATGAAATATGCGCACAGACCTTTAGTTCCAGTTCCAGCATTTGAAAGCTAGCTAACTCCCAGCAGCGTCCGTAGTTGCCAACAGAGACAGTGGTTTGGCCACCCCCCCACTCCAGGCAGGTATTCCGTATTACCAGGCCTAGCCCGTACGTACGCCTCTGAAGGACACACCAGAGTTACCACGTACTAATGATGATTAAACCCGCCAGTCTTTTCCTTGGCTATGTGTAAACCACACCCGCCGAGTCATCGTATCGACATAGGTGTGAACGACCATCAAATACTGAAGACCCAACACCTTATACACATGCAGTCATGAATTCCCAAGCCATCTACTACCCGGACTATACTATCTGTTACAACTACCTTCCGAACCCTTGGCTCGTCGGGCTAACCTGCCCATTTCCATAACTACCGAGCCTACCACTCGGGTAACCCAACCACGCTAAACTCCCGAGCCATCAGGGTAAGTGAAATTGACTTAATAGTAGTTACTAATTGCTATTTTAACATTTTTGTCTTATGGTTTAAGGTTTACCTTGGACTGCCCAAGGAATGCCCGGTGAAGGGCTCTCACGTGAAACAAGGAACTATGATGGTTGCTGAAGCCCATCATTCCCTTTCGTAAGGCACATACTATTATTGGTATCTACCAAGGTCCCAAGCCCTTAGCATTACACCTGAACTAACCCCAAGTGTATTTTAGACATTCCAAGGAAAAGATGATCCATCATCGATCCCGATCACCACCTTGCATCCTAGCAAACCAGGCTCTCACAACCTTGACTCCTATTGGTGACCTCACTTATACTCATCAAGATTAGGTAAGCCATCTACCTCACCTTCCCATAGAAGGATCTTCATGTTACATTATTTGTAACACCCCCATCCGTCACAGGGAATATAACAGAAGGTCCAGCTAGGGCCCCAATCCATATTCCATGGACTGTCAGTGGAGTTACATATTAATACCAAATTACAGTAATAAAATTTTGAATCCTAACACAGAGCATTCTAGCGGAGGCTTTTAATTAAGTTGGAAGAACCCATAACAAAACATGAATGTCCACTAAAGGCCAAAGTAGGAATGAAAGTAAGAATAGACATAGAGTCTCGGCTTTATGACTTTACAACTGTTTACTTAAACAATAAGTGTTTTACAGACTTCGGCACGCGCAGGCCGACCACACATGGAATATAAAGGAAAACACTTCGTTTTGGCCTTCAAGGGCTAACATAGTAAAAATGGCTTCAGCCTGCTACTTGCCACTTGGCTTACCTATTCTTGCATAAGAACAATCCACCAAACGATGGAAAAACAAGGCAACGGTCAGCTAAAGCTGACAAAATTATAACGACCCCACCCCTTACTCGGGGCGGCGATGCTCCTTCCAACAATATATTAGTAAAATCAAATATAGCAATGAATGCGAAATTTAAGCACACATCACCACAGGCGTAGGCACGAACGACCACACACCCCGTCCTCTTAGGGCACATCCTCGGTTTTCGGAAAAAAGCCAGGGACTCACCACCGTTCACAAGACGGTAACAAACATGAGCATTTTGATAGTCTTTATGACCTACGCAAGTCCCAAGACCCGTAACTAAGACAACGATAGGTAACACTACCCATGGACGCTCGGCATAGCTACAGGTTAGGTTCGGCCATTTCCCGTTGCTCACATTGCCAGGCGTAAAAAGGCACAATGCGGGTCTGCCTCCCCATTACCATTTCTCAAGACTTTACACAATCACGTTATGTTATACGGATGGTTCTCAGGCCAGCAAGCTGGTCTCTCAAAGATCTCATCCCCACAACATTGGCCACAGGTCTCCTCAATACAGGCCTCAAACACTGGCCCCAGGTCTCCACGACATAGGCCTCAAAAAAGCTCCCTAGGAGCTACCATAGGTGGCAGCACTACCGCCGTGCGGTACCTGGCAGAAATGCGATTCTACCATATTTTTTTGGTGCTCCTTGGAGTTAGTCCGCAAGGTTACCTACTACAATCTACCGCATAGAAACCGATAAAACAAACATCACGGAGGCTTCTTTGGCAATAACAATCATAATGAAAAACATCACCAATCTAGACCAACCTGTCTGGATGGGCTTCACACACCATGCCTATGTTCGTACTTGGATTCTAAACTCTAAATGTAAAACTATGGGGATACTCCGTATCTACCCGGAGGAAGGCCTCACGCTCACCGCACACTCGCGGGAGAGGGTTTCCTATGAAAAGGGAAGAGGACCTCACATGCACAAGTAGAGAATCGTTAACCTTTGTGCTCTCTTCGGTTCCATTCCAAAGATTCTAGGTGGATGAACACGACTGCAACGATCTTGTGTCCACATATCCGGATACGTCCTGCAAACTGAGCTCTAAATCCCAAACAGTGGCATAATCACTCTTTTGACGCTGCTTCTCCTTATCCAAGAGATCTAGGCCAAGCCCTCAACTTCATAAGAAATTATGTGAAAATGGATTAATTAGCCATATAAACCGAGCTATCGCCGCGCGGTACCTCCTCATTTCACATGTAACCGCCTAGGCCAGCCAATCACAGGCCGCCATGTGTACACACTGTGATAGTTCCACTATCGCCGCGCAATAGGACGTTAATGCCGCGTGATAGCTATCGTCGGTTACGACATGATACCTGCTGATATCGCCACATGTTATCGATTACCGCCACACGGTAGGATCCTGAGAGCCTCGTCAATTAAATTGACATAGTTATTGCTGGCGGTATCACTATCGCCGGGCGATAGCTACCCGAGAGCTTTGCTATAAAAATTTCCCAGCTACCGTCACGCGATAATTATCTACCGTCGAGCGATAACCTTCAGAGAACTATATCCTGCCTTAAGGAAGGGTGGGTGTTACAAATCTCCCCCACTAAAAAATATTTCATCCCAAAATTTGATGTTACAGGAAAATATAAAAAGAAAATAGTACAACTGATTACCAAAGAGAAAAAGCTTAGGGAACTCCTCCCACATATTTTGCTCGCGCTCCCAAGATAGCTCGTCTCGGCCACAGTAGTCCCAAAGGATCTTGACCATTTTAATTGATTTTTTTTACACCTACTTGATCTCTACATCCTCGATCCGAATGGGCTTGACCATCGTCATCAACCTACGGTTGACTGACACCTGATTCACAACAATCACTTGAATAGGCTCTTGAATAGCCTTTTGCAGAACAAAGATGTGAAATACATCATCCAAATTGCTCAACTCCAACGAAAGAGCCAAAAGATAGGCGGCTTCAGCAACATGCATGATGAAGATTTTCTAGAGTTTTAAAATATTATCCAAACTAAAATCTCAAATAGGCAAGTGTACCTATCAAAATATAGTATAGGAAATGTCGTATTAGACTTGGGGCCTGTTGAGTACTTCTACTCACGCAAATTAATATTATTTTATCGAAGTTCAAGAATGAGGTTAAATTAACTATAGGAGAAAGATAAACTAAAAAACAAGCACTTGATCTAGACTCCCTTTTCAATTCAAATAAACTTCAATAAAATGTAAACTCTAATTTACCAACTTCGACCGTGGAGGTTCCTTAAGTACAAAAGCGTCTCTCTCGAGCTCATGCTTTTGAATAACCTTAGGTTGATCGATTAAGACCTCTCGGCCAGTCGAAACCCCTAAGCTTGCTTTACGCGGTGAACCCCGCTATTGGATTTGACTCCAATCCGGAAGATCCATGTCATCCTCTCTCGAGGAGTGCATGCGGCTCCTTCTATCTTTGAGCGATCTACTCGTATCCGCAACCTCTCGGTCATTTAAGATACGGATCTAGGATTGAAAACATATTCGCGAAATATGAATTCGATACAAAATAATTCAAAGATAAATCGATAGTGATAAGTAAAGAGTTTGACAAAATGAGTTTATTCACTTTTAAAGTTCATCATGATCAAGTGCAAATGTAAATTAGCTACTTGACATGATAACAGAACTACATAAAAAGAAGGGAAAGAAGAACATGTTTGCAAAAAGGAAATTCTTGAATTGAAATCTAAACTATGAATTTGAAATTACATAAAAGATAATGCTGAAAAACAATAAACTAAGCTACAAAATACTTCTAAAACATGCTCCTAATCTTACTCCTCGATCTTCTAAACACATCTGGAATTTATAGATTTTTCTGCTTGGGAGTCACGACCATTGGTCACGCCCGTGACCTAGGGCGTGTCAGGCTCGGAAACTGCAGTCTTGAAAGCCCGGGAATGTTGGACAAAAACCGCCAAAAATTGTCGTTTTGCGGGTCACGCCCCTAGGTCACGCCCGTGACCTAGGGCGTGTCTAGTCTGTTACAAGAAATGGCGAGAATGAGAACGGCGGGATGTAATTCTGCCGTTTCTGAAGTGGTCACGCCCTAGGTCATGCCCGTGACCCAGGGCGTGTCTGACTGGGCCAGCAAAATAGTTGGATACGGCGCAATCTGGGATTAATTTGGCAGTTTCGGGTAGGTCACGCCCTAGGTCACGGGCGTGACAGGGGGGCGTGTACTTGAGAAATGTTGCAGAATTGCCCCGGGAAGATTTCTGGATAAAATTATTTTTTTGACCTAGACACGCCCGTGACTCAAATGTCACACCCGTTTCACGGGCGTGTACTTGTGAAATTTTCCAGAATTGTAGAGGACATCGTCCTCTTTCCGTTGACTGGTTGCACGTCCCGTAACTCTTCCTGGTTTGAAAGTTATGACCATTTGAAGTTGAGCTATCCGTTACAAAAAATTTTCATTTTCACCGCTTCAACTTTTGATCAGTCCTGCAAGCTCCAAATTGCTATTCACAGCCCAGATTGACCTAAAATATGAAAATAAAGCAATTATAATCATAATTACTAAAATATAACTATAATCTTATTATTAATTAAATAAAAACTATATGAAAATAACTATAATTAGTGACTTATCAAATACCCCCATACTTAATCTTTTGCTATTCCAGAGCAAAACTATGAGAAGTACTTATAAGAAATTTATATTTTTTTAATTTAAACTAAAAATTCATTAAATCAAAAGAAAGTTAAAAATAAAATTTAGCGATTTAAATATTAAATCCTAAACTATGAAATTAAAATGTACAGAGAAAGGTATTTAGCAAAAATTTCTCATATAAATTAATTAGAATTCAAAATTAAGTAATTTAGCAAACAAAATTAGATTAGAATTATTCACATTATTACTAAAAAGAAACTTGTAAGAAATTTTTAACTACTACTTATGCTCTCTTAGTATTTTAATTTACTTCTAAAACCATTTTTTTAGGGTTTGGGGAAAAGGAAAAAAGAAGAGTTTTTGGATTGGGGGCGATGAATTTTATCCTCTCACCCCACACATTTTTTTCTTTTGATATTTGCATATGTTTACCAAGAAAATGATGGATTTTATCCTCTCATTTTCCATGACATATGAACAAATATTTTTTCTCTTCAAATCAAAACAAAAATTAAATGGGAGTAATGAATTTTATTCTCTTACTCCTATTTTTTTATTTGGGGATTGCATATGTGTACCAAGGAATTTATAAGTCCCATGACATATGATCTAACCAAAAAAAAATTGCATATGTGTACCAAGGGATGATGAATTTTATCCTCTCATCCCTATGACATATGATCTAACAAGAAAATTTAAAACAAAGGGAAGGTTACACAAAATTTAGATTAAATTAAAATAATTAGAGAGCAACTATAGTAAATTTAGAATTTCCTAAGAATCTTTAAGCATAAATGATTATAATTAAAATCAAAAGATTGTTAAACTAAACACTATAAAACTGAAACTAATTAGAATTAAGAGAAAAAAGAAGTAAATAAGGTTCTCTAAACAAATTTAATTCATAAGTTTATTTCTCAAAATTAAATCGCTAAAAATTAATTTAACTAACTCTGATGAAATAAAAGATTAGAAAATCAAAAATTATAAAAATTCTTATAAATAAACTCAAAATTTATTTCTAGAAATCACAAAAAGTAAGTAGGGGATTATTATTTTTTATTTTTTCTAATTTCTAAAGATTTTTTCATTTTTTTTAGATTTTCTAAATAAAAACAATATGAGAATCCGCCCCCATACTTAAAAATAAACATTGTCCCCAATGTTTACAAGTCAAGTAGGAGGGGGGAAAATGCATAAAAAAAATAAATTGCAATGATTTAAAGATAATCAAGGGGTGTCTCCCAAGAGCGCTTTTCTTTTGCCCGTCTTTAAGCTAGACGGTTTGGGTTAAGAAAATGGAAAATAAAAATTAAAGTGAATGGGCAACTCCCTTAATTCATGCTTTGGCGAAGATGCCAAAGTTGCTTGCCCGGCTACTCCTCCGCTTTCTTCTTGATTTTCCTTCTTGCAGTTGACTTGAAAATTTAGATTCAAATCACCGATCCATACCTGAGGTGATTTGAAATTTTGTAGAGGTACGAAAAATGGATCGTGGATGACGTTTAATTGCAACGGCACCTCTTCTACATGACAATCGTTAGTATAAGGAAAATCAAAAGTAAGCGTTTCAGAAAAATCTTTGCAAGGAGGAGGCTCTTGCGAAGGTATAAGATTAGGCTCTGGTTGTTTATTTTCTAAAATTATTTTTTTATCCAAAAATTTACTGGAAATAAAATCATTGGACGCATCAGGATCAAATATTTTTGCTCCTAAAAAGTCATAAATTGTGCATGGAGGAGAAAAATTGGAAGTCATGGGAGGAGACACATGTTTTTCTTCTACTTTGTCCAGTGTGCCAATAAAATTAATAAATTTTTGATATAATAATTCTTCTTCCTCCTTTGAATAAGACACCAAGGGGGTACGTGAAGATTCATGTTCCACCATAGGTGAAATATTTAAAGAAGGAGAAAAATTAGTAGAACAAGTGATACTTTCTTCTAAATTTTGGGGAGTATCAACTTGAAATTGTGTAAAGTCCCCAAAATTAGAAGAAGAAGTGTGTGGTGTGATTAAAGAAGGATAAAAATTCGGATCTAAATAATTATTCTCATCACTCGGGAAGTTTTCCGGTTGATCTTGCGAACAAGAAAAGCCAACATTCGAGATGGAAGAAGAATTTTTTAAATCGAAATAATTATTCATATTTGAAAAGTATTTTCACGAAAATTAGAAGGATTGGAAAAATTATTTTCATAAAAATTAGAAAAAGAATTATCATAAAAGTGAGAATAGATAATTTCATAATTATTATAAAAATTATTTTCATAAGAAAGATTTTGATAAAAATTATAATGATAACAATATTCACTTTGATGAGAACCACCACAATAATAACAAACAATTTGGCGTTGTCTTGCGGCTTTCAAAAGATTTACTTTGTGTGTAAGCTCGGCAATTTTAGCGGCCAATTGTGATAACATTTTTTTTATAAAAGAAGAAAAAAAAAACAACCGTTAGCTAATTGAAATGAATTTGAAAAAGAAAATTAAAAAGAGAAATGGTGATAGAGAAAAAGAGGGATAAAAGTAATACAGTTCGCGTTTTAAAAATATCAACAAAATAGTCCCCGGCAACGGCGCCAAAAACTTGATGAAGATTTTCTAGAGTTTTAAAATATTATCCAAACTAAAATCTCAAATAGGCAAGTGTACCTATCAAAATATAGTATAGGAAATGTCGTATTAGACTCGGGGCCTGTTGAGTACTTCTACTCACGCAAATTAATATTATTTTATCGAAGTTCAAGAATGAGGTTAAATTAACTATAGGAGAAAGATAAACTAAAAAAACTAGCACTTGATCTAGACTCCCTTTTCAATTCAAATAAACTTCAATAAAATGTAAACTCTAATTTACCTACTTCGACCGTGGAGGTTCCTTAAGTACGAAAGCGTCTCTCTCGAGCTCATGCTTTTGACTAACCTTAGGTTGATCGATTAAGACCTCTCGGCCAATCGAAACCCCTAAGCTTGCTTTACGCGGTGAACCCCGCTATTGGATTTGACTCCAATCCGGAAGATCCATGTCATCCTCTCTCGAGGAGTGCATGCGGCTCCTTCTATCTTTGAGCAATCTACTCGTATCCGCAACCTCTCGGTCATTTAAGATACGGATCTAGAATTGAAAACATATTCGCGAAATATGAATTCGATACAAAATAATTCAAAGATAAATCGATAGTGATAAGTAAAGAGTTTGACAAAATGAGTTTATTCACTTTCAAAGTTCATCATGATCAAGTGCTAATGTAAATTAGCTACTTGACATGATAACAGAAATACATAAAAAGAAGGGAAAGAAGAACATGTTTGCAAAAAGGAAATTCTTGAATTGAAATCTAAACTATGAATTTGAAATTACATAAAAGATAATGCTGAAAAACAATAAACTAAGCTACAAAATACTTCTAAAACATGCTCCTAATCTTACTCCTCGATCTTCTAAACACATCTGGAATTTATAGATTTTTCTGCTTGGGAGTCACGCCCATTGGTCACGCCCGTGACCTTGGGCGTGTCAGGCTCGGAAACTGCAGTCTTGAAAGCCCGGGAACGTTGGACAAAAACCGCCAAAAATTGTCGTTTTGCGGGTCACGCCCCTAGGTCACGCCCGTGACCTAGGGCATGTCTAGTATGTTACAAGAAATGGCGGGAATGAGAACGGTGGGAAGTAATTCTGCCGTTTCTGAAGTGGTCACGCCCTAGGTCACGCCCGTGACCCAGGGTGTGTCTGACTGGGCCAGCAAAATAGTTGGATACGGCGCAATCTGGGATTAATTTGGCAGTTTTGGGTAGGTCACGCCCTAGGTCACGGGCGTGACAGGGGGGCGTGTACTTGAGAAATGTTGCAGAATTGTCCCGGGAAGATTTCCTGATAAAATTATTTTTTTGACCTAGACACGCCCGTGACTCAAATGTCACGCCCGTGTCACGGGCGTGTAATTGTGAAATTTTCTAGAATTGTTGAGGACATCGTCCTCTTTCCGTTGACTGGTTGCACGTCCCGTAACTCTTCCTGGTTTGAAAGTTATGACCATTTGAAGTTGAGCTATCCGTTACAAAAAATGTTCATTTTCACCGCTTCAACTTTTGATCAGTCCTGCAAGCTCCAAATTGCTTTTCACAGCCCAGATTGACCTAAAATATGAAAATAAAGCAATTATAATCATAATTACTAAAATATAACTATAATCTTATTATTAATTAAATAAAAACTATATAAAAATAACTATAATTAGTGACTTATCAATGCTCCAATATCTAAAAAGGATCAGCATTCCTCGGACAAAGCTTCTTTAAGTGTCAAATCCTTAATAAGCCTATAAACGGTTTTAACTTGAGGTATACCCAATCGCCCACCACAAACTCAACGTTCCTGTGCTTAACGTTATAGTACTTAGCCTGGCTATACTGAGCAACCAGCAACTGCTCACGGATTGTCCACACAAACAAAGTCGCGTCAATGACTTCCTTCTGCTTATACAGCTTTGACTCACCCGTCTCTAACCAAGATAATGTTATATGGCATGTCCTACCGTACAGGGCCTCGAAGTGCGTCATTTGAATGCTCGCATGGTAGCTGTTATTATGAGCAAACTCAAACATAAATAGGTGATCTTCCCACCTCTTACCGAAATCCAGAGCACACATATGAAGAATGTCCTCCAACATCATATTGACCCTCTCGGTCTGACTATCTGTCTATGGATGAAATGTCATGCCAAACTTTTGCTTGGTCCCTAATAGTGGATGCACTAACCTCCAGTCATTCGATGTTAAGCTCCCATCTCGGTCACTCACAATGCTACTGTGCACACCGTGCAGTCGTACAATGCAATCTATTTTAAACTTTTCCAGTTTATCCACCGAATCGTCCTTCTTTTTTGGGATGAAGTGCGACACTTTCATTTAAACGATCTATGATCAACAAGATGGCATCGTTTCCCTTTTGCAATCTCGGCAAACCATGCACAATATCCATGGAAACATCATCGAACCTCCACTCTGATATAGGCAAAGACTTCAAGAATCCTCCGGGCTTTTAGCATTCCTCCTTCACTAAGGAGCACGTTTGACACTTTGCCACATAAAGTGATACATCCTTTTTGAGTCTTGGCAACCAGAACAACTTTTTCATATCTCTACACAACTGTGTGCTCCCGGGGAGAATCGAGTGCATAGTATGATAAGACTCGTACATCAATTCCTCCCGTAGCTTACCCGCACTTAGGACGTACAAACGACTGTCCTTCCATAACAGTCGATCATCGACAGTAAATTGGGCATTTCACCCATCCAAAGCCTCTGCCATGATCCGCTTCATTCGTCATCTAATTCCGAAGATTGCCCAATCCGATCAGCTAGGTCATACTATACCTCTGTCTAGTTCAGCTAAGTTTCAGCACTAGACCTCTTATCGACACAAGAGATCTCCAAGGCCTCCAAATCTCGAACCAAACTCTCGTCATGCAACATCAACCAATTGACTTGCACGGGAGATCTGCGAATTAACCCATCCGCGAATGCATTGCCTTTCCCAGGGACGTAGTGAATCTTGAAGGTGTAGTCCCCAAGGAACTCCATCCCCTTCCATTATCATATGTTTCGGTCCTTCTGATCTATCTGATACTACAAGCACTTGTGATCTGAATAGATATCGACCTTCTTCCCATACAGATAATTCCTCCAAAGCTTGAGATCGAATACCACAATCGCCAACTCGAAATTAAGGACCTGGTAATTCCTCTCATGCACCTTCGACTAGCGCGATAAATATGCTATTACACTATCATACTGTAGTAGAACACAGCCTAAGCCGCAATCTGAAGCGTCGCTGTAAATTTCAAATCCTTCCGCCCCACATGGCAAACATAGAATAGGCATCGCGATCAGAGGACTTTTCAGTTCCTCGAAAGTTTGCGAGCACTCCGGCGACACACAAACTTCTAATCTTTCCTTGCCAAGGTCGTGAGGGGTAATTCTATCCACATGAAGTTCTCCAAAAAGCGCCTGCTGTAGCCGACAAGCCCCAGAAAACTCCGGACTTCCGCCCCCAAAGACAGTACAGGCCACTCCCATATAGCTACAATCTTCGCCGGATCCACATCGATTCCGTCACCGCTAACAATATGACCAAGGATGCTTCCAAAGGAAGCCTGAACTCACACTTCGAGAACTTAGCATATAGTTGATGGCTTCTCAAAGTCTCCAGAATAATATGAAATGTTCTGCATGATCAAACTCAGACTATGAGTACACGAGGATATCATCAATGAACACTATCACGAACCGATCCATATATTCCCTGAATATCCAGTTCATCAAGTCCATAAGCACGGATGGAGCATTAGTCAGCCCAAAAAAATGACCGTGAACTCATAATGCCCATAACATGTGCTGAAAGCTGTCTTGGGAATATCACTTTCCCTTATTCTCAGTTGATAGTACTCGGATTTCAAATGTAGTTTCGAGTACATAGTCAACCCGACAAGCTGATCAAACTGATCATCAATCCTCGGGATCGGATATCTACTCTTCTCTATCAGCATATTCAACTCTCGGTAATCAATAAAACGTCGTAAACTCCCATCCTTTTTCTTAACAAAAAGGACTAGCGTATTCCAAGGCAATGAACATGGACGCAAATACCCTTGATCTAACAGCTCTTGAAGTTGTACCTTCAATTCTAGCATCTCCTTAGGCACTAAGTGGTATGGGAAGCGTGACACAGGCTTGGCACCTAGCACTAGGTCGATGGTGAAGTAGATCTCTCGCTGAGGTGGAGCTCCATTGAGATCTTCTGGAAACACGTCGGCAAGTTCCGACACCATCGGCATAATGAACAAAATAGGCTTGGACTTCTTAGTCTCTAATAGGGTGAAAAACAACTCCACACCCACAACAATTGCTAACTAAGTCTTACGTTTGGTGTTCTGTCCTTGTGTGCCCCCTTGGGGTTGTAACCCACGAGTGCATGGTGCTCCGAGAGTCAGTTCCATGCTTAAGGTCACACCACTAATGATCTTTAACGGCCATGCTTTCGTTTGGTTTGCATATACATAATCAATACAACGGAAAAAACTAGGATGAAACACACGAAGACCTTAGATACAAAGGAGCGAGAAGCCCTGTAATGAAAAGTGCTCTCCACAACTAAGAGTAGAACAAGGCCTGCTATACACAAGATATATATCAGCCACTAATCATGTCATGGATATATGATCTAAAACTTAAAACGTACCTGTCAGCTTGTCTTCTTGCTCATGGCCTCCTACCTTTTCCTTTGCTTTCAGACACCTACTCAACCACTCACGGGCTATATGACCTGGCTTGCCACAATTATAACAGTGGATTGGGAGTCCTTTCTCGAAGGTTGCTCCAGACCCATACTCCTTTTCCACTGGAGTACCACTTTGACATTCTCGGGAAATATGTCCTATCTTTCCACAAGTATAGCAAGTAATTGGAACTCGCTCTGCAACTGCTCCTGACTTAGCTTTCTTTGTCTTCTAGGCAACACCACGACAATCTCGTGCAAGGTGACAAAACTTGCCAAAAGTATGACAATCATATGGAGCTTGACTAGTAGATATTCTAGACCTATTTTCCACCTCCTGCGGTATACAGACTTTGTAAAACCTTCAGAGTTTGGTACCCTGCACACTGGTGTCTGGTGGACCTTTGCCAAATCTATTTACAAAGACATAGCCAGCTCCACCAGTGCTCGGAATTCAAATAACTTTGGTCATACCAATAGAAGTCATAAATCATCACGTATACCATTATAAAATCTATTGACTATAGTCTGCTCGTCCTTCAATTCAAACCCTGGGTAGTGCCTTATCATGACAAATGCATGCAAATACTCGTCAATTGAGTGCAGCCCCTGTGCTAAAAGCATGTTCAACTGCTGATCCGATGATCTTCTAATTTCCATTTGATCCAGAGCGCCAACCAACATTGAATCCACCCTTGTCTTGCTTCACTTGTCTTCCATATTGGGAATTGATGTTGGCGAACACCACTTCAGCTACCAATCGTATGGTTTCAGCTAAAGGAGGGGTCATAGACACATCACAAGGTGCACTTCTTTTCGCAGAGTTCTGACGTTGTGACTGTACTGCATTTCTCCTAGTCACCTATAATCGTGAAACACTCAATTAGGCGACAAATAGATTACCGAAACGAAATCATTGGAACACTCAAGTTCCTCAAACATATGTATTTTCATTCCTAAGTGGACATTCAAGGGTTCTTTTCATGTTATAACGAGTAAGTACATACCTGTGCTCACCACCCCTAAAAGAATTCATCCACAAATTCTAATAAGAAAGACCAAAACCTCCCTCTTATACCAAATTATAACACCCCCATCCGTCATATGGAATATAACCGAAGGTCCTGTCGGGGCCCCACGCCATATTCCATGGAAGGTCAGTGGTGTTACATATCAATACCAAATTACTGTAAAAAAATTTTGAATCCTAACACAGAGCATTCTAGCGAAAGCTTTTAAATAAGTCGGAAGAACCCATGACAAAACATGAATGTCCACTAAAGCCTAAAGCAAGAATGAGAGTAAGAATAGAGAAAGAGTCTCGGCCTTATGGCCTTACAACTTTGTACTTAAACAATAAGAGTTTTACAGTATTCGACACACAGGCCGGCCACACATGAAAGTAGTAAAGGAAAACACTTCGCTTTGTCCTTCAAGGGCCAGCACAGCAACAAGGGCTTCAACCCGCTAATTGCCACTTGGCTCACCTGTTCCTGCATAAGAACAATCCACTAAACAGGGGAAAAACAAGGCAACGGTCAACTAAAGCTGACCAAATTATAACGACTCCACCCCTTACTCGGGGCGGCGGTTCTCTTTCCCTGCAATATATTAGCAAAACCAAACATACCAATGAAAGCGCAATTTAAGCACACTTCACCACAAGGGTATGCACGAACGACCACACCACACCGTGCTCTAAGAGCACATCCTCGGTGCCCGAACAAAATATAGGGACTAACCACCGTTCATAAGACGGCAAGAAACTTGAGCTTTTTTGTAGTCTTTATGGCCCGCGCAAGGCCTAAGACCTATAATTATGGCAGCGACGGGTAACACTACACACGGATGCTCGTCATAGCTATTGGGTAGGTTCAACCCTTTCCCGTTGCTCACATCACTGGGAGCAAAAGCCACGACGCGGGTCGGCTTACCACTTCCCATTTCTCCAGACTTTACATAACTATGTTATGTTATACGGATCGCTCACACTCCACCAAGCTAGGCTCTTAAAGCTCTCAGCCCCACAACACTAGCCCCAGGTCTCCATAACACAGGCCTTAAACACTGAACCCCGGTCTCCACGATACAGGACTTAAAGAAAGCTCACAACCAAACCACAAGGAACCTGCTGCCGAGCATGATGGACTATGAAAGTAGTCCGTATAATCTAGCCGACCCAGCTCCAATCCACATGCCTTGCGGACTTAACTCCATACCGCATTCCCCAAGCTCACAACCAAGACACATGGCAACTGCTGCCGAGCTCGACGGACTGAGAAGCAGTCCACGCTTTAACTGCGCGATTTCCCGAACTGAGCAAACATGGACTTGGTTGCCAAATAAATCGATGGTTAAACGATAACGCTCTACAAAGGTCCTTGCCATGAACGAGTGAAAGTTAACTTAGCTTAACCACTACAACTATGCAACTTATTTCAGACCATACATGCATAGATACTTGCTCAAGCTACTAACTAGCTCTGGGATTTTCATAGTGATGTCATAATTAAACTTACGATGATATACCGTCATCTTATTGACTCATGTGCGTAGACCATAAATGCATGAATTACCATTCTTTTGTTTTTGAACTCATGTGTGTACGTATGTCATCATCTAAATCTATAACTTGACATGTGTGCTAATATTATGTTATGTTATGCATGTTGTGCTATGTAATATAATAAAGGCCTTAGTGCATGTTATGAGCGACGTACACCTAAAATATTATGCATCCCATACTACATAATATTGCATGTAACAAAAAGTAAAATCTAATGTTCATTCATGTGATGATTGTTATGCAACCCATACTAAATAACAAACATGTGTTGCACAGACTGCCTGCTGAGCATAAGCTGGCCTAGCTAGCCACCACCTCGGTCTGCACAGACTGCGCGAATAGACAACCCAGGCCACCAAAGAACTAGCTGTCAAGAACAGCTCTGCCAACCTGTCTAACTGTTAGTCCTGTTCGCATAGATCATGTGGACAGGTCGCCCAGGTTGCCCAATCCCCCACTTTCACTTCACCATTTTCTACACTCCCCCTTGAAGTGAGAAGTGGTGAACAACCCCAGTAGTTCCTGTAACCTCATACCTGGTCCATCTGATAACACCTTCGAGAAGATGTCTGATACATAATCCCTGCCCCATATATACTGGACCATGAGGGATCCCTCCAGCATCTCCCAAAGGTTTCCATGCTTCCCTCCGCCTTCTTCTTCAGCTTCGACCTCCACTTGTGCGTCATAGGAGTATCACCAATGATCTTGGGCACAAGGCCCCAAGCCTCATTTCCTCTGAGGGTAGTCACCTCCTTAACCTTGGCATCATTCACCTCCTTTACTCCAGTGGTGTCATCACAGCTAGAATACACTCTCTCGATCTTAGGGCCTTTGAGAAAACATGAGACCAAGCTCACCCTTTTTCTTCCATAATATCGAGCTGTTGGGTTGGTGATCCTCTTCGATCTCCGAAAACCCTGATTACGGATAACCACCACCGCTGCTCCTTCTGAACCAGCTCCATTCTCGGGCAAACTCGGAACAATGCTTCCCTTGCATTTTGAAGAAGAAGCCACCAACTGGAACCACAAGCACCTGGAGCAATGCTCCCCCTACATCCTAAGCAAGAATCCTCCGCTCTTGAACCAGAACTACCTAGAGCATCGCTCCCCTTGCTACTTGAACAAGTAACCACCTCCCTGAAACTAAAATCACATGGAGCATTGCTCCCCCTTCTTCCTGAACCAGACGTATCTGCCCCAGAGCTAGAACATCCTAGAGCTCCTAGTGACATATGCAGCTCCATTTGAACCTTTCCAGTAGCCTTCTCCTGCCCACCATCTGACTTGTTCACCTCTAGCTCTACACATGAGCTACCCCAATATGATGTTAGCTCATCGAAGACAATGTCTCTCGACACGAAGAACTTCTTCGTCGCAGGATCCATACACCTCCATCTCCTCTTTTGTTCATCATACACAACGAAGACAAGCTTCATCTTGAGAGCATCCGAAGTGTGTATATATTAGGTATAACAAAACACCTGATGGTGCTTCATGCTTGGTTTTATCCTGAACATCAGATCATACAGAGTCTACAAGTTAATCGGACTCAGAGGCATTTTATTAATGACATGTGTCGCACAGGCCATCCCTTCTGCCCAAAAGGCCTTAGGAATGCCTTTGTACTGATGCCAACACTTTCAGGTCTCTGTCAAAAGATGGATCTTCCGATCTGCTACTCCACTTTGTTGGGAAGTATGCCAACAAGAAAGCTCCCTTCGAATTCTATGCTTCCTGCAGAAGTTAGAGAACACGGTAGAGCCGAACTCACCTCCATTGCTCGTTCTAAACTTCTTGATCCGCAGACCAAGCTGACCCTCCACAAGCTTTTGAACTCCACAAACAAACTGAACACGTTCGTCTTTTCCTTCATGAAGTACAACCAAGTATACCTCGAGTATTCATCAACCAATATCAACATGTTCCTGCTGCCTCCAAGAATGGAGGTGACGGTCGGTCCCACCAGATCACCATGGATATACTCCTATGGTGCCTTACACTTGGACTGTGCTTTATCAAATGTAAAGCGATAAGATTCACCATGTTTACATCTTGCGCAACCTTGACTATCACCGAAGGATGACATCCTTGGCAAGCCTCTCACAAGGCTTCTCACCAAGATTACTTTCAGCTTGTCCATCCCCACATGCCCCAATCTTTCATGCCAGATAGCTGCATTATCACTTGCCTTCAACCGATCAGCATCAGAACTTATTGAAGACTGAACCAATTCCTTAACTTTTCTCCAAACATGAGCAATGTTCACCGAGTGCAGGACAATCTTACACTCCTTCTTGAGGTGACAAGGCTGCTTGCATCTATAACATCTTGGTCCTTCCTTCCTCTTCCCATCATGCCTAAGAGAAACACTGTCACAACCCGCATTTTCTCCGAATAAAAGTATTATAATAGTATGAGAAAACGTGCGTTATGATGTCACGTCAAGCATAGGATAACTGCTGACGCTTAGGCAAAATCATCTACTACACTTTATGAAAGAAAATTATGAGTTTAGTGATTAGAAAATTAGTTATACTTTAGAGGTCGTATCACTCGGCTCGGTGGATCACCTAGTCCACATTTAAAAACTATACTTAAGCGCTGCGGAAAAATATTTTATTGAGGTTTGACATCCTAAGAAGTGCATAAGAGCCCTAAGAGCACCACTTATGCCATGCAAGACTCTACATTTAATTTATATTATATATAAGGAAACGATCTTTATACGTTGTTTGGAAAATAGTGATTTACCTTTATAAAACATGCTGATCATGCAATAATCTTATAATAATAATAATTGTTGTTTTAAAATAACTAGAAACCTCGCATAAATCCTCCCCAGAGCAAGTAGACTATCTCCAAAAAATGGTAGCAGCAAAAGTAATATATCTAGTACAAAGGTAAAAACTACTAGTGGGCGCCAACAACCTGACACGAACCCACAAGCAAATACGTATGTCTGTAAGAAAAGTATAGAAAAACTACCTCACTAACAAAGCAATAGGATCTTCAAAGTCCAAGAGACCACCAGCAACACCACCGCAACCAAGCCACCAAACTGGCTACTATGCAGAATCTGAGGCATTCAAAAGAAGAAAGAATACCTTAGCTGGCAAAATAAGGAAAAACTGCATGGAAGTGTCAACCAGGGAATAAATAAAAGAGGAAAACACACAGCAGAAAAAGTCACAACTGCCCAAGGCAAGACAACAAGGAATGCACTACGTGCGAGGTATCAGCACCAACCCTGCCCAGAAACTACATCCTGCAGGGTCTACTAGGCTACTAAGAGCCCAAAGTGCTGAAATCTACCAAGGGAGAAACTTCTAACACCCTAAGCTGTGGGAGATGGTAGTAGCAAAAACAAACAACATGGATCTGGGTTGGAGGCAAACTCAGTCCCCCAACCACCATTTCCAAGCCAACAAGCTCAAGGGTCTACATGTGAAAGCACAAGGGACCTTCCACCACCTTGCCTAGCCCGTACCTGGAGCAAGATAGAAGAATAAGGGTGGCCTTGCCTAAATTACACAACACCTCCCCCATGAAGAGCTTCAAACAACCACTACTAACCACGACCCACGATTCGGCCTTTAGGAAAGAAAAAAAACATGGCCGACAAGGAAACTCAAAATAAAATCAAGGAATTCACTCGGGAACGAAAATCGACGAAAAAGAAACAGTATTGAAGTTACTCAACACGGCTTGGCGTTGAGTGGAACCCACTCAGCGCCTAACCAAACCTTGGTGTTGAGTGAGTTAGCCTCACTCAGCGCCAGAACAGTCATGGCGTTGAGTGAGAATAACTCACCCAACGCCCTCCGCAAGAACAGCACTTGCGTTGAGTGATTTATCCTCACTCAACGCCAAAACATCCATGGCGTTGAGTGAGGTCAACTCCCTCAATGCCTTCAACAAAAGAGGCAGCGGCGTTGAGTGAGCTAACCTCACTCAACGCCAAAACAGCTATGGAGTTGAGTGAGGTCCACTCCCTCAATGCCTTTAGCAAAACCACAAAACCCAACGGTTGCGTTGAGTGAGTCCACCTCCCTCAACGCCAAAGCAGCTTTGGCGTTGAGTGAGGTCAACTCACTCTATGCCAAAGTTCGTTCCCGTAGGAAAATCCTTAACCATCGCCAATAAGAGGAGGTCGGTGGGAATGCTGACCTATTCTCGCTGAATCGGCGGGAATGCATGATGATTCTCGCCGAATCGGCGAGAATGCACGATGATTCTCGCCGATCGGCGGGAATCTAGGATGATTCTCGCCGAATCGACGGGAATCCAGAATGATTCTCGCCGAATCAGTGGGAATCAAGGATGATTCTCGCCGAATTGGCAGGAATCGCTGACGTTACACGTCGAAATTGGCGGGAATCACTTGGTGATTCCCGTCGATTTTGACTTAGACGAAAAATTCTCACTCAATCACCCCACCACTCAGTCGCAAGGAACAGACCAAACTATGGCTTTGAGTGTGTCCACCACAGTCAACGCCAAGTCCGGGTGGCTTTTGGCTTTGAGTGTGTGCACAACACTCAACACCAAAACCCAAGAGTCTACCAAGACTGGTTCTAACCAGAGTCCTACCAGAACTTCCTCCCTCACTCTCTCTCTCAGCCCCACCCGCAAAAGGACCCAACTAGAACTAAAAATTTAGAGTCTAAATGGTGAACACAACTAGAAGGTTGAGCAAACAGCACAAGGAGGGGGGCTCATAGGAGAATCTAAGCCCTAAATTTTGCAAGATAAAAGCGAATATGTTTGGTTTCTATCCTAGTGCTAACCGGGAAACATTTAAAAATTCAAAAGAACAACAATTGCAAGGGTAAGAATACCACTTGTCTCGATTTCCGGCAAACTTGGTCGGCATTCCCTCCTCTTCGTTCCGCACTAGAAGGAGCAGCACCTAACAAGCAAACCTGCACTTTAATGGCGGAAACCACAAGAAATCGAAAATCCAAGTCTCCTTAAACTCCACGAAAAACAAACCTCTTATAGTCAAAACGAAGATCTGAGCGAGAGCAAGACAACGCCTCTTTCGGAATCGAAATCCGTCCACGAACACTCCCGGAACCGCCGTCCGAAGGAGATGCAGGTCCGGCGGTTTCCTCTGTTTTCCACGAACAAGTGCAGCGGTTTCGGTCTTGGGGAGAAGAAGAGAGGAGAAGTGGGCCCGCCACTTCTTAATAAGGCTTTTATACAAGCTTTAAAGCATCGGTTCAGCAAAACCGAACCCAACCGCCTACTCCTTAAATAAAAAAAAAGATAATTTCTTCTAGTCTTTACTAATGGCACACCCAAAGCGACGCGAAAACCAAACTATCTCGGAATTCGATGAAATTTGCACCGTAGCTAAATATCCACGCTACGAACACAACGGCGAAGTCGAAACTAACTTTTGACTAACAGAACTCGAGTTATACCCTCTCGAATCCAAAACACAAGCATCCCCCGAGAGGCCACACCGAGTCACCCAAAACGACTCGGCTTGCTAGGGAGATCTTGCAAATAGGCTACAAAATAGGGAACCTAGTTCTAAGGAGTTAATACCACACTCCACAGATGGCGCAAGCAAAGAAAATGCGTTGACGTAACGCCAAACGAGAATTTAAATAATCGCAGAAAAAATCGGGGGCGTTACAGTCACTCCCCCCTAAAAGAAAGTTTCGTCCCGAAACTTTACGCACAACACTTCTACTATAGAAGGAAAGTAATAATCCAAACATTACAAGAAGAAAAACAAACCAAACTAATCAGGGAAACAGCTAAGGGTAAGCCTCCCTCATAGCCGACTCTAACTCCCAAGTCGCGCTCTCCAAATCCTGATTCCTCCAAAGAACTTTCACCATCGGAATAGACTTATTTCGCAGCACCCATTCCTGAGTATCCAAAATACAGACCGGCACTTCAACAAAAGAGAGGTTGGGCTCCAACTGGGGCACAACGTCCAAGACTGGCCCACTGCTGCGCACGCACTTCCGCAATTGGCTTACATGGAAAACATTATGAACACCTGGGAAGTTTGCTGACAAATCCAACTTGTAAGCTGACACGCCAATCCGCTCAAAAATCTTAAATGGGCCCACATACCTCGGGTCCAATTTCCGATTCTTACCAAACCTCTTTACACCAACCATCGGGGAAACCTTATGAAATACAAGGTCCCCTACAAAAAACTCCAAGGCAGACCTGCGCCGATTGGCGTTCTTCTCGTACCTCTCCTGAGCTATACGAAGCTTCTCTCGAATAAGCTTCACTGCGACTTCAATTTTCTCGAGCGCATCAATACCCAACAATGGCCTCTCACCAGCCTCAGCCAAAAACAACGGAGTTTTGCAGCGCCTCCCATATAAGGCTTCGAATGGAGCCATCTGCAAGCTCTCCTGATAACTATTGTTGTATGAAAATTCCATAAGTCGCAGCCGCTCGTCCCACGCTCCACTGTTGTCTAAAATGTAGCATCTGATCATATCCTCAACTATCTGATTCACCCGCTCCGTCTGCCCATTAGTCTGTGGGTGGTACGCAGTAGAATACCTCAGATCTGTACCCAAACCCTCCTGCAGACTCTGCCAAAAACGAGAAGTAAACCGAGTGTCTCGATCAGAAATGATGCTAACCGGCACACCGTGCAGTCGGATGACTTCATTCAAGTACAACTCCGCTATCTTCTTCATCGGGTAATCAATCTTATATGGCACGAAGTGAGCACACTTCGTCAGTCTATCCACTATGACCTAAACGGAATCTAATCCCCTCGGGGATCGCGGTAAACCCGTGATTAAATCCATAGATATACTTTCCACTTCCAAGTCGGGATCTCTAACGGAGTCAACTTGCCACCAGGCCTTCCATGATCGGCCTTCACCCACTTGCAAGTGTGGCACTCCGCAACAAATCGGGCTAAATCTCCTTTCATGCCATACCACCAGGCAATTTGCTTTAAGTCATGATACATCTTTGTAGATCCTGGATGGTAGGCAATGCTGGATCCATGAGCCTCTCTGCAAATCATACCCCGAATGTCCCCAACCGCAGGGATGCAAAATCTGCCGCGGTACTTCAAAGTTCCCGCATCATCGATGGAATAATCCGGCAACTCTCCTCTCTCAGTCCAGGAGTATAAGTGTAGAAGATCCGGGTCGTCCTTCTAGTGAAGTCTGGTCAAAGAAATCCAAGACGGCTCTGCCACTAACAAACTACTCTGCAGGCCACAGCATCCCACTGATATATCCATAAGGAGGAACTCCTCCACTAAACAATCGGCGGTGAGATTAAAGATCTTTCCCGTCTTACGGCTCAGGGCGTCGGCCACCACATTGGCCTTGCCTTGATGATACTGGATCTCTACATCATAATCGGCCACATACTCTAGCCGCCGACGCTGGCCCAGATTTAACTCCTTCTGCATGAACACGTACTTAAGGCTCTTATGGTCAGTGAAGATCTTGCACTGAGCCCCATAAAGTAGGTGTCTCCATAGTTTCAACGCATAAATAACCACTGCAAACTCGAGGTCATGCGTAGGATAATTCTTCTCATGAGTCTTCAGTTGCCTTGACCCATAGGGAATCACCTTACAAACCTGCATTAATACGCATCCCAGACCTACATGCAAAGCATCCACGTATACATCATAATCCACACCCTCAGCAGGCTGGGTCAGAACAGGAGCAGTGCACAATCTCCTCTTTAACTCCAGGAATGCTTTTTTGCACATCTCGCTCTAAACAAAAGCCATGTTCTTCTGAGTCAGCTTAGTCAAAGGTGCAGCTAGGGTAGAGAAACCCTCCACAAACCTCCTGTAGAAGCCGGCCAATCCTAGAAAGCTCCTGATCTCCTTGGGCGTGCCCGGCCTACTCCAATCCGTCATTGCTGCGGTCTTTTCCAGGTCAACCGAGATCCCATTCTTATTCACCACGTGGCCAAGAAACGAGAATTGAGGCAACCAAAATTCACACTTGCTTAACTTGGCGAATAACTTATGGTTCCTCAACTCCGATAGAACCAAGCGCAGATGCTGCTCATGCTCCTCAGCACTGCGAGAATAAACTAACACGTCATCGATGAAGACCACCACGAACTTATCTAGGAAATCCTCTAACACCCGGTTCATAATATCCATGAATGCTGATGGAGCGTTGGTCAATCCAAACGACATCACTAAGAACTCAAAATGTCCATGCCTCGATCTAAACGCAGTCCGTGGAATATCATCCTCACGGATCCTAAGCTGATGATAGCCTGAACGAAGGTCAATCTTGGAGAAGACCGTGCTACCGCGCAACTGGTCAAATAAATCATCGATCCTCGGCAGAGGGTACCTGTTTTTAATTGTGACTTTGTTCAACTCCCTTTAGTCGATGCAAAGCCGCATTGACCCATCATTCTTCTTCACAAATAGAACAGGAGCACCCCAAGGCGACGAACTCTGCCTGATAAACCCTTTCGCCAACAACTCATCTAACTTGACTCGCAACTCCTCTAGCTCTCGAGAGGCCATCCGGTACGGCACCTTAGCAATAGGACATGTACCCAGCTCCAAATCGATCATAAACTCAACATACCGCTCGAGAGGAAGACCAGGAAGCTCATCAGGAAAAACATCGGCGAAATCACGAACAACTGGAATCTCCTCTAAGCGCGGTACACTAACAGAGGTCCCAACAACCGAGACCAAACATGCAAAACAATCCGAAAGAAAAAACTTATGAGCACATACCGTAGAGATGACAGGGGAATCCTGGCTCAGATCTACATACACGCTTCCGGTCTTACTGTCATCCCTGATGAAGTCCAAGCGCTTCCCTTTGCACTGAATGACTGCATCATACCTAGACAGCCAGTTGATGCCCAAAATAACATCGAAGTCCTCCAGATCAATCATCTTTAGGCCTGCCTATGCAAGGAAGTCCCCCAACAAAACAGGGAAATCTAACATGCCAAAATCTGACATCACAGATTCACCAGAGGGTAACTTGACACGAAAGGTATCCCGAACTCGATCTAAAGTCAACCGATGTCGCTCTACAAAGGCTATAGCCACGAACAAGTGGGTAGCGCCAAAGTCAAACAGAACCCGCGCCCAGCGGTTCTTCACCTTAAACTTCCCTATAGGAACATATATAACTAAGGAAATACCACAACAATACTACAAACATTCTAGCAAGACAAGAAAAAAACATTCACGCTGGAAAGACAACTAACCTGAGATGACCTGAGTCGAAGCTTGAGCCTCCTCGGAAGAGATCACGTCCAGCTTTCCCTTTCCTTTGTCCACACGCTGAGGTGGAGGTAATTCCTGAAGAGGAACTGCATGAAGAGCAGGCTGGACCTGAGGACATCTAGACTTGATGTGTCCCTTCTGCCCACACTAAAAACAGACCTTATTCTTGGACCAGCACTGGGCAGCATCATGCCCGGGTCTCTTGCAAACAGAACATGAGACATCTCTCTTAGGAGCACCCTGAATCGCATGAACCTGCTCCTTCCTCTGAGCTGCTGCCCTCTTGAAACATCTCTCGATAGGGTGGCCTGACCGGCCACAGAAGCTTCACACCACCTTGCTCTTCTTTCCCGGAGCTGCCTCAGGTACCTGGGGTTTCTTCTCCTCCACAGACTTCCTCTTATCCTTCCTACTTTACTGTCCTCTACTCTTCGCGGTCTCAATAGCCTCCACCTTCAGAGCAGCCTCCACTACTCCTACATAAGTCTCTGACCCATAAGCACTGGTCAACTGCTGCACCTCACTCCTCAAACCACCGAGATATCGCTTAACTCGATCGGCCTCAATGCTAACCAATCCAGGGGCAAAACGGCTCAACTTGCTGAACTCTATCTCATACTCACCCACCGTGAGTTGCCTTTGCTTCAGATGGAGGAAGTCATTCATGAGGCGGTCACGCTCGACCGAGGGTAAGAACTTCCTCAACAGCATCTCCTTGAACACCTCCCAATAGCATCCAGCTACCAAGCTCTCCTTCTCTCTCAGCCACCAATTCTTAGCCAAACCATTAAGCTGATAGGCGGCTAACATCACCCTCTTATCGTCTGCAATCCCTGAGTACGTGAACATCTCCTCCATGGAGATCAGCTAGTCGTCTATCACCATGAAATCTGCCTTCCCGTCATAAGTGGGAGGGCTCAGCCTCTGAAACTGCGAGATGAAGGCCATCTCCGTTGGCACCACCACTGGAGGTCTTAAGGGTGCAGGAGGGGGAGGAACAGCAATCCCCCTTGCAGGGCCTTGCACTCCCTAAGTCTGACCTGCTACAACTGCCACCAAAGACTGGATCTGGGATCGCACCTCCACCAACTTCCTGGTCAAGAAATCGCTACTCTGCCGCAAGCTTTCGATTACCGCATCATTCTGAGCTCCAGATGACACACCCTCAGACAAGGGAGTCGATCTAGTCGAAGGACGTCTCGTCATCCTAAAGTCAATCTACACTAGTTAGATCTTAGTACAATGGCTAGACCCAACTATATGTACAAACAATACATATATAGATATGAACTTAAAGCTGCTAAACTTGCTCTGGGAGTTTTTTTTTTACAAAAAATTGATGTTATGCCCTAACCTAGGATGGTTAACCACCACCATACAAATTCTTGTGCCTAGATCGGGAATGCATGACTTTATATTATTTTTGACTCGAAAACTTATTTGCGTACATATGTAATCATGCCAGTCTTTAGCTTGGCACGTTGTGCTTCTGCAATGTTATGCTATGCATGTTTGTGTTATGCATTCTAAAAAGGCCCTAATGCATGTTATGAGCGGCGTACGCATGAAAATGTTATGCATCTTATACTACATAACATTCGCATGCAACGAAGAAAAGAAAACGTGCTAGTCGCAGCCATGTGGTGAGGTTATGCATCCCATACTACATAACCCTCACATATTGCCCCTATGGTGGATCCATATACGAACACATATTATGCATCCCATACTACATAATATGCCCCGTATACTTTATGTTATGCTATGAGTGTAGTGTTCGTGCTTTTGCAAAGATGTGATGATGACATGTTGGTGTGTGAATGACATGATGCTGAACTACTGAAGCAATCAAAGGAAGTTTGCCCGACTAACTTGTCAAGCAACCTCCCTCTGATACCAACTGTCACAACCCGCATTTTCTACGAATAAAAGTATTATCAGAGTATGAGAAAACGCGCGTCATGATGCCACGTGAAGCAGGGGATAACTGCTGACTCTCTGGCAAAACCATCTACTATACTTTATGAAAGAAATTTATGAGTTTAATGATTAGAAAATCAGTTATACTTTAGAGGTTGTATCCCTCGGCTCGGTGGATCACCTAGTCCACATTTAAAAACTATACTTAAGCGCTGCGGAAAAATATTTTATTCAGGTTTGACATCCTAAGAAGTGCATAAGAGCCCTAAGAGGACCACTTATGCCATAGAAGACTCTACATTTAATTTATATTATATATAAGGAAACGATCTTTATACGTTGTTTGGAAAATAGTGATTTACCTTTATAAAACATGTTGATCATGCAATAATCTTATAATAATAATAATTGTAGTTTTAAAATAACTAGCAACCTAGCATAAATCCTCCCCAGAGCAAGTAGACTATCTCTAGAAAATGGTAGCAGCAAAAGTAATATATCTAGTACAAAGGTAAAAACTACCAGTGGGCGCCAACAACCTAACACGAACCCACAGGCAAATACGTATGTCTGTAAGAAAAGTACAGAAAAACTACCTCACTAACAAAGCAACAGGATCTCCAAAGTCCAAGAGACCACCAGCAACACCACCGCAACCTAGCCACCAAACTTGCTACTGCTCAGAACCTGAGGCATTCAAAAGAAGAAAGAATACCTCAGCAGTCAAAACAAGGAAAAACTGCTTGGAAGTGTCAACCAGGGAATAAATAAAAGAGGAATACACACAGTAGAAAAAGTCACAACTGCCCAAGGCAAGACAACAAGGAATGCACTACGTGCGAGGTATCAGCACCAACCCTGCCAAGAAACTACATCCTGAGGGTCACTAGGCTACTAAGAGCCCAAAGTGCTGCAATATACCAAGGTAGAAACTTCTAACACCCTAAGGTGTGGGAGATGGTAGTAGCAAAAACAAACAACATGGATCCGGGTTGGAGGCAAACTCAGTTCCCAACCACCATTTCCAAGCCAACAAGCTCAAGGGTCTACATATGAAAGCATAAGGGACCTTCCACCCCCTTGCCCAACCCATACCTGGAGAAAGATATAAGAATAAGGGTGGCCTTGGCTAAATTACACAACACCTCCCCCATGAAGAGCTTCAAACCACCACTACTAACCACGACCCACGATTCGGCCTTTAGGAAAGAAAAAAAACATGGTCGACAAGGAAACTCAAAATAAAATCAAGGAATTTACGGGGAACGAATATCGAGGAAAGAGAAACAGTGTTGAAGTTACTCAACACAACTTGGCGTTGAGTGAAACCCTCTCAGCGCCTAACCAGACCTTGGCTTTGAGTGAGTTAGCCTCACTCAGCACCAAAACATCCATGGCATTGAGTGAGAATCACTCACCGAACGGCCTCCGCAAGAACAGCACGGGCGTTGAGGGAGCTATCCTCACTCAACGCCAAAACAGCCATGGCGTTGAGTGAGGTCCACTCCCTCAACGCCTTCAGCAAAATAGGCAGCAGCGTTGAGTGAGCTAACCTCACTCAACGCCAAAACAGCTATGGCGTTGAGTGAGGTCCACTCCCTCAATGCCTTTAGCAAAACCACAAAAACCAACGGTGGCGTTGAGTGAGTCCACCTCCCTCAACGCCAAAACAGCTTTGGCGTTGAGTGAGGTCAACTCACTCTACGCCAAAGTTCATTCCCGCAGGAAAATCCTAAACCATCGCCAACAAGAGGAGTTCGTCGGGAATGCCTACTGATTCTCGCCAAATCGGCGGGAATCCAGGATGATTCTCGCCGATCGGCGGGAATCCAGGATGATTCTCGCCGATCGGCGGGAATCCAGGATGATTCTCGCCGATCGGCGGGAATCCAGGATGATTCTCGCCGATCGGCGGGAATCCAGAATGATTCTCGCCGATCGATGGGAATCGCTGACGTTACACGTCGAAATCGGCAGGAATCACTTGGTGATTCCCGTCGATTTTTACTTAGACGAAAATTCTCACTCAATCACCCCACCACTCAGCTGCAAGGAACAGACCAAACTATGGCTTTGAGTGTGTCCACCACACTCAACGCCAAGTCCGGGCGGCTTTTGGTTTTGGGTGTGTGCACCACACTCAACACCAAAACCCGAGAGTCTACCAAGACTGGTTCTAACCAGAGTCCTACCACAACTTCCTCCATTTCTCTCTCTCTCTCGGCCTCACCCGCAAAATCACCCAACTAAAACTATAAATTTGGAGTCTAAATGGTGAACACAACTAGCAGGTTGAGCAAACAGCACAAGGAGGGGGGCTCATAGGAGAATCTAAGCCCTAAATTTAGCAAGATAAAAGAGAATATGCTTTGTTTCTACCCTAGGGCTAACCGGGAAACATTTCAAAATTCAAAAGAACAACAATGGCAAGGGAAAGAATAACACTTGCCTCGATTTCCGGAGAAGCTTGGTTGTCTTTCCCTCCTCTTCGTTCCGCACTAGAAGGAGCAACACCTAACAAGCAAACCCGCACTTTAATGGCGGAAACCACAAGAAACCAAAAATCCAAGTCTCGCAAAACTCCATGAAAAAAAAACCTCGTACCGTCGAAACAAAGATCTTAGCGAGAGCAAGACAACGCCAGTTTCGGAATCGAAATCCGTCCACGAACACTCCCAGAATCGCCGTCCCAAGGAGAAGCAGGTCTGGCGGTTTCCTCTATTTTTCGCGAACAGGAGCAGCGGTTTCGGTCTTGGGGAGAAGAAGAGAGGATAAGTGGGCTCGCCACTTCTTAATAAGGCTTTTATACAAGCTTTAAATCATCGGTTTAGCAAAACTGAACCCAACCGCCTGCTCCTTAAATTAAAAAAAAAGAGAATTTCTTCTAGTCTTTACTAATGGCACACCCAAAGAGACGCGAAAACCAAACTATCTCAGAATTCGACGAAATTCGCACCGTAGCTAAATATCCACGCTACGAACACAACGGCGAAGTAGAAACTAACTTTCGACGAACAGAACTCGAGTTATACCCTCCCGAAGCCAAAACACAAGCATCCCCCGAGAGGCCATACCGGGTCACCCAAAACGACTCGGCATGCTAGGGAGATCTTGCAAACTGGCTACAAAATAGGGCACTTAGTTCTAAGGATTTAAGAACACACTCCATAGATGGCGTAAGCCAAGAAAATACGTCGACGTAACGCCAAACGAGAATTTAAATAATCGCAGAAAAAATCGGGGGCGTTACAAACACTCCTCTCTTCCTGATAAGAAGTAGAGGGACAAACCTTAGCAGTCAACTTCACCTCCTTGTAAAACAACCTATCAAGGGAAGTCCAAATCTCCGCAGCTAACCGACATCCACCGATGTGGTCCAAGAGTTCTAATTAGATCACCTACTTGAGAACCACCTCTGCTTTCGCATTTGTCTTCTTCCATGATCTCATCGCTTCAGCATTGCCAGCAGTAACCTCTTGCCTTTCGTCTCGGCAAATCAACTCCCAAAGGTCCTCGCCAAGAAGATAGCAGTACATACATGACTTCCACTTTCCAAAGTTAGACCATATAAGAAGCTCCATTCCATAATCCCTTGCAAAACCACCTTCCATTGCACTTAACCCTAGTTCACTTAGACTCACAGAAGCACTGAAGCAAACTGTCGGGTTATCCATTGCTCAAGCCTCGGTTCCCTCTTATACTATGTTAAAATTTGATATAGCGAAAGACAGGAAACCAGGCATAGGAACACTCAACCAATCTGAGCAAAAATAAACCAGATGCAAACCAGAAGAGAAAGAATCTAGTACTAAACAATCTTTGCAAAGCGAGGCATACATGGAGATACATGATTCGGCAATGTACCCAAAGGGAAAGCATAATCATTTAAAAGGCAAAACCTAACAGCGCGGACTCAAGAGTTAACCGCTGGCTCTACTACTGCAATACGGAGTTCGCAAAAACTGCCAAGTTGCCAAGCCGAAAACTAAGCCGTGTGGTCTGCCCATTAATCCAATGCAAGAAGGAACTCTACTTGCCGATCAGCAAGCTGCCTAACCGCAAGGTTGCCTAGCCTCCTGACCGCACAATCTGCTGCTGCCGAACTGAGAGATTGCCTATCTGCAACCTGTGACCTTCTGTTAACCGCTGGTTTCTATTCGTAAAGTCCACACTATCCCAGACCGTAGTCAGAACCAAGTCGTGGCTTTCTAGTGCTATCCACACAACCTGCACATCACAACCTGGTCAATCTTCAAACCGAGCGGATACAATATCCAGTATGCAGCAACTATTCGCGAGTTCACTTACTATTCATTCAGTTAATATTGATGTGACAGGGGGTCCTATTTATAGGCATGATGAGGAGTGTGGTCACTGCCCTAGCTGATAGTATAACCGCCCCGTCTCTCGGTAAGAACCAAGTGTATCTGCAAGCCGCGGATACACAACCAGTCATCCATGACCTGTGTACGATAGCCAGACCGCCAACAACATCACCAAGGCCGGATAGAAACCCTAGCTGCCTTGTTGCCAAAGGCCAAGCCAGGACAAGCCGTCGCTAGTAGATTCTGTGGCAACACTACCTGTCCGCATACCAGTGGACACCGGTCCAGTCCGCACGCCCTACGGACACAACTCCAGTCTGTGTACCCCGATCACGCAGCCAAGGCACCAAGCTGACAACTGCCGGACTCGGCGGACAAGTAGTATATTCTGTATGCCCAGGCGGACACAACACTAGTCTGCATTCACCAAGCTCATAACCAAACCACAAGGCAACTACTGTCGAGCTTGGCGGACTATGAAAGCAGTCCGCATAACATAGCGGACCCAGCTCCAGTCCCCACGCCTTGCGGACTCAATTCCAGTCTGCTTTCCCCAAGCTCGCAACCAAGACACATGGGAACTGCTGCCGAGCTTGGCGGATTGAGAAGCAGTCCACGCTTTTATCGCGCGATCTCCTGGACTGAGCCAACATGGACTTGGTTCAAAACAAACCAAGTCCACACTACAGGCCACAAGGGCCAATGCGTGCTTACAGGCAGATACTGGCCTCAGTCCGCCAATCCTGGCGAACTCCAGCACCTATCCACACTAGATGGCTACCCTGCGGCTTCCACTAGCTGCACCACCAGAGCTAGACAAAGGCATCTGCCATGCCGGTCTGCCGAGCTCCAGCCCAGTCTATATATTGCCAGACTCCACAGATGGAGAATTTATCTGCCCGGTTACCTTCTGGGATCCAACTGCCTGCTGAGCATAAGCCAGCCTGGCTGGCCTCCACCTCTATCCACACAGACCGCGCGAACATAAAGCCCAGGCAGCCGAAGAACAATCCATTTGAAACAGCTCTGCCGACCTGGCAAACCGCCAGTCCTGTCCGCATAGACCGCACGGACAGGTCGCCTTGGTTATCCAATCCCCCACTTTCACTTCACCTTTTTCAACACTTAATTTGTCCCCTATGTGGCTTGGGAAACCTCTTGATCTCCTTTAATTGATGAGGGGAGATGAATCTCAATCAATTGGGAGAGAGATGAGGGGTCAAAGGCATTCAAACACCATGAATGACCACTTTCCCTCTCCTCCATTAAGGGAAAGTGGAGCTTTCTCTCTCCTAGTCATCACCTCCAGAAATTGAGTGGTATTTTAGGTAAATATCTTCCCCTATGTTTGATGGGCCATTCCAATTTGCCTTAGCCCAAGTGGATTGGGCTAGGTTAGGTCAACTTGAGCTAATTTGAGCTAAACTTAGGTTGAGTTGACTTTGGTCAGATTGAACTTTTGGGTTACCGCCAATGGGTCCTTGGTGACCCATTGGCCTCTCCTAAGGTCTAGGAAGGGTTGGGTAGGGTTGGTTTGGCACCTTGGAGGCCACATGACCCTTAATTAGGGCACTTGAAACATTTTTGGGCTAGGGTTGACTTTGGTCAATTTGACCTTTTGGATTGACCCTAATGAGTCCTTGGTGACCCATCGACCTCCCTTAAGGGTTAGTTATGTTATAGTGGGGTCATGGTGTCAAGTTGAAGCCCTAAAGTCAAGCCCTAGGGTAGGTAATTAAAAATTACTATTTACAACCCAAGGTGGTTTTCACCTTTATGCCTAAGTTCATTTGGTCTTCTTGGGCTCCCTAGGGTTTTATCATGACCTAGTCATTACAAAACCACTCTTAGGAGTCTAGTTGTTTGAGGGATGTTATAAATATAAATAAATAAAAATAAAAAATTCGTCCCCGAAATTAAGGTAAGCCCTATTGGGTTTCTACTGGAATAAAATCATGTAACATCCCTAGAAATTTTAAGGTTTACCTGTCTCAAAGAGATCCGGGTACCTCTACCACATCAGGTACCGTGGCTCCCAAGTGTGCTCCTCCTTACCATTATTCCTCAACAGAAACTTGACCAGCGGAACCTTCTTGCATCGCAAGACCCGCATTATTGTATCATCGATCATGACCAGTTCCAAGCTTACTGATCGATCTGATGCCACCGAGCCATTTGTAGTGGAAATCAGCTGCTCAGGTCGTATTAAATCCCTCTGATGTGAAGACACATGAAAGACGTCGTGCAATCCCTCTAACTCCGGTGGTATCTCCAGTGTATAAGCCAAGGGGCTGATCTGCTCCAGGATCTTGTAAGGCCCCATGTATCTCAGACTGAGCTTTTTCCGCCTGCGAACCCGAGAGACTACATGCATCGGCCGTATCTTCAAGAAAACCCGGTCTCCTACCTTGAACTCCACCTGACGATGCCATGCATTGTAATATTTGGCCTGTCTACTCTGTGCCTCCAGCATTCTATCCCGGATAAATCTCACCTTACCATTTGTGTCCTCCACGAACTCCGAGCCAAGTGACTTTGGATCCTCATCGTGGATCCAAGATAGTGGGGTCCTACACCTTCATCCGTACAATTCCTCGTAAGTGGCCATGCATATGCTGTACTGATGACTTTTTTTGTAGGAGAACTCGATCAATGACAATAGTCTCTCCCATGGAACTCCGTGGTCTAAAATGTATAGGGGTAGAAGATATTCCAGTATCCAGTTGGTGCGCTCCGTTTGCCTGTCTATCTAAGGGTGGAAGGTGGTGCTTAACATCAACCAAGAGCGTAGGTAAGCCTGAACCGACCTGTACTCCTTGGACGTAAACCGTCCATCCCTATCTGAAACGATCATCCTGGGCACTCCATAATAGTGGACAAACTGCTCCACAAATCTCCGCACTAGTTCACTGACCGGAGTGTCCTTTCTAATCAGAATAAACCTGGCCACCTTCGTTAGTCTGCAGTCGATCACTTAGATCGAGTCGTTCCCCGCAAGGGATCGGGGCAGCCCATGTATGAAATCTATGGCTATGTCCTCAAATTTCTACTCCGGCACTAGAAGTGGCTACAATAATCCGACCGGACCCTTGCACTCCGCCTTTACGGGCTTACAAGCCTCGCAATGCGTCATAAAGTATGTGATATCCTTCTTCATGCCTTGTCAATACATTGTCCCTTTGAGATCCGCTGACATTTTCGTGATCCCCGGGTGCACTGAATATCTACTACAGTTAGCCTCTGCCATAATATCCTCCAGAATTCGGCCTCCTACCGGTATATAAACTCGGCCAATAAAGCATACCAGCCCATCTATCAGAGAATAAAACCTTGTCGTTCCTTCCTCCATGGCCCTAAATGTCGGCTCCATACTCGTATCCATCCTCTGCCCTCCCCTAATGCGATCCCGGATGTCGTCTGCGGTACTCATCGACACCAGGTACTCCTCGTAAAGCACTGGATCATTCTCTGATACCAGTTTATAAGACCCATTTTTTTTCTTTTACACTACCGTATCTTATGCCTAGAATCCCCATTTTATGGTGACACCGACACTCGGGAAGGTCGCCACAACAAAACGCTGATCCTGACGGCCTTAACGATCACCAAAGAAAAAGAAGTACATGAAAGGAGACAATTAAGTCTAGTCCACAAAGTCACAACATATATATATATATATATATGAGCATGAAACACTGTAAAGTCCACATGATAATAAAAGTACACAAATAGATTAGTAAAGTAGAAATATAAATGGGCTCTTTCCTGGTACAAGAAATACTCACTACAACACTCTCACAGAAGCTAAGTAAAGCTAACACTCACAGAGCCAGAGACTGGTGCTCTTGTACTAGACTGGCCCACCTCCATGTGCACCGTACTCCGCTGATGTTGCATCTCCTGTTGTTGCTCCTTGTACCCCATTCAAAGATCCTGAAATGTTAGGTCCATCGACCATTAGTCAAAATATTAATCTTGATTTCCCCCATCCATCCCCTAGTGGGTCCGCTAGAGGATTGATAGGAAATCTTTGATGGTGGAGAGTAGGAACAAGGCAGGGGATGGTGGAGCCATCTAATATATATATTGTAATATTTATAGTGCTATAAAAGGAGATGCAAGCTAGCATTTCTATAATAATAGAGCAGTAAAAGTAGAAAGTAAAGTGCGCCATAAAGAAAAGTAACAAATAACCACGAGGAAAGAAACCATAGCATATAAGCATGCCCACAAGAGCTTATAAAGTAGGGAGTCATTTTGCACAGCCTAACATATAAAAAGTCTTATACCAATTTTTTCGTTAACGGTAAGGGTTGACTGATGATGTCATGGTATGCTATGATTTGTGGGTTTATGATGTGTTCATACAAATGCAACAAACACACATGACTCTAAGCGCACAGACCTTTAGTTCCCCCGTATTGGAAGCTAGCTTCACTCCTAGGAACCTTCATAGTGGCCAACGGATACAGTGGGTCAGGCCACCCCACTCCCAAGCGAATATCCACACTACTAGGCCTAGTCCTTACGTATGCCTCTGATGGACACACCAGAGTCACCACGTACTAATACTGACTAAACCCGTCACTCTTTTAAATGGCTAAGTGTAAACCACACCCGCCGAGTCATCGTATCGACATCGGTGTGATTGACCGTCAAATATCGAAAACCCGCCACTTTATGAACTTACAGTCATGAATTCTCGAGCCATCGGCTCCCTAGACAATCCTGTCCATTTTAACTACCTTTTAAGCCCTCGGCTCGCTAGGCTAACCTGCACATTTCCACAACCACCGAGTATACCGCTCAGATAACCCAACCAAGCTAAACTCCTGAGCCATTGGGGTGACTGAAAGTGATGTACTAATAGTTACTAATTTCTCTTTTAACATTTTTGTCATACAGTTTAAGGTTAACCATGGACTTCCCAGGGTATGCCCGGTGAAGGGCTCGCACGGGGAACTAGCTACTACGATGGTACCAAAATCTCATCGTTCCCTTTCGCAAGGCACTTACTATTATTGGTATATATCAGGGTCCCATGCCCTTAACATTACACCTGAACTATCCCCAAGTGTATTTTAGACTTTCCAAGGGAAAGACGATCCATCGTCGATCCCGATCACCACCTTGCATCCTAGGCAACCTGGCTCTCACAACCTTGACTCCTATTGGTGACCTCACACATACTCATCAAGATTAGGTACACCAACTACCTCAACTTCCCATACAAGGATCTTCATGTTACATTATTTCTACTATTATATTATGTGCAGACCTAATGAGCTATATGGTATGCGTGAATGGTGACCCCTCCAAATATTCCTCGAAATGAACTAAGATTATTACTAGGGATCAATCATGATATTTTAAGATTAAATACAAAAGATAATATTTTTCCTTATTTATTTGTCATTTATTTAATTTTCTGCAAAACCAGGCCAACTGTTCTTTTGAACACCAAGTACAACTATCAGAAAAAAATGGTCTTAACAAATTTATGGCAAGTGTATATCATCAAAATATTAGTAAATTCTGAAATTCACAATTTTCCAAAAAGGTTTTGACCTCTAAATAATTATTGACTAAATAACTACAATATTTTGATAAATAGGGAAAAATTAAACCAACCATCCAAAAATTATGAGAAAATTATTAGATGATATATATGACAAGGAAAGGCTACTGACCAAGAATTTTAATTTTCCAACACTATTTGTTTCCATAAAAAATTTATTTAATGATATTCAATCTAGGGCACTAAGTGAATGATCCTACATGAAGATTCTTCCAGGAATTACATAAAACATCTCAAAACATTAAAATTCCCTAAAAAGTCCTCTGACCAAGTTTTATATTTTCCAGTGAGTAACAAACCCATAATTAATTTTCTTGCAATCAGGGCAAACTTTGAGGTTGTGAACAAAGTACCAAATATATCAATCCAAAATTCATAACAAAATTATCAGAGAACAATAACATCAATATAAGCTCATTGCCAAAGTTTCATGAACATCCAAGATTATATAAATATGAAATTTTATTTTTAAATAAAGTGCCTTAATTAATCTTTAATTAATTCAGAGGGGATAAATGTTCTAAAAATTCCAGTAAAATTATCCAAGGCTTATTACCACCCTATGAGGTAGACTATTAAAATTCAAGATAATCCAAGGACATATGGCCCCATGTACTTTTCAATACTCAAGGGAAACTCTAGGGTTTGAACTTGGGTTTGTGGGCATATCCACCACAAACCACTCAATTTCTCTTGAGGGGTGTTTTATGTGACTTCAAGTCAGTGGACAAAGTTTCACCACATTTGGATGAGAATTAGACACGCTAACCATCAAACAACCTTTGCCCTAATTTACCCTTAAGGGACCAAACTTTGGTCACACCAATACCTACTCAAATCAGCACCAAATGGGCTAAGATTTTCACCAGATTCATATAATGACACTAAGAGTCATTCACCAAAACTTTGGGGAATTATGAGGTCATTAGACCCTCTAATTAAATCCTACATGATTTATTAAATTTATACAAAAACTATAGAAAAGCGTTTTCCAAAAATTTCCATTTTTGGATATGTTAGAGAACTAGATGAGACTAAAGTATGATCCAAATTTCAAAGCATTTGGATGAGTATTTTAGTAGGGGCATCTCAGTTTGTGTCTGGCTAACCCTTGGTATAACATGCACCATTTGGAGTGCTGTGGTTAGACTAGTGACCCAAATGGGCTGAAATATTTTTTAGAATAAACAAGACTTAAATCCCTACAAATGTCCTATAGATCATTTTTCCTGAATTTGTACCTAAGTATTTTTAATAATTATTTCTAACTCATGCACTTTGTGTGACAGGGATGAAATAAATGAATAGTATATTAATGTTATTATAACCAGCCAGCACGCATATTAAAGCAGATTTGATGGCATCCTATAATCTTCTTCATTGAGCCAATGGCCGGGATTGGCTTGTCCTGGGCCAACTTGGGGGATGATTTCTCGGACACCTGAGCGCCTCCACGGCCGGCCAATGCCACCACCACATTCATTGAGGTGGTGGTCGGCGATAGGCGGTGATTGGCCGATCAAAGGTGGCCGGAATCAGGTTTTATGTTAGGAAATTTAAGCTCAAAATCAAGCCCCTTGGTAGCCCGATCAAGAGCCATTTGTACTCGAACCAAGCAGCCGATAGATTGAATCTATCCACTAAAAAAGGAGAGGATGATAGGACCTTTTGGGAGGGCTTAAGTCGGGCCGATCATCGTGTCGCCATTGCTGGATTTGGAGCTTTCGGGTGCCCTACAACTGCACTATAGGATGGCTCGAATTCTTCAGGGAAGGAGTGGAAATGACTACTGGGGATCCAAGGAACCTTTTAAATTGATTAATTGGGGGAGAGGAGAGCTCTAGGCTTCAATGCCATTAATGGCCTTGAGTGGAGGTCTTCAGCCAATGTATAATGCACTAAATTCAGCCCCTATGTGGCTTGGGAAACCTCTTGATCTCCTTTAATTATTGAGGGGAGATGAATCTAAATCAATTGGGAGAGTGATGAGGGGTCAAGGGCATTCAAATACCATGATTCGCCACTTTCTCTCCCCTCCATTAAGGGAAAAGTGGAGCTTTCTCTCTCCTAGTCATCACATCCAGAAATTGAGTAGTATTTTAGTTAAATATCAGCCCCTAAGGTTGATGGGCCATTCAAATTTGCCTTAGCCAAGTGGATTGGGCTAGGTTAGGTCAACTTGAGATAATTTGACCTAAACCAAGGTCTAGTTGACTTTGGTCAAATTGACCTTTGGGTTGCCCCAATGGGTCCTTGGTGACCCATTGGCCTCCCCTAAGGTCTAAGAAGGGTTGGGTGTTGTTGGTTTGACACCTTGGAGGCCACTTGACCCTTAATTAGGGCACTTTGACCATTTTAGGGCTAGGGTTGACTTTGGTCAACTTGACCTCATGGATTGACCCCAATGGGTCCTTCGTGACCTATTGACCTCCCTTAAGGGTTAGTGGTGTTATAGTGGGGTCATGGAGTCAAGTTAAAGCCCTAAAGTCAAGCCCTAGGGTGAGTAATTTAAAATTATAATTTACATCTCAAGGTGGTTTTCACCTCCACACCTAAGTTCATTTGGTCTTCTTGGGCTCCCTAGGGTCTTGTCATGACCTTGTCATTACAAAACCACTCTTAGGGGTCTAGTTGTTTAAGGAATGTTACACACGGTCTGAACCAGAACTTTGGGATTAGCACCAAATGACTTAAATTGGTCGCGTCTTTTCAAAAGGGAATATTTAATATAATAATACGCGGTCCAACTATAGGGTGACACGTGGAAAAGTAGTTAACCCTAATTCTTAATATATAAGGAGAGTTATGGAAAACCCTAGCCATCACTTTGACAATTTTCCGAGCCATTGTTGTGCAACCCCGACGAAAACGGAAGGAATGACAAGATCGCCGGAGTAGGATTTTATTGAGAAATTCTTCCCATTCTCTAACCCGTAAAGAACAACCCCAACAAGAGAAAGATGCCGCTAAGGAGAGTGATGAGATCCATGGCCGAAACTACTGGAAACGAGGTGTGCTTCCTACCCTCTCCCTTGGTGCAAGCTCTGTTTTTATTTTCTAGGAGAGATGTCCGATAATACGTTTTGTAGTTTAAACTACTGGGCTAATTACAAGTTTTTCTTATAAAAATCACATTTTTTAAAGCTTTATTTTGACCTCCTATTGTATATGTTAATAACACTAATGTTTGTTTTCTTTCTTTTACAGGTTTGAAGGTTTTTAGCAATTTCGTCGAGCTCAACCATTTTGTCGAGCTCATCCAGTTCGTCAAGCTCAGCCATTTCATCGAGCTCAACTAGTTCGTTGAGCTCATCCATTTCATCAATCTCTACCTTCTTTCTGCATTTGACATTCGTCGAGCTTGCCAGAGTTCGTCGACCTCGCCTTCAGATAAGTTTGTCGACCACACCTTCAGATCAGTTTCGTCGACCTTTTGCCTTCATTCTGCGTTCGACAAAAGGGTCCTTTAGCCCCAGTTCGTCGAACTCAGCTTTCAGTTCCGCGTTCAATGTTCATCGATCTCGCCCTCCGCCAATTTCGTCGAGCTCAGCCATCAGTTCTTAGTTCGATATTTGTCGAACTCCCTTCAACTTTCTGCGTTCGACGTTCGTCGACCTCAAACTCCACCAATTTCGTCGATCTCGCCTTCAGTTCAACATTCATCGAGCTTCTCCTTCATTCTACGTTTGACGAACGTCTCCAAATTCATCGACCTCCCGTAAACTTTCTGCGTTCGATGTTCGTCGACCTCGCCTTCAGTCAAGAGTTCATCGACCTCCCGTCCACCTTCTCATTTCTCCATTCGTCGAGCTCTCCCTACTTCTCCTCTTATTTCGTCGAGCCCTCTCTCCTTCTTTGGTTGAGCTTACCTTCTATCAGAGGACAAGTCCCGCTTTTTCATAAAAGCCTACTGCCTCCATAAATGCATGTCACCTGTACCGAGGCAATCATCATTTCCCGCCAAAATTCGTACCATGGTCAATTCCCGTGCATGGCTGTATGCATGGGCATTTATTTCTCCTTGAAGAATCTATAAATAGAGCCCCGGCCCTTGTGAAAAAATTGGGATAAGGGAAGTGCTGCCATTTTTAGTTCTTCTATAGTGTTCTTCCTCTCTCCTTTTCTCATTTCCGTTTTTTTTTGTTTTACTCTTTTATAATAGTTTGGTATTGATTCAGTTTTAGTTTTTGTGTTAGCTTAGTTTTCATTTCCTACAAGTGTAAGTTTTTATATTTCATGGTATAGCCCTCTCTTTGAATTAATATAAAGCCTATTTACGTTTACTTGTCTCTATTTTGTTTCCATGCACTCCTACTAATCTCTCTTCCTCCACTTCACCATGATTAACTAATCCTTCTTGTACTCGATCTTGATGATCCGAGGTTCGAGTTAATTAAGTTATGATGCTCTAGTTTGCTTTTTCTTTGTAAGTTTTAAACCGTGATTTACTCTTGAAAAATCATGTTTGGAGTTATATCATCGATATTTAATTTCCATATTTGTTTCCACGCTAAGCTAGCCTAGAGGCTCATAGTTTTGAGTGAACGCTCAAGAGTAAAGATAGTTGCACGCACCCCTCGAGAGTGGCATATCTCCTGGATTGGAGTTAATTCCAAGAGCGGCGTTCACAGTTTAAAGCTAACTTTAGGCCTCCGATTTGGACGAGAGTTCGATCGAACCTTCCTAAACTCAGTGGGCATGACTTCGAGAGAAGCGTGTTCTTGATTTAGGAACCTCCATTGTCAAGGTATTTTTCTTTATTAAGTTAGAGTTTATTATCGCATTTTTGATAAACTTAGACCGAGGAGATTCTCGATCGGGTTCTTTTCTTTATCATTGTTTAACCCCTCATTTTAATCGCTAGTTGTGGTCTCTCTAATTAAGTGTAAGTGTTTTTCTTTATGCAAGTAGTCTCTTTTTTTAATTTAGTTAAATACCATAAAAGTTTCTTCGATAAGATAATAGTCTTCGTGTGAGTAAGATTACTCAACGATTCCCGGATTTAAATACGACACTTGTGTCCCCTAGCTACAATTCAATAGGTATTGCCTAGTTGGATTGCTAGTTTGTTTTTTATTCTCTTCGCGAATATTCTTCCACCAAGTTTTTTGCCCCGTTACCGGGGAGACACTTTTGTTGATAATTCGAAAACACGAACCTATTACTTTTATCACTTCTCTTTCTCACCCTCTTTCTTAAAAATTTAAAATTCAAAAACATATTAACGCTCTTAATAGAAACCCGCATTACAATTTTTCTACACCACCTAACTCTCTCGAAAAGGGCAATGTGGCTTAAATACCATTATCTTGTCTTATACCTTGCGAACCCTTTATCCGGTAGCCCTTGGCAAGTTCGGGAATTAAAACATTAAAAAAAATCTATTAAAAAAAAGTTACTCTTTTCTAGTTTATTTTTCTCTTTCTTCATCTTCTCTTCTACTAGTGCATGACCCGCGGAAATCCATCGAATATTTTGGACTTGGACCACGAAATTGAGCGTAATCTTCGGAGAAGGTCGTGATTTCAAGGTCCTACTTTCCAACTACCGATAGAGGATTCTGAGTCTATTTCTTCTATAAGAATGGAAGATCTCGTAATAGAGGAAGCCATGCATAGGCTTATGTCCTATTATGCACGTCTGAATCTAGAGGGTATAGAATCAATTATAGTTCGTCCTGCTATAACTAATAAAAATTTTGAACCTAAGCCTAGCATAATTCAAATGGTGCTGCAGTATGTGCAATACTATACACTTCAAGAAGAAGATCTGAATGCGCATATAACTAGCTTTCTTGAGATTTGTGACACCTTCAAGATCAATGGTGTTATAAATTATGCTATTAGGCTAAAACTCTTCCCTTTCTCCCTTAGAACTGAGGCTAAGCAATGGTTTATCACTCTACCCCCAAAAACAGCATCACCACCTGGGATCAACTAACTAAAAAATTCCTGGCGAAGTATTTTTCCGTCAGCTAAAACCGTAAAACTTAGGAACAATATTTCCGCCTTTGGAAAAATAAATTTTGAAACCTTGTACGAAACCTGGGAAAGATTTAAAGAACTCTTAAGACAAGCCCCCATCACGTGCTGCCTGTATGGTTGCAGGTGCAGACGTTTTATAACGGGCTTAATCAAGGCACAAAGCAAATGATAGGCGCAGCTTCCAGTGGTACCTTAAACCACAAAACCCCGGAAGCAGCTCTTGAATTTTTCAAGGACATGGCCATGAACACATATCAGTAGAATGTGCCTATGTCCCGCCCGAACAAACCTACAGGTATCTTTGAAGTTGATAACGTCTCCTAGTAAGCTCTGTAAGTAGAAGTATTAAGTAAAAAAAACGGAGATGGCTGCTGCCTCTGCCCCTCAGCTATGGGAATCTGCAACCCCTGCTCTCGGACAATTGGATTATGTTAATAATATGCCTTGAAACGCTTTTCATAATTTTTTGGCTGCTAATTTTCCTGCTCTGGGTTTTGCTTTTCCGAATAATTATAATCCCGCTTTACGGAACAACCCGAACTAATCGTGGAGTAATCCCTCGAACGCAATGCGCCCGCCACCACAAAATGATTTTTCTACACCACCACCACCACCTCAAAATTTTCCAAAACCTCTAACTTTGGAGGAAATGTTTTCAAAATATATTAATATTAATGATGTTACTATAAGAACTCTAGCCAGAAGCGTTAAAAGTGTAGAGAATCAAGTTGGACAACTCGTAAAAATTATTTCTGAGCGACCCGTCGGGTCTCTTCCAGCCAACACGAAGTCCAACCCGAGAGAGCAAGCGAAATATATAACACTTCGGAGTGGGAAGCAAGTTTCTGGTGTGGTTAGCAAAGAGCTTGAGGAAAGCTCCATCCCCATTTTAAAAAATCAACCCTCCGCTGAGAAAAATTTTTTATCATTTCACCCTCTATTGAAGAAGAAGTTATCAACCCTCTCTCAGTTGTTGAAAAAGATCTCACTCCCCCACCCATCTTTAAAAATGATCCAACTCTATCATACCCTTCCGAACTTAACAAGAAACGTCAGGATGATCAATACTCCGCTACCTAAAAATATTTAAGCAAATCTACGTAAATCTTCCCTTCTACGAAGCAATCTACCAAATGCCAAAGTATGTTAAGTATCTTAAGGACCTCCTGACTAATAAAAAGAAGTTAGAAAACTTATCACATGTCTCACTAAATGTCGAGTGCTCTGCTGTCTTGACAAACGGTTTACCAAAGAAGATCAGTGATCCGGGTCATTTTTTTATACTGTGTGTCTTTGGTGATCTTTTTGTCAAGCACGTTTTGGCCGACTTAGGTGCGAGAATCAACCTAATGCCCCTCTCATTATTCAAGAAGTTAGGAATTTGTATCCTCAACCCCACACGCATGAGTATCCATCTCGCCGATAGATTAGTTAAATACCCATTAGGAATCGTGGGAGAATGTTTTTAGTTAAAGTCGACAAATTCATCTTCCCGGTGGATTTCATCATATTAGACATCGAAGAAGACGTCGAGGTTCCCTTGATCCTTGGCCGACCCTTCCTTAACACCTCCCGAGCTATCATTGACGTAAGCAATGGTAAGCTCTTCCTACGAGTAGGCGACGATGAAGTGAGCTTCTTTATAACCCCCTCAATGAAGAATACCCTAGAGAATGACGACTCCTATTTTTTCTTAGGAGCCTTATGTGAAGAATCTTCCTACTGCCTTTCTGAAAGTGAAAATAAATTTTTTGATTTTTGTTCTTCCTCTTCTTCTTCCAATTGAATCTCTGCAAGAAGCCGCCATGCCCACTAGCTCGACCCCTTTCAATTTTCCATATAAAGAAAAAGTTTACGAAGACACTGTTTTTGAAAAAGAAAGAATTTCAAAAATATCGTATGAAGAACCTCCTACCCTGGAATTAAAGGAACAACCCGAACATCTTAGGTAAGCCTTCTTAAAAAAGGACTCCAAGCTACCAGTAATAGTTTCGGCCTACCTAACTTAAGTGCAAAATTATAAACTCCTTCTAGTTTTACGTAAACATCGCCGAGCTATTGCCTGGCAGATATCTTATATCAAGGGCATATGCACATCTTTCAAAACTCACAAAATCCTAATGGAAGATAATTCGCGCAATTCAATCCAACCTCAGCGTCATATAAATCCAAATATGAAAGAAGTCATAAAGGGCGAGGTTATGAAACTCTTAGACGCAGGAATTATCTATCCTATTTTAGATAGTAAGTGGGTTAGACCTATCCAGGTAGAACCCAAAAAGGGAGATATAACTGTAATTAGTAATGAGAATAATGATTTAATACCAACACCGATGGTGACGTGGTGGAGAATGTGTATTGACTATCATAAGTTAAACGACGCACCCCGCAAGGACAACTTTCCCTTGTCGTTCATCGATCAAATTTTCGAGCGATTCTCCGGACATAGCTTTTACTGTTTTCTCAATGGTCTCTCAGGGAATTTTAAAATCCCCATCTCTCCCGAGGACCAGGAAAAAACAACGTTTATTTGTCCCTTCGGCACGTTCACCTACCGAAGAATATCACTTAGATTGTGCAATGCGCAAGCTACATTCAGCGGTGTATGCTCGCTATCTTCGACAAGTACATAGAAAGAAAAATGGAGGTGTTTATGGATGATTTCTCCGTGTTCGGCGATGCCTTTGATAGTTACTTAGAAAACATAAAAAAGTCTTAGAAAGATGAGAAGAAACTAACCTTGCTCTAAATTAGGAAAAATGCCATTTTATAGTGAGGGAAGGGTTAGTTTTTTGTCATAAGATTTCTGCGAGAGGAATTGAAGTAGACATAGCTAAGATAGAAGTTATTGAGAAGCTGCCGCCTCCTTTTAACGTCAAAGCTATAAGAAGTTCCTAGGACGCGCTGGTTTCTACTGCCACTTCATAAAAGACTTCTCAAAAATCACCAAACCCCTTACTCATCTTTTGGAAAACGACGCCCCATTAATTTTTGACGAACATTGTCTATCTGCCTTTGAATTAATAAAAGAAATGTTAATTAATGCCCAAATTATGATAGCTCCGGTGTGGGACCTCCCCTTTGTAATTATGTGCAATGCGAGTAGTTTCGCAGTGGGAGCCGCACTAGGACAACGAATATCTAAAAACCACAACCCCATCTATTATACAAGTATAACACTTACATCGGCACAAGATAATTACACCGTGACCGAGAAGGAGCATCTAGCTGTTTTTTTTTGCTTTTGATAAATTCTGTCCTTATATTACGCTTTCCAAAATTATCGTTTTTACGAACCCCTCGGCCCTCAAGTATCTTCTTGCTAAGACAGATGTCAAGCTGTGCCTGATTCACTGGGTCTTACTCTTCTAGGTGTTTGACTTGGAGATCCGTGATAAGCGAGGAGCTGAGAATTTTTCTACCGACCATCTCTCACAATTAGATAATCCCTATATAGAAAAATTAGATGAAAAATCTTTTAATGATTTCTTACCCGATGAGAAGTTTCTTTTAATTAACAAATCCCCTTCTCATTAGTTTGTACACATAGCCAACTATTTAGTGGCTCGTGTACTCCCGAAGAGTTCTCCTATAAGCAAAAGAAAAAATTCTTTTCTGAGTTGAAGAACTATTTTGGGTGGACTCGCATCTTTTTCGAGTCTGTGTGGAGCAGGTGATAAGGAGATGTGTTTATTTCAAAGAAGGATAAGATATTCTAAAACATTTGCATGAAGGACCGACTGGTGATCACTATAAAGTTGCTCGCACCGCCCACAAAGTGATTTGTGCGGGTTTTTACTGGTCTTGCCCGATTATAGACGTGCAAATTTTTGTGAGTAGGTGTGATAGTTGCCAACGGTCGGGAAATATTCTAATAAAAATGAAATGCCGCAATATTATTTCCTTGAGTGCGAAGTTTTCGACCTCTGGGAATTGATTTTGTTGGCCCTCTTCCTTCTAGCTTCAGAAACAAATATATTTTAGTTGTTGTAGATTATATTTCAAGATGGGCTGAAGCCAAAGCTCTTCCTACTAACGACTGATGCGTCGGCAAGTGCACCGGTCGCTGTCAAGTAATAATTTTTGGAATAGCTTCCATAAATGTCGATCTCGAGGGAATGTAGGTTGGGTATCGTGATAGCGTCGTAGAAAGATCGTTACTAAGTGTTAAACGAAACAACAGAGGTTGGCTTTTGATTCCTAAAGCTAAAAAAACTAAAAGAAAACTAATGCCGATTGTAAGCACCGCTTCGCTTGGTGGATGGAACTAGTGTAGGCCGCTATGTCGTACTTCGTGAGGCGAATGGATGGAGAGCAAGCGGATGGAATGAACACACGTGCGGAGAGTGAGGGTCGTAATTACCTCGCCAACTACCAACACTAGCCATTGCTAGAGTGGTTCTAGTGCACGAGTGGAGTGGATGTGAATGGAGGCGAGTGCATCACATCTAACAAAAGAGGATTTAACTAACCCAAGCAAACTTCATTCATACACAAATAAAGCAAGTTCAGGTTCATTACAAGCTTTAGAATGCAATTCACTATGGAGAAGAGGTAGAATAAACCGAAAGGGGGAAGCCTAGCCTGGTTCTTTGCCAGAATGGTGGGTTGTCAGTCCACTTCTCGACTCAGACTGCGGTTGCGTCCGGGGGGTAAATGGGTTATCAATCCACTTGTCTTCCTCATTCTTCTTCGCTTTCTTTCAATCTTTTCTCCTTTTTTCCCAAATAAGTAGTATCTAAAGATCTCTGTTGCATACTCCTAGTGGTTGGGAACTCTCCGAAGGGTTGAAGATGACTTCGTATTGGCGGAGAAGGCTTCTCGTTGGTGGAGATGAATGAGGACCTGTGCGGGAGAGAAACGGTGCTTCACGCAAAACAGCGGGCCGTAAAATGAAAAGCCATGCCCTAATTCGTGGGAGCAGGGGCTTAAATACGGTCAGCAAAAAATCAGAGCGCACGATCAGTGGTGCACGACCAGTTGCCGTGCGTATTGACGGTTGATGATCAAGCGCTCTACTCCAGAGAAACCTGTAGCTGGATAGAAAAAATTAATATATATGTGAACGATCAGTGGCGCATGACCAGAGGTCATGCGCACTGGATCCCATGATTGTGCGATTAGAAATGGCAGAACTCCAGAAAAATGGGATAAACGCGCACGAGCAGTGGCGCACGGCCAGAGGTCGTGCGTACTATGTCCAATGGTCGTGTGATTGCCCTAGACAGAACTTGGAAAAAAGGGAGAATAGCGCGCACGATCAGTGGATCATAACCAATGGTGTGCGCAATAGATCCAATGATCGTGCGCATGTTCATGTACCATTTGGGGTTTGAAGAACAGACCACGCACGACCAGCGGTCTTGTGCTAATGAGTCCACTGACCGTGCATGTGTAAAACACACAATCATTGGCCTTTAGGCGAAAAAACATTCCCAAACAATCCTGGAACATTCACATGACCTTTGAACCATCAGTAAAAACTGAAGAGCCACCGAAATGGGCATTCTACATTCTCTAGACACAGATAAACACCAAGAATAGGGCAAAAGTATAATAACAACGAAATCACACTGAAAACGGCCATAAAGTGCACTTAATATGGAATGGACATAGTAACAAATATGAATAAATATGGCTCTCAACTGTAGTGCATCATCGAGAATACTGGCCCAGATGAGTCAAAAAATAGGTATATAACTTGGACTCATCACACCCCAGACTTAAACATTTGCTCGTCCCGAGCAAATCATCACTCCATGGACTAGAAAATAGTTAGCTGTCTTAGTAATTTCCAAATAAAGTAATGAGAGAAATCAAATATATCATGGGCATAAAAAATATAATCGACAAACTTTTTTATTATACTACAGAATTTATACTTTTCGACAGGCTTAAATAAATATATATCTACTAAAAATTTGGAATTCTGGAGAATCATTCGGTCATACGTAGGAAGAAATTAGGCAGGCCACTCAGTGAGCATTGCAAAAGACCGGGGCTCAGGATCACCTCTAAAGAAATCCAACAATGTCTGGGACCATACGCTAGCCGTTCACAATCTCTCCACAGTACTAGTTCGACTCAAGCGTGAATCCGTAGGACTTTAGGATCGAATGGGTCATAGGCTAAGGTTTTCTATTCAAAGATAAACATTAAAGCTATACGAAACCCAAGCGAGCAAACCAGAAGATAAACCAATACAGCCCCTCAGAATTGTACATGTAACGCACCCCCAGACATAGCTTGAAAACTGGGTGTGTACACAACCTAAGCCGACCAATATCATGTTAAACTTGATGGGGATTCATATTTCTCATTGTAATTCTTTTTAAATTATCTCCTTTTTCTTTTTTCTTTTGCAATCCCCAATTTTTAGCAAGTAGAATTTCTTGTATTCATCCACCACATCACTTGAATTCCACACATAACACCTCATCAAAATATTAAATTCACAGGAGCTCATGGATTTGGTTGCGATAGGAGGATTGGATTTAGGCTTTGGTCAATGATGGTGGAGCTGAATCAAAGGAGGGGTTGGCACAAACTTGGCTTGCAATAGTTAGCAGCTAGGATAAGGTAAACAAGGCTCAAACTAGCCAAATGATGTCCTACATCACGCTCACGCTTGACTAACCATGCACCAATGCTTCAAGAGTAGCTTGGGCAAGTTCTTAGCCACTAAGAAAGCTGATCCTTCCTCCGACTCGAGAAAAACAAGTTTAGTGATGCTTACACACATCCCTACACTACCGTTCGATTTAACCAGATTCAACATTTTTTGAGTAGTACAAACAATATTTATATCTGCAGAAAAAGTATAAATCCACGAGCATAATGAAAATTAAATCTATACTATTTCTACACAGACCATAAGTACTTTATAGGAGCACTGCATGATTTTCGCACTTCTCTATCCTAAAATCCTAAGCCTGCACCACTATTTTAAAGTTACACGCAAGCAATGCATTTAACTAGAGCCGCGCGTGTGGATAAGATCATGCTCAAGTGGGTGATTTTAGTGTCTACTACTGTGATTTTGAAATAAATAAATAACACAATGGTATGCTATAAAATGTGTGCTCATGTAGTGACCACATGCATGCTCTCCCCAGACTTGAATGCGACAACTCATAAAACTAACCATTCCAAATAATATAAAGGGCTATGGGTAAGAAGTACCTATGCTCAAAACTGAGCATACCAGTCGTGCTACGAGGTTGTCCGTAAGAGGCTGGTTAGCCGGGCTTCAAAAATTTCTAGCACCTGTGAATTAAAGAACCCACGCAAAATAAGAAAATAGAAATACATATTAAAAAGTAACACAACACAAAAAACACGACCATGTGGTACTACTTTGGTTATCTCCCAAGAGCCCTTTTGTTTACCGTCCTTAAGGTGGACTGAGTACCTGTATTAAGCATGATATTGAGTTTTATGCCACCACAAACTAAATAAAAAAAGCTACGTAAGTCCACCAAGCAGTTACTAGCATAAACTATCCAACAAACTATCAACTAAACGTCGATTTATGATATAGCTCCCCACAAGATTGAGAAAGTCCAGGGTTTGAAGCTTTAGGGTTTAAGTTGGTTTTACCCAACTGGCCCCAAGCCCCTTGCTTCCTCCCTGGAGAGCAACAAAATGAGCGGATCGCAAAAAATGTTCATTTTTCTTTATCTACGCTGTAGGGAACGCCACCTAGCGTTATCAACAAACTCTCCATCCAAGGTTTTAGGTTTCATCGTCTCTGATTCCATATTGGCAACAAGATCTGCCTAAGAAACCTTACGATTAAACTGTTTATCCATAAATTTAGCATGAGGAGGTGGATAATCATGCTCCCATACAGATCTAAACTTTGGACTTTCATCAGCAGCCTCCTCACGAACCAACAACTCTTCTTCTCTTCCTCATCACCACGCACTTCTTAAGAGGTACTTCTTCTCTCCTTCTGCTTCCACGTCTCCAGTTTATCTCTATGATCCACATTACTAAATAATCGTTAGTGATAAAAATAGGAGGGGGGTACAGAGGTTCAGTCACGGTGCCAGGAAAGCATGCCAGTTTCACCACATTTGGTACAACCACCTGCCCCTTGGAAAAGTCCAAGGTGGGTCTTCTTTCCCTCAAAAATGGGACTCCCAAGATTGGGATCGAAGTATTTTTGATAGGCCCCAATATTTGGAAATCCGCGACAACTTTGGTTCCGTCCATGGTAACTTCAACCTCTTTCACCTCTCCTTCAGCCTCCACCAGAACTCCGTTAGCTAAAACAAGAGAGGTGCAATCATCTAGATTAATTTTCAATTAAACTTCTCGAAGTCTTGCAAAGCGAGAACTTTTATAGAAGATCTGTAGTCACAAAGGCGGAGGTCTCGATGTTGTTGATCGTACAAGCGATCACTAGAACCCTACACACCCCCTCTTCCTTCTCAGCAAGACTCCTCCCCTTATCTACAGGGTTCTTTTCTGTATTGCTTGGAAGAGTCCATTGGGGATGCTCATCTATCACCTAGGCCAATTGTCCCAGTTGCACATCCAGATTTCGTATAGATGAGGTCTGATTAGCCATATTTGATTGAGCGACCTCGACGAACTTCTCCTCATTTCTTCCAAGTTACTCTTCCTAGGTGTCGAAGGGTCTGATTATAACCCGGATTAGGTGTCCACGGTTGGCTCCCAGAGGCTAAAGCATCGAATTGATGCTGCCCTGGTTGTCATCTTTGGCCACCGACATTTTGGTTCCAAGAAAAGTTAGGGTGATTTCTCACCCCTAGGTTATACGCATTCCCATATGGCACACCCCTATTTTGGTTAGCAATAAAATTCACAGATTTGTTCATATTTAGATTATACAGCTCACCAGACAATTCATCTCTCGGTCATTCATATGTGTGATGGTCGTCCCTGACGCATCCTTGACAAAAGATTGCCATGACAGGTGTTGCAGTGAGTACAGCTGATCAAAGAGCAAATATTCAACCTGTGTTCCTTTGGGTATTTCTCCCAGTAGTCCAATAAATGTTGTGTGAGGTTGTATCTTGTAGAATCCTCAGGGCTACCTCAGGTGTAAGGTTCATCAATGAACCTCCTCTAGCGGCATCAATCATAGCCCTATAATTGGGCTTGATGGCTAAGTAGAACTGGCCCACCAAGTTCCAAGGCTGGAACTCATGGTTTGGGCATTTTCGCAGCAAGTAACTGAAGCGTTCCCATGCCTCCGCCGAGCTCTCCTGATCGAACTGGTGGAAGTTACCTATCTCCCGACACAGGTTCACAATCTTGTCTACCAGGTTGAACTTCTCCAGGAATTGCGCGGTTAAGGCTTCCCACGTTGTGGCAATTCCCAGAGGTAAGATGTATAGCCACGCCTTGGCTTTATCACGCAATGAAAATGGTAATAGCTTCATCTTCACCGTTTCATCGGGTATTGCGCCATAACAAGAAGGTCCCGGATATCTCAAAAAAATCCGAGAGATGCATGTGTGGGTCCTCGCTCGGTAACCGAAGAACTTAGTGTAGTTGCGTATCATGTTCAAAATGGTCGGTTTGATATCAAACTGCAGGTTAGGGATGGCCGACCTAAAAGATGGATACACACTCTCAATAGGGGGGGGGGTAGTGTAGTCATCGTGCGAGGACTCAGCCTATTTACCTCATTCTCATCAACATGCTTGATGTAGGGTATATCCTAGAGATACGCCACAGAGGCCACGATGACGCTTATGACAATGCTCAACGCTCTCTAATCCACACGCTAACGAAATCGCAGCCACAAAAATTGTTTTATCTATCGTTTACGCTAACATACGGATCGCCATTCCGCAAATAGATCGAATATTGGATATAGGCCAAATTCTTTCCTGCTAAATGGGATAATCTTGATCCGATCGAGCTTTGGGTTGTACCAAATAGATCCACCAAGAATAAATGATTCGAAAGATGGTGAGATCTATCCCAATCAAAAAAAAGAGGAGAGGATCGCAAATCCTCTTACGAGTCTTTCGGAAATCCAAACGAAAAATACCGATCTATTAATTGATTAAACCGCGAAGAGAAACAAATCGGAAAATAACGCAAAAAATTCGTCCACCATAAAGAACTATATCTAGAGAAAAGAAAACTCTTGGTAGGAAGTTTCGTTACCCTCTCGGATTTGTAGATCCGCGATGCGTGGATCCACCAAAGTTTGATCGCTCCTCCGTTGAAACTCCACGGAAAGCGCGCTACGGATGATGAACGTGCTAAACTCCTTCACTTCACGCCGTGGAGGAAATCCCTTACTTCTTCCTTGCAAGCAACCTCTCATGCATGGGCCGAAATATCCTTGGAGAGAGAGGATCTCGGTTGGCCGTGAGCAAGAGGGAGATGAGAGTGGCCGAGCACTAGAGAGAAGGGGGCGACCGAGAGCAAGAGGGGAGAGGTGGTGGCCGAAATCTAGAAGGGAAGGAGCCTTGAGGCCGGCAGCTTGGAGGGGGAAAGAAGAAGGGGGTCGGCGGCTAGGAGAAAGAGAAGGAGAGAGGGAAAATTAGGTTTTGGCAAATTCTAATTCTTTGATTTCAAAATTATTGTCTACCAAATATGAAGAGTTCAAGGCCTTATATAAGGCTTACATCATAAGCAAATACAAGTTGTTAAGTGCACACCACATAAAGAAAAATGCAAATAAATATTGTTCTCAAATAATAAGCAAGAAACGGATAAATGCACACCCAAGCACATAAAATCAATATGTAGCCTTGGTCTTATTTCGAGGGCGAAGCTTTTAGCCATGACCGCTACGGCGCCGCACGTCCTTGATTGGCATCGCATCATCTTCAACTTCTGTCCCATGTTGGCCGTCCTAGAGGCCATCCCCATCAATCTGGTAGCCGTCGCCATCAATCCTCCTCCGCTCAAAAGGACTCATCACTGATGAGTGGGCGGAAAAGTAACGGCGTATGAGGTCCGCGTCAAGAAGATCCACCTGTGCAGCAGAGAGCCAAGAGTCATCCGAAGGCGGTCGACCACGCCAACGAACCAAAAACCTGTGAATGTCACCGTCGGGAGTGGGAAACACATCATCCTGCAAAATCCTTTCAGGCAAGAAATCTGTCCGGGGAAACCTCGTGTAACATCCCATTTCCGGCTAGACCCCTAGGAGTCGGTTGGTGGTGACAGAACCCGGTGAAGCCCAAAAATTGAAATAAATCGATCGATGTTTCGGGTCACGTTGGTCACGCCCGTGACCGACCCGTCACGCCCTGACTTTGGGCGTGACTACTACGACGACGTCGATCTCCGCGAGATGATCGTCGAACTTGCTGCCCGGGCATGTCACGCCCGTGACCAAGGTGTCACGCCCGTGACCTAGGGCGTGACTCCTTCGACGATCGTCGATCTCCGTGAGACGATCGTCGAACGTGCAGCATGGACATGTCACGCTCGTGACCAAAGTGTCACGCCCCTGACCAGGGGCGTGACTCCCTCAACGATCGTCGGTCTCCGTAAAACGATCGTCGAAATTGAACTCGTGCCTGTCACGCCCGTGACCTAGGTGTCACCCCCCGTGACCTAGGGCGTGACCACCCTTCGACGACCATCGATCTTAGTTCGACGATCGTCGACCCAGAATTAACCACCCGGCCTGTCACGCCCTGACCCAGGTGTCACGCCCGTGACCACCCTTCGACGATCGTCGATCTCAGTTCGACGATCGTCGAACCCAGAATTGGCTATCCGGGCTTGTCACGCCCGTGACCTATGTGTCACAACCGTGACATTGGCCGAAACGACGGTTCAGGCCGGAATTATTCTAAACACGCGTGGTAATAAATGCTGGTGTGGGAAGTTACACCAGGAGTAATTACAGGCCGTTTTTCCTTCTATAATTATATAATAAAGGAGGAAGTGTTGGTCCAAAAGGAAACCGCCAACTGGACACACCTGTTCATCTTCCACCGTTTCTTATCCCTTCACTGTAACCGAAAGGCTATTAAGAGGAGCCTTCATGGCCATTACGGCTTTACCCTTTCACCTCCCCACTTTCTGACTTATAAAAGCCCACTTGGGGCAAGAGGAGAAGTTTAAACGCTCAAGTAAACGGATCAGATCTTTGTTCTTGCTGTAGGAGAAGTTCGGCTATGCCACCACTGCGCCATGGCACCCCCGTCGTTCTTCTCGCCTCCAAACCGCGAACAAGGTCCTCCTCTACTCCTTCTCTTTCGTGGGTAGATCTTAGGATTCTTAGAAAGGAAGGTCGCGCTCAACGGAGCCAGACCCATCTCTCTTTTCATGGGAAAACCACGAAAAAAAAGTATTTTTGAGTTCGCCGGAAACCGCCACCTCTGGCGGCCAAACCACCGCCGACCGCTAGCCATCGCCTCAACGGAGGTGATGGTGGTGGTGGCTGGCCAGGGAAGTGACCGGACGGCCTGCGACGGATCACGGAAATGTTACAGGAAGAAAAAAAATGGCTTTCTGTGTTTCTGTTTTCGGTTTCATGAAGAAGATGAACAGTAGAATCAATTTTATAATATATAGATTATTATATATTACATAATGGAAAGGTATATTGTTTGAATATTTTTTGAGGCTGCAAAATGAGGCACTTAGAGTCCGTTTTAGGAAAAATGACCAGTCAAGAAAGTTGTAGCCCTTCGAGTCTAGATTAATATAAAATTTGTTTCAACTCGTTTGGGTAAGCGGTTCGGCCGCAGCACCTGTTTTAGTGGGGGCTGTACCTAGAGTTGGGCAGAAATTAAAACGGATGCCCACTCTTCGTCCCTTGCCCAAATGACCTGAAATTTGGGCAGGTGGTTAGCCTTAACAATACATAAAGGCAGACCAAAAATGGGAATTTTTGGAGATACTTTGCCTAAAGTTTTTGTTTCAATTTAATAAACTTAGAGGAATTTATTTAAGTGATCAAACGACCTCCAAACCCTCCCAAAGTTTGGTGAGTGGTCCCTGGCTATAAAACCTAGGTCTGTACAAAATTCCAACTGATTTGGAGGAGTTTTGGGTAGGAAATCTTCTACCCTTAACTAGGCATTGTTGAGACACCTTTTAGTAAAAAGTGCACTAAGAGTTTGGAAAGGTCAAATCACCTCAACAGAGGCTGATTTTCTGATCTCTGACTTAGAAGGGTGTTATAACCTGCTTGGAGAAAAATGGTAAGCTTTAGGGTTGATTTACCCTAGGATCCAAGCTCAAACCCTAAATAAAGGGTTTTGAGGTTTGTGAAGGACATAGGAGCTAAAGCTCTTGTATGCCCTTGAAATTTGGAGGAGAGGGGGATGATATGATGAAAACCCTCTGGTTGAAATAGTGAAAGAATTGGAGGTAATTAGGTACCTCGGAAGTTGAGATTTTGGATTAGGATAAACATGTAATTTAGTTATTTTAAGCACTAAATCTAATCTAAAAATTATGAAACTCGGAGGAGGGAGTTTAGAATGTTTTAGACTTATGGTAATTTTCCTGAAATTTTATGAATAATAAGTATTATACTTCATGTGTTAAAGGATTATTAGCCCGATTTGTTGTTTCAAATATTTGGAGGTTTTAATTAATTATAATCAGTTAAAATTCTGGATTTAGATCTTGATTGGTAGGACATTGATCCCTGAATTTTTATAGAATTTTATGTTGAGTAAATCTAACACTTTATTCACAGATATTAGAAAGTGTTTTTATTATTTAGAAATTAATTATGGATAAAATACTTGCTGGAAAATTATGAAACTTGGCCAGTGCTAATTTTAGGCCTTTTATCTGCATGTCATAAATTATTTATAATTTTGGAAGAATATCTTCTGTACTTGATTCATAAACAACAGAAGTTAGAGATTATTTCTAAAATAGTTTTCATGCCCTTTTGATGATAGAAAAATTATGATACTAGGATTTAACCTATTAAATAACCTACTATTTATCATAAACATAAATATGCTGGACATCTTGCATGATTTCTTAGGGTAGTTCATGTTCAAACCGGTAGCCCTTGGGATTTCGAGGAATTTAATTAAATGCCAATAAATTATGAAAAATTCCCATTTTCTGGATTTAGGTCATTTATGTCATGGTAAGTCTCCAGTAAATAATTTAGGGCATTTGGACGAGTATTGGATCATTGCATAACCGGTTCGTCATGTAGTCTAGATCGGCCTGCATATAGCAAATTTGTGAAATGCAATAGGACAGGATCTGAGGAAGTCATTGGAGTTAAACACTTTGTCGGGGTGGACAATTGTGGAGAAATCACGATAGGGTGGTATAAGAGTAGTGAGAAGTGGTGATAGCTAGAGTTAAGAGGTGCTCGGGTTCGACGAAAGATCGTCTTCCCCGAAGAGAGGAAGGTTAAAAGTCACCCTAGGATAGTCTATTGTAATATGAGAAGGGAATGGGTTAATGATGATCAATCAATAACAATAAGTGCCTTGCGAAAGGGAACTTTGGGCCGTAATGCCGCCGTCATGGTTCCTAGTGCCCTTGAGAGCCCTTCACGGGGATACCGGGGGCAGTCCTGGGCTAACGTAAACTGTAATAACAAACCGACAAGAGTAACTTAGTAACTAGGGCTGCACTCTTCACAACACTGTTGCACAGGAAGATTGATGGGAGCTTCGCTCGGTTGGTTTGGAGACGGACGGGATGGTCCGGGGAGCTTCGGCTCGGTTGGTTTGGAGACGGACGTTTTGGTCCGGGGAGTTTCGGCTCGGTTTTTGTGTGTTTACGATTAAACCTGCATGTGCATAAAATAGGAAAAGTTAAGGTGGTGGGTTTTACGATATCGGGGAGTTCGATTGCACCGACACCGATATCGTTGACTCGGCGAGGTGATTAGCACATCGCCAACAGAAGTCCGAAGCGCCAGCCGGCAAGAGTACGCAGGCGTCCGCTTAGTGCACCAAGCGTTGAGGCGTACGATAGGTCAGACCAGTGGTGCTTTTACTGGTTTTGAGGTGGGCGAGGCCCAACCCACCGCTTCCGTCCGCCACTACGGAGGTATCCTGGGAGGTAACGGCTCCGAAAGGGGAACTAAAGGTCTGTGTGCACAGAGTCGGGTGTGTGAGTTGCACTTGCATGTTTCATCATACACAATAGCATGTCATAGCATAATCGATTCATTTAACCCTGACACCTAAAGTATAAGTGGTATGGGACGCTTATACATTAGGACCTGCAAAACGACCCCTTGGTCTATAAGCTTGTGTGGGCAAGTTTATAAATCAAAGGTTAATTTCAATATATAACAACCATTGCTGTTTGATAACCGACACCCCAAGGTATAAGTGGTATGGGACACTTATACGATGGGAGCCTTGCCAAAGATCCCTTTTGCTTATGTGTTCTCGCATAAGTGAAGGTTAAATTCATATATTTGCTTTTCTTACTGCTAGACCTATTATAACAATTATATTAACTGCTCACCGAATACAACTTGTTAGATTAGTTCCGCTGCCATCTATTTTCTTGATTAATCTCTACCTTCATGTCCTTCCCTTTCTTCCTCTCCGCTCGGTACTTAGGAGCCATGGGGGAAGGGGTAGGGGATGATAGGGCTTAGTCTTTATGACTAACGGTTTTTCGAACCACATCATTTAGGGGATCGTGGAGCCCAGCATAGAGGAGCAGCCCCAGAGATCGGTGCGCCTAGAGATGGGGCAGTCTCGCTCCGGAGTTCATACAGCCGGGACCGTGAGTCTCGACTCTGAGTAGTTCCTATTTTGCTTCCGCATGAGAGACTTGTAGTGAGGACATGATGTATCGGGCATAAGCCCGCATTTATAGTACTCTGATGTTTTCTGTGGACACTCCCTTCGTGGAGATTTTTATTCTATATATGTAATCTATTACTGTGGACTGCATTGCGCTTACTTCTATTATTGTGCTACCTTTCTGTGATCGAATTGCCGGCAGAATCGGCGCCTTGTGGTGATGACCCTTCAGGACGTGAAGGTGTCACCGCAAAGCGGCAATTCTAGGCCTAAGACCCCGGTGGTTGAAAAAGAAAAAAAAGGGGGTCTTACAAGTAGTATCACAGGGAAACATCGATCAGAAGGAAGTAGTAGTCCACAAACCCTGGGTCCCCCGCTCGAGTTTAGTTTGGGGACAAACTAAGCAGCGAAGCAGTGGTGTGCCCAAAGGGGGGATCACATATAACTTGTCCACTTTTATTTAAGTTTGAACGTTTTTTTCTCAGCGTGTGTTTTTGTTACGCAGCCTCCAGTACGGACTACGCCACAAGGTGGAGTTCAACAGGCTCAGGATGTTGCACCACCCCTACCGGTCCCCACTCCTTTCCTTCAGTCAGACATGGGACAGATCCTGACTGCCATCCTGGAGGCCTTTAGGGCCCAGCAGGTTCCGGCCCCGCAGCCAAATCCGGGGGCCAACTGGCTAAGCATCTTCCGAGGACTGTCTCCCCCGTCCTATTTGGGGACAGAGTCGGCGGTTCGGACGGAAGAATGGCTGGATATCATGTACGAGATGCTGACCGGGATACGGTGTCCCTGGGAGGAGAGGGTGGCTCTGGTCTACTCTTGCCTGGAGTCCCATGCAAAGAGGTGGTGGAAGACGCTGTTGGACACGACATTTGCTGACAGGGAAGTTGCGGAGGTTACCTGGGAGGAGTTCAGGGCCGCTCTGCTAGAGCATTTCGTTCCGCATCAGCCAGGGATGATTTGGAGGAGCGGTTCTTACAGTTGAAGCAGGGCACACGGACCGTGGTGGAGTACCATCGAGAGTTCGACCATCTGGCTCGATACGCAGATTCCTACCAGCTGGACGAAGCAGGGTATATCAGGAGGTTCTATAAGGGCCTGCGGGAGGACTTGAGGGAGGCTCTATTGTTTGTATCTAACGGGCCCATCTCCTGGATCTTGGAGATGGCAAAAAGGATTGAGGCAGATTGGCATGCCACCCGGGGCCGAAACGGCCAGCAGAGGATCAGGGACGGAGAGGTAGAAATGAATAGCGGCGAGGTGCTGTACCAGAGGGGAGGAGGACAGAGGACCAGCCTCGTCAGGGCGTGAGGCAGGAGCCGAGGGAACAGGTGATATTGGCCCCTCCACCTCTTCGGATGCAGGAGATGCCGAGACCCGGGGAATGGCGTATCCCCCACCAGAGTGCTTCCTTTGTCATCAGATTGGGCACATTCGGAGGAACTGCCCGATGAGGGGGGCACCACCTCCAGCACCACTGGGCGGCCCACCAGCTCAGCATTACGGAGGCCGAGGACGCGGCCGCGGTCGTGGATACCAGGAGGGAGATCGTAGACAAGGAAGAGAGCAGGATATGCTTTGGACCTTGCGCAGCCTCGGAATCCGAAGCAGGTTATCGCAGGTACGCTGCAATGCTTCTTTATTTTCATAGAATTTCACTTTAAGTTGTTAAAACTCAGAACCGCACTAGATAGATTAACAAGGAAAGAAAACTCTTTATAGAACCCTAAGATATTTAATCACCCCAGGTATAGTCTTCATCAGCGGCAAGCCTGCCAGCGCACGCTTTTTGATACTGGAGCTACTCACTCCTTTTTGTGTCGGAGACGTTCGTAGAAGGACTAGAAGGCATGGAGCGGTTCACAGGCTCGAGGATGAGGGTGCGAATACCGGATGGATCTGAGCTCCTTACAACGGATCACTGCAATATGGAGGCAGAAATTGGTGGAAAAGCGTTCGAGGCTCCAGCAACGATTTTGATGCTGACGGACTACGACCTGATCCTGGGCATGGTATGGCTGCACTGGAACCATGCCCAGATTGACTGCTAGGCAAAGAGGATCACCATGAGACACGGGGACTCTTTCATTACCATTGAAGGCATAAGACCTGTCTCTCGTATACTCTTATCTTCGGTACAGGCCGTTAAGGCCCATCTGCAGGGAGAGGAGGTCTATCAGATTCTATTTGAGATGGCGGAAGTTAAGGAGTCGGTGACAGACATACGGTGGTGCGAGATTTCGCTGACATCTTTCCAGAGAAACTGCCAGGACGACCTCCACACCGAGAGCAGGACTTTCAGATACAGCTTGTGCCGGGGGCCAAGCCGGCATCTAGGGCCCTTATCGGATGGCCCCAAAGGAGTTGGCAGAGTTTCGGACTCAGTTGCAGGAATTAGTTGAGGCAGGATTTGTTAGACCGAGTTCCTCGCCATGGGGGCACCGGTCCTATTCGTGAAGAAGAAGGATGGGACACTCCGCCTGTGCATCGATTATTGAGCACTAAACAGGCTGACCGTCCGGAATACCTATCCGCTCCCATGGATAGACGAATTATTCGACCAGCTGGAGGGGCCCATTATTTCTCGAAGCTGGACTTGAGATAAGGATACTACACAGCTGCGGATCCAGGAGGAGGATATCCCAAAGACGGCCTTTAGTAGAAGATATGTCCTGTATGAGTTCACCGTGATGCCTTCGGGCTCACGAATGCTCCGTCGGCGTTCATGAGCCTCATGAACCGGGTTTTCGAGGCCTACTTGGATGTTTTCGTCATAGTGTTCATAGACGACATCCTGATATACTCTAGGACGGAGGAGGAGCAGACTCGGCATCTGGCACTGACTTTGGAGAGGTTGCGGGAGCAACACCTTTATGCAAAATTCAGCAAGTGTCAGTTTGGTTGAAGGAGGTGGCTTTCCTAGGCCACATTATCAGCGGATCCGGGTTGGCAGTGGACCCGACAAAGATTCAGGCAATTCGAGATTGGCCGCAGTTGAAGACAGCCACCGATGTACGAAGTTTCTTGGGACTTGCCGGTTATTACCGGAAGTTCGTGGAGGGGTTCTCTCAGATTGCCCTCCCCCTCACATCTTTGACAAAGAAGAGGCACCTTTCGTTTGGACCCCGCAGTGCCAGGCGGCTTTCTAGGAACTGAAGGACCGACTCATCTCAGCCCCTATTCTGGCCCTTCCATCTGGAAAGGAAGGATTCCAGGTGTATACCGACGCATCATACCAGGGAATGGGAGCAGTGCTGATGCAGAATGGACACGTCATAGAATATGCCTCCCGCCAGCTGAAGACCCATGAGAAGAACTACCCAGTGCACAACCTTGAGATGGGGGCGGTCGTTTTTGCTCTGAAGGTCTGGCGCCATTATCTTTATGGAGTCCACTGCGACATCTACTCCGCCCACAAGAACCTGAAATACGTAGACACTCAGAAGGAGCTGAATATCAGGCAGAGGCGCTGGGTGGAGTTCTTAGCAGACTATCAGTATGAGATGCACTACCATCCAGGGAAGGCAAACGTGGTGGCCGACGCGTTGAGCCGGCGAGCTGCCACTTCCGAAGCTGGGCCCCAGGTTATGTCCATGGAGCTAGTCCGGTCATTCAGAGATATGCAGATATCCCTAGTGTCCGAGGATGACCCAGTTCTGTATAGGGAGTATCTGGCATTGATAGTGGCCATAGATGATATTCGGGATCGCATTCGGGACGGACAGAGGACTGATGCGGGGGCAGAGCCGATGTTCCGAGCTTTGGAGGAAGGTTCGACAGGAGATTATTCCCTGAGAGATGGATTGCTACATTTCAGAGGCAGAGTATATATACCCACAGGAGGCCAGATCCGAGAGGATATTATGATGGAGGCGCATTGCAGCCGGTACTCTGTGCACCCGGGGATCATAAAGATGACCGCTGATCTAAAGAAGACGATGTTTTGGCCGGGCATGAAGAAGGACATTACGTACTTCGTGACCCATTGCGAGGCATGTCAGTTGGTGAAGGCGGAGTGCAGGAACCCCGCAGGATTGCTGCAGCCACTCCCGGTGCCGGAGTGGAAGTTCGACGATATAGGTATGGATTTTATACATGGTCTTCCCCGGTCTCGGACGGGAAACTACTCGATCTGGGTGATTGTTGATTGGTTGACGAAGGTGGCCCGCTTTATACCAATCAGGAAGGATGACTCGGTGGGAGTGCTGGTACGGAAGTTCGTGGAGCAGTATATCCGATATCATGGCGTGCCCCAGACGATAGTGTCGGACCGCGATGGACAGTTTACATCCAGGGAGTGGCGGTCAGTGCAGGCATATTTGGGCACCCGGTTGACTTTTAGCACGGCCTTCCACCCTCAGACGGACGGGAAGACAGAGCGCACCAACCGGACCTTGGAGGATTTACTATGACTGTGTATACTGGACCGAGGGGAGCCGTGGAGAAGATGTTACCGTTGGTCGAGTTCTCCTATAATAATAGCTACCAGTCCAGCATCAGGATGGCGCCTTATGAAGCATTGTATGGAAGAAAATGTAGGACCCCCCGCTTTCTTGGGTCTAAGGCGAGGATCCGAAGCTGTTGGGATCGGATTTTGTTGAAGACACCGAGGCTCAGGTGAGGCAGATCAGAGATAGGATGTTGGAGGCGCAGAGCAGACAGGCTAAATACTATGACGCCCGGCATCGTCAGGTGGAGTTTCGGGTAGGAGATCGAGTGTTCTTGAAGATCCGGCCCATGCATGGAGTCTCACGGGTGCGCGGTCGGAGGAAGAAGCTCAGCCCTAGGTATATGGGCCCTTACCGGATCCTGGAACGGATCGGACCCCTAGCCTACAGGCTAGAGTTGCCGGCAGAGCTGGCAGCCCTACACGACGTCTTCCACATTTCTTCGCTGAGAAGGGCTCTACTACGCCCGGAGCAGCGGATTTTGACCACTTAAGGGCCGGTAGCTTCAGACCGATCTGTTCACTTGGAGCCGGTCCGGATCGACGACAAAGGAGTACGGATCTTGCGCCGCAAGAAGATCCCCTTAGTCAAGGTTCTGTGGAGAAATCACGGTCAGGAGGAGCACACCATGGAGCCGCAGGACCTGATGAGGCAAAGATACCCGGAGTTGTTCAGTCAGGTACATCTCACCACCTCTCGGTATACTATAGATTGCCTTCTTGTTTTGGACAGTTAAGACTAGATAAGGAAAATCCAGGACCTAGGCATGTGCACTTAATCAGAAAGGTAGGGGTAATCTTTTGTTTATTGGGGAGATTATCTTCATTTATCAAACGAATAGTCGCCTAAACCTGATAGAAGGATCGTATGGGATGTTACAAGTTTAGTTTATTCCGATAGAAATCCCCGTAGGCTCAACCTCAATTTCGGGGACGAAATTTTTGTTTTGTTTATTGGGATTTGTAACATCCCATTTTCGGCTAGACCCCTAGGAGTCGGTTGGTCGTGACAGAACCCGGTGAAGCCCAAAAATTTAAATAAATCGATCGAGGTTTCGGGTCACGGGTTGGTCACGCCCGTGACCGACCCGTCACGCCCGTGACTTTGGGCGTGACTACTACGACAATCGTCGATCTCCGCGAGACGATCGTCGAACTTGCTGCCCGGGCATGTCACGCCCATGACCAAGGTGTCACGCCCGTGACCTAGGGCGTGACTCCTTCGACGATCGTCGATCTCCGTGAGACGATCGTCGAACGTGCAGCATGGACATGTCACGCCCGTGACCAAAGTGTCACGCCCGTGACCAGGGGCGTGACTCCCTCAACGATCGTCGGTCTCCGTAAAACGATCGTTGAAATTGAACTCGTGCCTGTCACGCCCGTGACCTAGGTGTCACGCCCGTGACCTAGGGCGTGACCACCCTTCGACGACCGTCGATTTTAGTTCGACGATCGTCGACCCAGAATTAACCACCCGGCCTGTCACGCCCGTGACCCAGGTGTCACGCCCGTGAACACCCTTCGACGATCGTCGATCTCAGTTCGACGATCGTCGAACCCAGAATTGGCTATCCGGGCTTGTCACGCCCGTGACCTATGTGTCACGCCCGTGACATTGGCCGAAACGACGTTTCAGGCCGGAATTATTCTAACACGCGTGGTAATAAATGCTGGTGTGGGAAGTTACACCAGGAGTAATAACAGGCCGTTTTTCCTTCTATAATTATATAATAAAGGAGGAAGTGTTGGTCCAATAGGAAACCGCCAACTGGACACACCTGTTCATCTTCCACCGTTTCTTATCCCTTCACTGTAACTGAAAGGCTATTAAGAGGAGCCTTCATGGCCATTACGGCTTTACCCTTTCACCTCCCCACTTTCTGACTTATAAAAGCCCACTTGGGGCAAGAGGAGAAGTTTACACGCTCAAGTAAATGGATCAGATCTTTGTTCTTGCTGTAGGAGAAGTTCGGCTACGCCACCACTGCGCCATGGCACCCCGTCGTTCTTCTCGCCTCCAAACCGCGAACAAGGTCCTCCTCTACTCCTTCTCTTTCGTGGGTAGATCTTAGGATTCTTAGAAAGGAAGGTCGCGCTCAACGGAGCTGGACCCATCTCTCGTTTTCATGGGAAAACCATGAAAAAAAAAGTATTTTTGAGTTCGCCGGAAACCGCCACCTCGGCGGCCAAACCACCGCCGACCGCTAGCCATCGCCTCAACGGAGGTGATGGTGGTGGTGGCTGGCCAGGGAAGTGACCGAACGGCCGGCGACGGATCACGGAAATGTTACAGGAAGAAAAAAAAATGGCTTTCTGGGTTTCTGTTTTCGGTTTCATGAAGAAGATGAACAGTAGAATCAATTTTATAATATATAGATTATTATATATTACATAATGGAAAGGTATATTGTTTGAATATATTTTTAGGCTGCAAAATGAGGCACTTAGATTCCGTTTTAGGAAAAATGACCAGTCACAAAGTTGTAGCCCTTCGAGTCTAGATTAATATAAAATTGGTTTCAACTCGTTTGGCTAAGCGGTTCGGCCGCAGCACCTGTTTTAGTGGGGGCTGTACCTAGAGTTGGGCAGAAAAAAAACGGAAATTAAAACGGATGCCCACTCTTTGTCCCTTGTCCAAATGACCTGAAATTTGGGCAGGGGGTTAGCCTTAACAATACCTAAAGGCAGACCAAAAATGGGAATTTTTGGAGATACTTTGCCTAAAGTTTTTGTTTCAATTTAATAAACTTAGAGGAATTTATTTAAGTGGTCAAACGACCTCCAAACCCTCCCAAAGTTTGGTGAGTGGTCCCTGGCTATAAAACCTAGGTCTGTACAAAATTCCAACTGATTTGGAGGAGTTTTGGGTAGGAAATCTTCTACCCTTAACTAGGCATTGTTGAGACACCTTTTAGTAAAAAGTGCACTAAGAGTTTGGAAAGGTCAAATCACCTCAACAGAGGCTGATTTTCTGATCTCTGACTTAGAAGGTTGTTATAACCTGCTTGGAGAAAAATGGTGAGTTTTAGGGTTGATTTACCCTAGGATCCAAGCTCAAACCCTAAATAAAGGGTTTTGAGGTTTGTGAAGGACATAGGAGCTAAAGCTCTTGTATGCCCTTGAAATTTGGAGGAGAGGGGATGATATGATGAAAACCCTCTGGTTGAAATAGTGAAAGAATTGGAGGTAATTAGGTACCTCGGAAGTTGAGATTTTGGATTAGGATAAACATGTAATTTAGTTATTTTAAGCACTAAATCTAATCTAAAAATTATGAAACTCGGGAGGAGGGAGTTTTAGGATGTTTTGGACTTATGGTAATTTTCCTGAAATTTTATGAATAATATGTATTATACTTCATGTGTTAAAGGATTATTAGCCCGATTTGTTGTTTCCAATATTTGGAGGTTTTAAATTAATTATAATCAGTTAAAATTCTGGATTTAGATCTTGATTGGTAGGACATTGATCCCTGAATTTTTATAGAATTTTATGTTGAGTAAATCTAACACTTTATTCACAGATATTAGAAAGGGGTTTTATTATTTAGAAATTAATTATGGATAAAATACTTGCTGGAAAATTATGAAACTTGGTCAGTGCTAATTTTAGGCCTTTATCTGCATGTCATAAATTATTTATAATTTTTGGAAGAATATCTTCTGTACTTGATTCATAAACAACAGAAGTTAGAGATTATTTCTAAAATAGTTTTCATGCCCTTTTCATGATAGAAAAATTATGATACTTAGGATTTAACCTATTAAGATAACCTACTATTTATCATAAATTTGCTGGACATCTTGCATGATTTCTTAGGGTAGTTCATGTTCAAACCGGTAGCCCTTGGGATTTTCGAGGAATTTAATTAAATGCCAAATAAATTATGAAAATTTCCATTTTCTAGATTTAGGTCATTTATGTCATGGTAAGTCTCCAGTAAATAATTTAGGGCATTTGGACGAGTATTGGATCATTGCATAACCGGTTCGTCATGTAGTCTAGATCGGCCTGCATATAGCAAATTTGTGAAATGCAATAGGACAGGATCTGAGGAAGACATTGGAGTTAAACACTTTGTCTGGGTGGACAATTGTGAAGGAAATCACGATAGGGTTGTATAAGAGTAGTGAGAAGTGGTGATAGCTGGAGTTAAGAGGTGCTCGGGTTCGACGAAAGATCGTCTTCCCCGAAGAGAGGAAGGTTAAAAGTCACCCTAGGATAGTCTATTGTAATATGAGAAGGGAATGGGTTAAGGGTGATCAACCAATAACAATAAGTGCCTTGCGAAAGGGAACTTCGGGCCGTAATGCCGCCGTCTTGGTTCCTAGTGCCCCTTGAGAGCCCTTCACGGGGAATACCGGGGGCAGTCCTGGGCTAACGTAAACTGTAATAACAAACCGACAAGAGTAACTTAGTAACTAGGGCTGCACTCTTCACAAACACTGTTGGCACAGGAAGATTGATGGGAGCTTCGGCTCGGTTGGTTTGGAGACGGACGGGATGGTCCGGGGAGCTTCGGCTCGGTTGGTTTGGAGACGGACGTTTTGGTCCGGGGAGTTTCGGCTCGGTTTTTGTGTGTTTACGATTAAACCTGCATGTGCATAAAATAGGAAAAGTTAAGGTGGTGGGTTTTACGATATCGGGGAGTTCGATTGCACCGACACCGATATCGTTGACTCGGCGAGGTGATTAGCACTTCGCCAACAGAAGTCCGGTGCGCCAGCCGGCAAGAGTACGCAGGCGTCCGCTTAGTGCACCAAGCGTTGAGGCGTACGATAGGTCAGACCAGTGGTGCTTTTACTGGTTTTGAGGTGGGCGAGGCCCAACCCACCGCTTCCGTCCGCCACTACGGAGGTATCCTGGGAGGTAACGGCTCCGAAAGGGGGAACTAAAGGTCTGTGTGCACAGAGTCGGGTGTGTGAGTTGCACTTGCATGTTTCATCATACCCACTAGCATGTCATAGCATAATCGATTCATTTAACCCTGACACCTAAAGTATAAGTGGTATGGGACGCTTATACATTAGGACCTGCAAAATGACCCCTTGGTCTATAAGCTTGTGTGGGCAAGTTTATAAATCAAAGGATAATTTCAATATATAACAACCATTGCTGTTTGATAACCGACACCCCAAGGTATAAGTGGTATGAGACACTTATACGATGGGAGCCTTGCCAAAGATCCCTTTTGCTTATGTGTTCTCGCATAAGTGAAGGTTAAATTCATATATTTGCTTTTCTTACTGCTAGACCTATTATAACAATTATATTAACTGCTCACCGAATACAACTTGTTAGATTAGTTCCGCTGCCATCTGTTTTCTTGATTAATCTCTACCTTCATGTCCTTCCCTTTCTTCCTCTCCGCTCGGTACTTAGGAGCCATGGGGGAAGGGGTAGGGGATGATAGGGCTTAGTCTTTATGACTAACGGTTTTCGAACCGCATCATTTAGGGAATCGTGGAGCCCAGCATGGAGGAGCAGCCCCAGAGATCGGTGCGCCTAGAGATGGGGCAGTCTAGCTCCGGAGTTCATACAGCCGGGACCGTGAGTCTCGACTCTGAGTAGTTCCTGTTTTGCTTCTGCATGAGAGACTTGTAGTGAGGACATGATGTATCGGGCATAAGCCCGCATTTATAGTACTCTGATGTTTTCTGTGGACACTCCCTTCGTGGAGATTTTTATTCTATATATGTGATCTATTACTGTGGACTGCATTGCTCTTACTTCTATTATTGTGCTACCTTTCTGTGATCGAATTGGCCGGCAGAATCGGCGCCTTGTGGTGATGACCCTTCAGGACGTGAAGGTGTCACCGCAAAGCGGAGATTCTGGGCCTAAGACCCCGGTGGTTGAAAAAGAAAAAAAAAGGGGTCTTACACCTCGGAAAAGCGTTAGGTGAAGCAGAAAAACAAGTTTTATCATCAATAGACGGCATACCTTCCGTAGAATCCGAAGGAGAAAGCGATCCAGAAATATTCTCACCCCCCACCCCATTAGATTGTATAGTGGAAATATGAAACGGAGAGACAGATAGTTCAGGTGGTGGAGCAACATAAAGCGTTAAATACGAAATGTTAAACACAGGGGAGATTCCCCAATCAACGGGTAATTCTAACAAATTAGCATTCTCGCCTAACTTCTTCAAAACTCGAAAAGGACAGGCTTTCTTGTTCGCTAATTTTTTTATGGTGCCCGAAGGCATCCGTTCAGGGATAAGACGAACCATAACCAAATCGCCAATGTTCAAGGAGACTGCTCGCCTATGTAAGTTAGCATTCGATTGATAGATAGAATATTGCTTAGCTAACGTTTTGCCAATGTGCACATGGAGAGTGTTAATGTGTGAAGCGAAGTCCTGTACAAATTCACTTGCCTTAAAAGAAGGCGGTAATGGGACCAAGTCAAGAGGAACTGACGCCTTATACCCATGCACTATCTCATTCGGAGACAACCCAATGGACCTGTTCTTAGAATTATTGTACGCTAGTTGAGCATGCGGAAGGATAAGATCCCACGTACCTTTATGTTCGCCCACTAAACAACGAAGTAACCCTCCCAAGCTACGGTTGACAACTTTCGTTTGCCCATCCGTTTGGGGATGATAGGCCGACGAAAATAGTAGTTTAGTTCCCATGAGTTTCCAGAGTGTCTTCCAAAAATAACTTGTAAATTTTACATCCCTATCACTTACTATCGTCTTGGGAACACCCCGATGTGCCACGACCTCCTTGAAATACATTTTTGCTACATTTGATGCATCGTAGGTATTATTACTTGCGATAAAATAGGCCATTTTGGAAAAACGGTCGACGACGACTAGGATAGAATCGCGACGCCTCAATGTCATGGGTAAACCCAAAATAAAATCCATGCTGACATCTTCCCATGGTACCGACGGAATCGGGAGTGGTGTGTAAAGACCCGCGTTGGTCTTGTTCCCCTTTGCTAGTTGACAAATACGACAACTTCCTACGATTTTGTTGACCATGGGTCTGAGGCTCGGCCAAAAGAATTTATCCTCTACGAGTGTTATCGTTTTGTCTCTACCAAAATGTCCGCCTAACCCTCCGCTATGTAATTCCCATATGATAAAATGTCGTAATGACGAGCTGGGAATACATAGTTGCAAATGTTTAAATAAGTATCCGTCACGGATATAGTACGCCGAAATGGTGGTAGGGGAGTTGTCCTGAGCGGCGAAATAAATTTCCTTAAAGTCTGGGCATTGGACATATTCATCTTTAATCCTCTCAAATCCTATGACTGACACTTCCATGGTAGTTAGTAATAATGTGACCTTACTTAGCGCGTCCGCCACACAATTTAATGTACCCCTCAAATGCTTGATAATGAAAGTGTACTCCTGTAGGTATGAGATCCATTTAGCGTGTCGTGGGCTAATCTTATTTTGAGAATTAACAAATTTGAGGGCCTCATGGTCCGATAATATCACAAATTCTTTTGATATAAGGTAATGTCGCCAATGTTGGAGACAACGAATCACGGCATAGAATTCGCGATCATAATTCAAATAGTTTAACTTTGGGCCGGCTAGTTTCTCGCTAAAAAATCCTAGCGGATGTCCCTCTTGACTTAACACTCCTCCGATTCCTATCCCCAATGCGTCGCATGATAGTTCAAACACTTTACTAAAATACGGTAATTGTAGTAAGGGGGCTTCAGACATCCGTTCCTTAATTGTTTGGAAAGCACTAGTGGCCGCTTTAGTCCAACTAAATTCTCCTTTCTTCATATATTCAGTGATGGGTGCCATAATACTACTAAAATTTCGAATAAATCTTCGGTAAAATGTGGCCAACCCGTTGAAACTTCGAACTTCCCTTACATTCTTGGGTTCCGGCCACTCTTTAATTGCTTGAACCTTCTTTAGATCCACATGAATGCCATCTGAACTCACGATGTATCCTAAGAACTCTACGAAAGACACACCGAATGCGCATTTTTTTAGGTTAATAAATAAATTCTCTTTGCGCAATGTGGTAAGGATTGTTCTTAGGTGAGTTTCATGATCCCCCGGAGAAATGCTAAATACTAAAATGTCGTCGAAATAGACCACTACAAATTTTCCCATGTAGGGTTTAAATACTTGGGTCATCAATCGCGAAAACGTACTCGGTCCATTGGTAAGTCCCTCTCCAAGAACTAGCCATTCATAGAGTCCATCCTTAGACTTAAATGTCGTCTTCCATTCGTCTCCCTCCCGTATTCGTATTTCATGATAACCGCTCTTAAGATCCAATTTAGAGAACACGGCAGCTCCTGATAACATATCTAGTAAATCATCCAAATGGGGAATGGGGAGCCGATACTTGAAAGTTATTTTATTTATAGCCCGATAATCGACACACAATCACCACGTTTTATCTTTCTTCGGGACTAACAAGGTAGGGACGGCACAAGGACTTTTACTATGATGTATAAATCCTTTCGCTAACAAATCTGAAATTAATTTTTGCAACTCCTCATGTGAGGAGGGATTGAGTCGGTAATGGGGCTGATTCGGCAACGATGAACCAGGGACAAAGTCTATCTCATGCTGGATATCACGCATAGGTGGCAACTGAGGTGGTAAGTCCACCGGTAGACATCCTTATACTCTTCTAATAGAGTTCGAAGGGATAACGAGAGGCTCGCTAACGAGGGTGCATCCTCCTTAGCTTGTAGACAAACTAGAGCGTAGATAACGCCATCAATGAAAGTCTCACGCTCTAACTCTTTCCGACTTATCAGACTTATCATTTTCTTTACTACCGACACAATGGTATCTTTGGACGCAGGTGACAGATCCTTGGGCGGCGATGGTTTCAATACAATGGTCTTACCATTGAATTTGAACTCATAAGTGTTGGCTCATCCAAAATGGGTCACGTCATAATCATAAAGCCAAGGTCGTCCTAATAAAACATGACACACGTCCATGGGGATGACGTCGCACCACACTTTATCAACGTAGTTTTTCAAAGTTAGTGGCACCAAGCATCGCTTAGAGACCGCTATTGACGTCTTGTTTACCCACGCGATTTTATAAGGATGTGGGTATGACTTGGTGACTAAATGCATGCGTGCGATGGCATTCTTCGAAACGACGTTCATGCAACTACCGCTATCAATAATTAGTTTGCACCATTTTTCACCGCACTTAAAATTTAATGTAAATATATTTGTCCGGTTATACTCGTCCAACGCTCGCGGTGTGGCCAAAATACATCTCATCACCATTATGTGAGAATCGTCATCAATGTCACTCGGTTCGGCAAAAGATTCTTCTCCCGCTCCATAGACGATATCGGCAGGCTCAGACGTGGAGTCTAATAGGGCTAATGGTTTGCTCTTCGTGGGGCACTCACTAGAGTAGTGCCCTTGGATTCCGCAAGAATAACACGTGGCATTAGTCTTGCTGATTCGTCCTATCGGTACTCGCTCACCAGTGGGATTTCTGTTATTCCTAGCGGTAATGATAATGGACTCTGAATCCGTTGATCGATACCTTCCCTTATCTCGCGTGGAGGAAGATGGATGCGGTCCTAAGAGGGACTTTCCCTTCTGAAAGTTTCGTCCTTCAGCTTTGTAGGCGTTGTGTTTTTCAATATCCAAGGCGGCATTGAACGTGGTGTTAAGGTCCGTGTGACCATAACGCAAGAGCTTGCCTTGAATGTCCGGGTTGAGTCCCTTACGAAATCGGGAGAGTGTGACTTCGGGCATCTCACGAACATCACAACGCACCAACATATCCTTAAGTTGTCCCATGTATTCTGCTACCGAAGCGTTACCTTGACGAAGGGAGGCTAAGTCGTCGAACACTTGGGTTCGGTGATAAGTGGGAACATAATGGTCGTGGAGAAGTGCTTTCATGGCTGCCCACCCAATTGGGGGTGCTCCATTAACCGTACCTAATCGTCTATCTTCGTTCAACCAGTATGTCTTGGCCCTTCCTAGTAGTTTCATCCGTACAACCTTCACTTTCTTAACGTCCGTCAAGTCGTGCCATTCAAAATAGCACTCGATTTCCATGATCTAGTCTAGGAATAGTTGGGGTTCTCCCATACCGTCATATGAGGGTGAGTCTATTTTTACGGCCCTAGTTACGTTGAACTCAAAATGACCTTGAGGTGGGTACTCATCGTCCTGATCACGTGGGTGATTTTGTATTTCCTCTCGCTGGTTGGCGGCCGGGGGTTAGGGACCCGGTCGGTTTCTTCCAACGCCGTTATTTCGGGGCGCCGCTTGAATTACAACGAGCCCTTCAATTAACTGTGTCAGTGCGTCAAACCTAGCGTTAAACTCTTCTCGTAGCTCGGCGATCGTGGTCAGAGCGTGCTCATCACCTTGGTTGTTTGCCATGTGTGAGGTGGAGGAAAGATATTCCGTGCCCAGCCTAGTGCGCATGAACAAACGGGACAAACAACGATTTTGACCTGATTTAAATTACGCGTTTGAATTTTTTGACACTAAATAATGGAGCAACAGGAAAAACTTTTCAGACTTTTTTTCTTAAAAAAATGAGGAGAAAATTCAGAATTTTTTTTGTAATTTTCTGCAGGAAATTTTTTTTGTGTTTTACTAAGTACAGCCCAACTATGTATTGTTTTGAAAAACAAATAATTCAGATTTGATGTGAATCATAACGGAAGTGCGCACCCTAGTGAATGAGGATAACCCTAGGTAAAATAAAAGGATGGTGTCGATTGGGAAATCAACATAACCTCCCTCTAATACCAAATTGATGTAGGGTATATCCTAGAGATACGTCACGGAGGCCACAACGACGCTTATGACAATGCTCAACGCTCTCTAATCCACATGCTAACGAAATCGCAGCCACAACAATTGTTTTATCTATCGTTCGCGCTAACATACGGATCGTCGTTCCGCAAATAGATCGAATATTGGCTATAGGACAAATTCTTTCCGGCTAAATGGGATAATCTTGATCCCGATCGAGCTTTGGGTTGCACCAAATAGATCCACCAAGAATAAACGATTCGAAAGATGGTGAGATCTATCCTAACAAAAAAAAGGAGCGAGGATCGCCAATCCTCTTACGAGTCTTTCAGAATCCAAACGAACAATACCGATCTATTAGTTGATTAACTGCGAAGAGAAAAAATCGGAAAAATAACGCAAAAAATTCGTCCACCACAAGAACTATCTAGAGAAAGAAAACTCTTGGTAGGAAGTTTCGTTACACCTCTCGGATTTGTAGATCCGCGATGCGTGGATCCACCAAAGTTTGATCGCTCCTCCGTTGAAACTCCACGGAAAGCGCGCTACGGATGATGAACGTGCTAAACTCCTTCACTTCACGCCGTGGAGGAAATCCCTTACTTCTTCCTTGCAAGCAACCTCTCATGCATGGGCCGAAATATCCTTGGAGAGACAGGATCTCGGTTGTCCGTGAGCAAGAGGGAGATGAGAGTGGCCGAGCACTAGAGAGAAGGGGGCGGCCGAGAGCAAGAGGGGAGAGGTGGTGGCCGAACTCTAGAAGGGAAGGAGCCTTGAGGCCGGCGGCTTGGAGGGGGAATGAAGAAGGGGGCGGCGGCTAGGAGAAAGAGAAGGAGAGAGGGAAAATTAGGTTTTGGCAAATTCCAATTCTTTGATTTCAAAATTATTGTCTACCAAATATGAAGAGTTCAAGGCCTTACATAAGGCTTACATCATAAGCAAATACAAGTGGCTAAGTGCACACCACATAAAGAAAAATGCAAATAAATATTGTTCTCAAATAATAAGCATGAAACGGATAAATGCACACCCAAGCACATAAAATCAATATGTAGCCTTGGTCTTATTGCGAGGGCGAAGCTTGTAGCCATGACCGCTACGACGCCGCACGTCCTTGATTGGCATCGCATCATCTTCCACTTCTGTCCCATGTTGCCCGTTCTGGAGGCCATCGCCATAAATCTGGTGGCCGTCTCCATCAATGCTGCCCTCCAGCAGCAGCTTCATTCCCTCTAAGACCAGCCCTATGCATCGGCTGTCCTAGCCAGTTTCCAATATTCTCATCAACATTTGGCCCTAAGATGGGCTCTTCCCCTCTTCCATTGCCTCCAACCTAAATTAGATTGTGATCCATATCTAGCCGAGCGTTTGAAGTACGCCTCCGTGCTCGAGTGGTCCTCTCTTTTTTAGGATCGTAGGCAAGCAACTCTCCCGATCCTTGCCTCTGCAAACACCAAAGATGACAACAAAAAAAAAATCAAAAACAACAACTCTTGAGTAACTACCTTTGACAACCCAAATCACTTACGCTTTCATTCCCCGGCAACGGCGGCAAAAACTTATTCGTCGGCAAGTGCACCGGTCGCTGTCAAGTAATAATTTTTGGAATAGCTACCCCGAATGTCGATCTCGAGGGAATGTAGGTTGGGTATCGTGATAGCGTCGTAGAAAGATCATTACTAAGAGTTAAATGAAACAATAGATGTTGGCTTTTGATTCCTAATGCTAAAAAAAATAAAAAGAAAACTAATGCGGGTCGTAAGCACCGCTTCGCTCGGTGGATGGAACTTGTGCAAGCCGCTATGTCGTGCTTCGTGAGGCGAATGGACGGAGAGAAAGTGGATAAAATGAACACATGTGCGGAGAGTGAGGGTCTTAATCACCTCGTCAACCACCAACACTAACCTTTGTTAGAGTGGTTTTAGTGCACGAGTGGAGTGGCTGTGAATGAAGGCGAGTTCATCACAGCTAATTAAAGAGGATATGACTAACCCAAGCAAACTTCATTCATAGACAAATAAAAGCAAGTTTAGGTTCATTACAAGCTTTAGAATACAATTCACTATGGTGAAGAGGTAGAATAAAACGAAAGGGGGAAAGCCTAGCCGTAGTTCTTGGCCGGAATGGTGGGATGTCAGTCCACTTATCGACTTAGACCATGGTTGCGTCCGAAGGTAAATGGGTTGTCAATCCACTTGTCTTCCTCCATCTGCTTCCCTTTCCTTCAATCTTTTCTCCCTTTTGCCCAAATGAGTAGTACCGAAAGATCTCTGTTGCACACTGCTGGTGGCCGGCAACTCTCCGAAGGCTTGAAGATGACTTCGGAGTACCGGAGAAGGCTTCCTAGAGGGTTGAGATCAGTGGAGGACCTAGAGGGGATAAAAACGGCGCTTCGCGCGCAGCAGCGGGTCGGAAAATGAAAAGGCGTGCCCTAATTCCCGGGAGTAGGGGCTTAAATACGGTCAGCAAAAAATCAGAGCGCACGATCAGTGGCACATGACCGGTGGTCATACGTACTGACGGTTGATGATCGTGCGCTCTGCTCAGGAGAAACCTGTAGGTGGACAGAAAAAATTAATATATATGTGCACGATCAGTGGCGCATGACCAGAGGTCGTGCACACTGGATCCCATGATCGTACGATTAGTAATGGCAGAACTCAAGAAAAATTGGATAAACATGCACGAGCAGTGTTACACGACCAGAGGTCATGAGCACTATGTCCAATGCTCGTGCGATTTCCCCAGACAGAACTGGGAAAAAATGGAGAATAGTGTGCACGATCAATGGCTCACAACCAGTGGTCGTGCGCTATAATCCAATGTTCATGCACAGTGTTCCTGTACCATTTGGGGTTCGATAAACTTACCGCGCATGACCTACAGTCATGCTCTAAGGAGTCCACGGACCGTGCGCGTATAAAGCGCACGATCAATGGCCCCTAGGCGAGAAAAAACATTCCCAAACAATCCAAGAACAGTCACACGACCTTTGTACCTACAGTAAAAACTGAAGAGCCACCTAAATGGGCATTACACATTCTCCAGACACAGGAAAATACTAAGAATAGTGAAACAGTACAATAACTACGAAATCACACTGAAAATGTGCCTAAAGTGGACTTAATAAGGAATGGACATAGTAATAAATATGAACAAGTATGGCTCTCAAGTGTAGTGCATCATCGAGAAAACTGGCCCAGAAGAGTCAAAAAATATGTATATAACTTGGACTCATCACCTGTCTACGTAGTGCCCAAAAAGGGAGGGAAACACATCTCCATATCACTTGGTCCGCAGAGACTCTGAAAAGATGCGGGTCCTCCCAAAAATAGTTCTTCAACTCAAAAAAGAATTTCTTCTTTTGTTAAGAGGATAACTCTTTTGGGAGCATACGAGCCACTAAATAGTTGGCTATGTGTGAAAACCAAGGACAAGAGGGCATGGTAATTGAAAGCAGCTTCTCATTAGGAAAATAATCATTAAAAGATTTTTCATCTAATGTTTCTATAAACGTATAATCTAATCGTGAGAGATGGTCGGTGGCCAAATTCTCTGCTCCTCGCTTATCACGTATTTCTAAGTCAAACTCCTGGAGGAGTAAAACCCAGCGAATCATGCGCGGCTTGGAATCCATCTTAGTATGAAGATATTTGAGGGTCGAGTGGTCCATAAAAACAATAATTTTGGAAAGGGTAATATATGAACGAAATTTATCAAAAGCAAACACTACAGATAGTAGCTCCTTCTCGATTGTGGTATAATTCTCTTGCGCCGATTTAAGTGTTTTACTTGCAAAATAGATGGGGTGGAAGTTTTTAGAAATTCGTTGTCCAAGTACGGCTCCCACCGCGAAACTACTCGTATCGCACATAATCTCAAAGGGAATGTCCCAGTCCGAAGCTATAATAATGGGTCCATTAATTAATTTATCTTTTATAAATTCAAAGGCAGACTGACAAAGGTCATCAAAAATAAATGGGGAGTCTTTTTTTATGAGTTGACTTAGGGGTTTGGTAATTTTGAAGAAGTCTTTTATGAAGCGGCGGTAGAAACCTGCGTGTCCTAGGAAACTTCTAATAGATTTGATGTTTGTAGGCAGCGGCAGCTTCTCGATAACTTCTATCTTTGCTATGTTTACTTAAATTCCTCTCGCAGAAATCTTATGATCCAAAACTAACCCTTCCCACACCATAAAATGACATTTTTCCAAATTTAGGGCAAGGTTAGTTTCTTCGCATCTTTCTAAGACTTTTTCGAGGTTTTCTAAACAACTATAAAATGCATCACCGAACACGGAGAAGTCATACATAAATACCTCCATAATGATTTCTACGTACGTGTCTATGATAGCGAGCATACATTGCTCGAATGTAGCTGGCGCATTGCACAATCCAAATGGTATTCTTCGGTAAGCGAAGGTGTCGAAGGAACAGGTAAACGTAGTTTTCTCCTGGTACTCGGGAGAGATGGGGATTTGAAAATACCCCGAGAGACCATCGAGAAAATAGTAAAAGCTATTGCCAGATAATATCTCTAAAATTTTATCAATGAACGGCAAGAGAAAGTGGTCCTTGCGGGTGGCGTCGTTTAACTTACGATAGTCGATACACATTCTCCACCCCATCACCGTCCGTGTCGGGATTAAATCATTATTTTTATTTATAACTACAATTATCCCTCCCTTTTTTGGCACTACCTGAAGAGGGCTAACCCACTTACTATCGGATATAGGATAGATAATTCCTGCGTCTAACAATTTCATAACCTCTCCCTTTACGAATTCTTTCATGTTTGGATTTATATGGTGCTGAGGTTGGATTGAATTACGTGAATTATCTTCCATTAAGATTTTGTGGGTGTATAAGGATGGTTTTATGCCCTTAATATCGGAAATCTGCCAAGCAATAGCTCAGCGATTCTTACGTAAAACTAGAAGGAGTTCATCATTTTGTAGTTCAGTCAGGTGGGCTGAAATTATTACCGGTAGCTTGAAGTCCTTTTCTAAGAAGGTATACCTAAGATGTTCGGGTAGTTCCTTGAATTCTTCGATAGGGGGTTCTTCATACAAGGTTTTAGAAATTCTTTCTTTTTCAAAAACTATGTCTTCGTAGACTTTTTTATATGGAAAATTAAAAGGGGTGGGGCTAGTGTCCATGGTGGCTTCTTGAAGAGATTCGATTTGAAGAGTAGAGGGAGGAATAAAATCAGAATATTTATTTTCACCGTCAGAAAGGCAGTAGGAAAATTAATCATTTAAGGTGTCTAAAAAAACAGGAGTCGTCATTCTCTAGGGTGTTCGTCATCGAAGGGGTGATAGAGAAAGTCACTTCATTGTCGCCTACTCGAAGGAGGAGCTTACCATTGCTTACGTCAATGATAGCTCGGGAGGTGGAAAGGAAGGGTCGGCCAAGTATCAAGGGAACCTCGACGTCTTCTTTGATGTCCAATATGACAAAATCCACCGGGAAGATGAATTTGTCGACTTTGACTAAGACATCCTCAACAATTCCTAATGGTTCTTAATGGATCTATCAGCGAGTTGGATAATCATGCGTGTGGGGTTGAGGCTACCAACTCCTAACTTATTGAATAATGAGAAGGGAATCAGGTTGATACTCGCACCTAAGTCGGTCAATGCGGGCTTGACAAAAAGATCACCAAAGACACACAGAATAGTAAAACTACCTGGATCACTGATCTTCTTTTACAAACCGTTTATCAAGACTGCAGAGCACTCGTAATTTAGAATGACAAGTTTTCTAACTTTTTTTTATTAGTCAGGAGGTCCTTAAGGTACTCTGCGTACTTCGGCATCTGGGAAATGGCTTCATGGAAGGGTAGGTTTATGTTGATTTGCTTAAACAGTTCTAAGAAGTAGGAGTATTGATCATCCTGACGTTGTTTTTTAAAGTTCGGAAGGGTATGTTGGATTTTGATTTTTTTTAAAGATGGGTTAAGGAGCGAGATCTTTTTCTAAAGCAGAGAGCGGAGTGATAACTTCTTTTTCAGTGGGTGGTGGAATTTTCAAAATGAGAGCAGAGCTTGCCTCGAGATATTCACTAACCATACTAAAAACTTGCTTCCCACTCCGAAGAGTTCTAGCTTTCACTTGCTCTCTTAGATTGGGCTCGGTATTGGATGGAAAAGACCCTGCGGGTCGCTCAGAAATAATTTTTGCGAGTTGTCCTACTTGATTTTCTAGATTTTTAACGCTTACGCTTAAGGTTCTTATAGTAGCGTCATTTGTGGTTATATATTTAGAAAGTTACTCCTCCAAGCTTGGAGGTTTTTGGTAGTTTTGAAAAGGTGGACGTGGTGCAGAAAATTCATTTTGTGGAGACGGGGGCATTGCATTATAAGGATTACTCCACGAAAAATTCGGATTGTTCCTTAAAGCGAGATTATTACTATTCAGAAAAGTAAAACCAGGAGCATGAAAATTCGTAGTAGAAAAATTATTAAAAGAATTTCTAGGCATATTATTAACATAATCTAATTGTTCGGGAGCAGGAGTTGCAGATTCCCATACCTCAGTGGCAGAGGCAGCAGTCATCTCTGTAATTTTTTTAATTAAAATTTCCACTTGTAGAGCTAGCTGGAAGACATTGTGTACTTCAAAGATACTTGCAGGTGTGTTTGGGAGGGACCTAGGCTCATTCCACTGATATGTGTTCATGGACATTTCCTCGAAAAGCTCAAGAGCTGCTTTCATGGTTTTGTGGTTTTATGTTCCACCGAAAGCTGCGTCTATCATTTGCTTTGTATTTTGATTTAGCCCGTTATAAAATGTCTGCACTTGTAACCACGCAGACAGCGCGTGATGGGGGCATCATCTTAACAGTTCTTTAAATATTTCCCAGGTTTCGAATAAGGTTTCAGAGTCTATTTGTCCAAAGGAAGAAATATCATTCTAAAGTTTTGCGGTTTTTGCTGGCGGAAAATACTTCGTCAGAAATTTCTCAGTTAGTTGATCCAAGTGATGATGCTCCCTCTTGGCAGAGTCATGAACCATTGTTTAGCTTTGGTTCTTAGGAAGAAAGGAAATAATCTTAGACTAATAGCATCATTTGTAACACTATTTTTCTTGAAGGTGTCACAAATCTCAAGAAAGCTCGCTATATGCGCTTTCAGATCTTCATCTTGAAGTCCGTCATATTCCACATACTGCTGCACCATTTGAATTATGCTAGGCTTAATTTCAAAATTATTATTAACTATAGCAGGGCGCACGATGCTTGATTCTGTTCCCTCTAGATTTGGTCGTGCATAATAGGACATAGGCCTATGCAAGACTTCCTCAACGTGGGGTTCTTCCATTATTAAATTATAAAATGACTCGGAATCCTCAACAGGTATTTGGAAAGTAGGGCCTTGAAATCGCGATCTTCTTTGAAGAGTACGCTCAATTTCATGGTCCAAGTCTAAAATAACCGACGGACTTCTGCGTGTCATACACTAAAAGAAGAGAAGATAAAAAAGGAGAAGCTAAAAAAAAATTTTGAAATTGATTTTTTTATGTTTTAACTCTCGAAATTCCCAAGGGCTACCCAGTAAAGGTTTTGCAAGGTACTAGACAATATAGTGGTTTTTAAGCCACATTTCCCTTTTCGAGAGAGTTAGGTGGTGTAAAAAAATTGTGAAGAGGGTTTCTTTTAAGAGCGTTTATAATTTTTTTTATTTTTAATTTTTTAGAAAGAGGGCGAGAAAGAGAAATGATAAAAGTAATAGGTTCGTGTTTTAAAATTATCAACAAAAGTTGTTCCTCGGCAACGACGCCAAAAACATGGTGATCGCTTTTCACGCTAAAGAAAAAATAGTCGAACCAGCAATCCAACTAGGCAAGTATACCTATCAAACCATAGCTAGGGGACACAAGTGTCGTATTGAAATTCGGGAACTATCAAGCAAACCTACTCACACGAAAACTATTATCTTATCAAAGGATTGTTTGAGGGTTTAAGAGAAAGCTAATTGCAATTAAGAGAAGAAATATTACGCTAAAAAGAGAACTACTTCCAGTTAAATAAAGAGCTATTAAAAGCGATCACAACGAAGGGCTGAAACGATGAAATGGAAAAGCACTCGATCGAGAATCACCTCGGCAAGAGTGGACTAAAAATGCAATAAAAACCATAACTTAATAAGGTAAAGGTCCTTGACCGTGGAGGTTCCCAAAGCTTGAACACGCTTCTCTCGAAGTCGTGCCCAATTGAGTTTAGGAAGGTCCGACGGAACTCTCGTCCAAATCGGAGACCTAAAGCTCGCTTTACATTGTGAACCATGCTATTGGATTTCACTCCAATCTGGGAGATTTGGATGTCTGCCACTCTCGAGGGGTGTGTGCAACTCTCTTTACTCTTGAGTGTTCACTTAAAACTATGATCCTCTCGTCTAGCGAAGTGTGGAAACAAATATGGAAATTATATATTGATGATATTACTCCAAACATGAAAAATCAAGAGTAAATCGAAGGCCTAAGCATAAAAAGAAAAAGTAAATTTAAAGCATCATAACTTAATCAACTCGAACCTCGGATTATCAAGATCGAGTACAAGGAGGATTAGTTAATCATGGAGAAGTGGACGAGGAGAGATGAGTAGAACATTAAGAACACAAAGTAAACAAAGGGCACTTTATATTAATATAAAATGAGAGTAACAAATTGGAATGAAGGATTACACTTCCATGGAAATTAAAACATATGCTAGCATTACATTAAGCTACTAAAACAATTACAAAAACAATAACAAAAGAGTACACTAAGCTAGGGATAAGAAAAGCATAAAGAGAGAGAGAGAGAGAGAGAATGAAAAACACTGAGAAATAAAAGAGCAGCACCTTCTCTCTCAAACTAAAACTTGTTTCTGTACACAAGGAGGATGATTGAATTTATTGAAATTCTCACGGGTTGGTCACGCCCTATGTCATGCCCAGGGAGGGCGTGTAGGGGGGGGGGCGTGACATACACAGAGTTAACCTCGGGCTCTGGATTCTGGCGGGAATGATGATTGCTTCTGTACAATGGCAGACATGCCTTGGGCCACGCCTGTGTAGGAGGGGCATGTAGGGCACATCATGTCTCAATCATTGGTCAAAAATTCGTCAGTCGTTGAAAAAGGTGGAACACGCCCCAGGTCCACGCCCATGTAGGGGGGCATCTCAGTAATGTTGATGTGCAACAATAGAAAATCTTTAAATGCGGCAGTAGGCTTTGGGATGAGGGTGACAAGCCTTGTAACATGCCCAGGGAGGGTGTGTCTGGGGGGAGTATCAGCGGATTTTCTCGATATTTTGGCTTTGGCGTCATCCTTCCTCTAGATCAGGCTATAAGCCCTGCGACACGCCCAGGGAGGGCGTGTTAGGTAATTTTTTGCCGAAAAATCTGGAAACCTGCAAAAAGAGAAGAAAACATTAGTGGCTATAATATATACAAAAGAAGCCAACAAATAAGCTTACAAGACATGATTTGTGTATAAAAAAATAGATAATAATATAATCGTTTTGACTACAAAATGTACTATCAAATTCTCTCAAGTTTAAGCTTTGCTTGTCCCCAAGCAAAGATATAAAAACAAGCTAACATAAAACTTACTAATCAAAAAGTTCTAATTATGCTTACACAAGTACTACGCAAAATTCTAAGTATGGAGAAGGTGAAACATAAACCTAAAACATTTACTTAAATGTGGTTTAACAAATTATAAACTTTACTAACGAAAATAAATCATTCAAAATTTTAACAAAATTCTTTAAATAAATTTAAGCAAAGCAACAAAATGAAAAAACGGATTGAGTTTTTACTAGATCCTAGCAACACATTATGACTATATCAATTAAATAACTAAAATCTAAATTTAAATCCATAATTAATACTGATTTACTTTTCTTCTTACTTAGCTAATAAATAAAATTCAAAAGCATGAATCAAAAGGACTTATTAGGACTGAAATATTTTGTTTAGGATTATGATTAGGACTAGAATTTAAAGAAAAACAAGGAGGCTTAAAAATCACAATAAACCAAAACAATGAGTTTAAAAAAATTTAAAATAAATAAAATATTTTTCTTTCGTTTTCTTTTCCATTTTTTTTCTTTTTCAAAATAAAGGCCATAATTAATTTTTCTTTTCATTTCAAATTTGGCCAAACAAAAATAAACACTTCTTTTGAGCATACTTTTTTCAAAACTTCTCAAACTATATCACAAAATAACCTTATCATAATCATGAAATTTTTTAAATGAAACTCAAAAAAGTTAGTATGATTAGATAGGTTAGAAAATTTTAGCTTTGGTGAAAATGAAATGATAAGTGGGGCTATCAAATTAAATTAGAAAAAGGCTCAAAAGCGGCTAAATAGGAAAAAGGCTCAAAAGCAGCTAAACAGAAAAATACAGTTTAAGACACTGACCATTTACTTTGAAATCGCCCATATCAGGGTGTGAAATTAAAATAGTAGCATAAGGAAAAACTTGTTTAACAGAAAACGGCCCAGACCAACGATACTTTAACTTTCCTGGAAATATACGTAAACGAGAATTATAAAGAACTTGGTCGCCCGGCTTGAAGGTTTTTTGGTGCCTTAAGTGCTTGTCGTGAAAACGTTTCGTCCGCTCTTTATAAAATTTGTTATTTTCATAAGCGCAAGAGCGCCACTCGTCGAGTTCGTTAAGTTGAAATTTTCTAAGGTCGCCAATAGAGTGGGGATCGAAATTTAAAAATCGTAAAGCCCAAAAAGCACGGTGTTCTAATTCTACGGTTAAATGGCACGATTTTTCATAAACCAACCGATACGACGTACATCCAAGGGCAATTTTGTACGCTGTTCCGTAGGCCCATAGAGCATCATCTAATTTGGTTTACCAGTCTTTCCTAGAGGTGGAAACAGTCATTTCTAAAATTCTTTTTATCTCTCGGTTCACTACTTCGACTTGTCCGTTATTTGGGGGTGGTAGGCTGTTGAAAGCTTATGAGTAACTTCGTATTTAAAAAGGATTTTTGAAAACTACGCGTTATAGAAATTTGAACCCCTATCACTAACGATGCCTCGCGGCATACCGAATTGAGAAAATAATTTTTTCAAAAACGTAATTACGACTCGGGCATCGTTAGTAGGAATTTTTTGGCTTCAGTCCAATGAGAAACATAATCTATGGCAACTAAAATATATTTATTCTCGAAGCTAGATGGAAGAGAGCCAACAAAATCAATTCCCCAGAGGTCGAAAATTTCGCACTCGAGGAAATAATTTTGCAGCATTTCATTTTTATTGGAAATATTTCCCGACCGTTAGCAACTATCACACCTACTCACAAAGTCTTGCACGTCTTTAAACAGGCTAGGCCAGTAAAAACCCACGCAATGCACCTTGTGAGCGGTGCGAGCAGCTTGATAGTGACCAACAATCTGTCCTTCATGCAAATGTTTTAAAATATCGAATCCTTCTTCAAAAGAAACACATCTCCTTATCACTTGGTCCGCACAGATTCTGAAAAGATGCGGGTCCTCCCAAAAATAGTTCTTCAACTAAGAAAATAATTTCATCTTTTGTTGACAGGATAACTCTTTTGGTAGCACACGAGCCACTAAATAGTTGGATATGTGTGCAAAACATGGAGAAGGGGGTATGGTAATTGAAAGCAGCTTCTCATCAGTAAAATAATCATTAAAAGATTTTTCATCTAATGTTTCTATAAATGGATTATCTAATCATGAGAGATGGTTGGCGCCAAATTCTCGGCTCATCGCTTATCACGGATTTCTAAGTCAAACTCCTGGAGGAGTAAGACCCAGCAAATAAGGCGCGGCTTGGCATCTGTCTTAGCAAGAAGATATTTGAGGGCCTAGTGGTCCGTAAAAACAATAATTTTAAAAGCGTAATATATGAACGGAATTTATCAAAAGCGAACACTATAGCTCGGAGCTCCTTCTCGATTACTCGCATCGCACATAGCCTGAAAGGGAAGGTACCACACTGGAGCTATCATAATGGGGGCCATTTTAATTTTTCATATTAATTGAAAGACAGACTGACAAAGGTCATCAAAAATAAATGGGGCGGCATTTTCTAAGAGTTGTGTAAGGGGTTTGGTAATTTTGGAGAAGTATTTTATGATGCGGCGGTAGAAACAAGCGTGTCCTAGGAAACTTCATATAGCTTTGACATTCGTAGGCTGCAGCAGCTTCTCGATAACTTCTATCTTGGCTATATCTACTTCAATTCCTCTCGCAGAAATCTTATGCCCTAAAACTAACCCTTCCCTCACCATAAAATGTCATTTTTCCCAATTTAGGGCAATGTTAGTATCTTCGCATCTTTCTAAGAATTTTTCGAGGTTTTCTAAACAACTATCAGAGGCATCACCAAACGCGGAGAAATCATCCATAAATACCTCCATAATGCTTTCTATGTACTTGTCAAAGATAGCGAGCATACATCGCTAGAATGTAGCTGGCGCATTCCACAATCCAAAAAACATTCTTTAGTAGGTGAAGGTGCCGAAGGGACAAGTAAACATAATTTTCTACTGGTCCTCGGCAGAGATGGGGATTTGTAAATACCCCGAGAGACCATCGAGAAAAATGTAAAAGCTATGGCACGATAATCACTCTAAAATTTGATCGATAAACGACAAGGGAATGTTATCCTTGAGGGTGGCATCATTTAACTTATGATAGTCGATACACATTCGCCACCCCGTCATCGTCCGTGTCAGGATTAAATCATTATTTTCATTTACAACTACAGTTATCCCTCCTTTCTTCGGCACTACCTCAACTGGCTAACCTACTTACTATCAAATATAAGATAGATAATTCCTGCGTCCAACAGTTTCATAACTTCGCCCTTTGCGACTTCTTTCATGTTTGGATTTATACAGCACTAAGATTGGATTTAATTACGCGAATTATCTTCCATTAAGATTTTGTGGGTGCAGAAGGATGGGCTTATGCCCTTTATATCAGAAATCTGCCAAGCAATAGCTCGGCGATGCTTATGTAAACTAGAAGGAGTTTATCATTTTGTACTTAAGTCAGGTGGGCCGAAACTATTACCAGTAGCTTGGAGTCCTTTTCTAAGAAGGCATACCTAAGATGTTCGAGTAGTTCCTTTAATTCTAGGGAAGGGGGTTCTTCATACGAGGTTTTCGAAATTCTTTCTTTTTCAAAAACTATGTCTTCGTAGACTTTTTTATACGAAAAATTAAATGGGGTGGGGCTAGTGGCCATGGCGGCTACTTGCAGAGATTACATTGGAAGAGTAGAGGGAGGATAAAAATCATCAAATTTATTTTCACCATCAGAAAGTTAGTAGTAAGATTCATCACTTAAAGTGTCTAAGAAAAAACAGGATTCGTCATTCTCTAGGGTGTTCTTAATTGAAGGGGTGATAGAGAAAGTCACTTCATCATCGCCTACTAAAAGGAAGAGCCTACCATTGCTTACGTCAATGATAGCTCGGGAGGTGGCAAGGAAGGGTCGGCCAAGGATCTAGGGAACCTCGACGTCTTCTTTGATGTCCAATATGACAAAATCCACTGGGAAGGTGAATTTGTCGACTTTGACTAAGACATTCTCCACTATTCCTAACGGGTACTTAACTGATCTATCGGCGAGCTGGATACTCATGCGTGTGGGGTTGAGCCTACAAATTCCTAACTTCTTGAACAATGAGAAGGGCATCAGGTTGATACTCGCACCTAAGTCGGCCAAAGCGTGCTTAACAAAAAGATCACCAAAGACACATGAATTAGAAAAACTACCCGGATAAATGATCTTCTTGGGCAAACCGTTTGTCAAGACCGCAGAGCACTCAACATTTAGCAGGACATGCGATAAGTTCTCTAACTTCTTTTTATTAGTTAGGAGGTCCTTAAGGTACTTAGCATACTTTGGCATCTGGGAAATCGCTTCCTGGAAGGGTAGGTTTATGTAGATTTGCTTAAACATTTCTAGGAAGCGGGAGTATTGATCATCCTGATGTTCTTTGTTAAGTTCGGAAGGGTATGGTGGAGTTGGATTATTTTTAAAGATGGGTGGCGGAGTGAGATCTTTTTCTAAAGTATAGAGCGGAGTTATAACTTCTTTTTCAGTAGGTGGTGGAATTTTCAAAACGGGAATGGAGCCTGCCACGGGCTCTTCGCTAACCATAGTGGAAACTTTCTTCCGACTCCAAAGAGTTATAGCTTTCTCTTTCTCTCTCAGTCTAGGCTCGATATTTAAAGGAAGAGACCCTGTGTGTTTCTCAGAAATAATTTTTGCGAGTTGTCCTACAGGATTTTCTAGATTTTTAACGCTTCCGGTTAAGGTTCTTATAGTAGCGTCATTTGTGGTTATATATTTAGAAAGTAACTCCTCCAAGCTTGGAGGTTTTGGGTGGTTTTGAAAAGGTAGATGTGGTACAGAAAAATCATTTTGTGGGGGCGGGCGCATTGCATTCGAAGGATTACTCCACGAAAAATTCAGATGGTTCCGTAAAAAGGGATTATTACTATTCGGAAAAGTAAAACCAGGAGAATGAAAATTCGCAGTAGAAAAATTATTAAAAGCATTTCTTGGCATATTATTAACATAATCTAATAGTTTGGGAGCAGGAGTTGCAGATTCCCATACCTTAGGGGCGGAGGCAGCAGTCATCTCCGTAATTTTTTTACTTAAAATTTCCACTTGTAGAGCAAGCTGGGAGATGTTGTCTACTTCAAAGATACCTGTAGGTTTGTTTGGGTAGGACCTAGGAATATTCCATTGATATGTGTTCATGGCAATGTCCTCCAAAAGCTCAAGAGCTGCTTTCGGGGTTTTGTGGTTTAAAGTACCACCGGAAGCTGCGTTTATCATTTGCTTTGTATTTTGATTTAGCCCGTTATAAAACATCTTCACTTGTAACCATACAGGCAGCGCGTGATGGGGGCATCATCTTAATAGTTCTTTAAATCTTTCCCAGGTTTCATATAAGGTTTCAGAGTCTATTTCTCCGAAGGCAGAAATATCGTTCCTTTGTTTTGCGGTTTTAGCGGCGGAAAATACTTCGTTAGAAATTTTTCAGTTAGTTGATCCCAAGTGGTGATGTTCCCTCTTGGCGGAGTCATCAACCATTGTTTAGCTTTGGTTATTAGGGAGAAAGGAAATAATCTTAGACTAATAACATCATTTATAACACCATTTATCTTGAAGGTGTTTCAAATCTCAAGAAAGCTTGTTATATGCGCTTTCAGATCTTCATCTTGAAGTCCGTCATATTACACATACTTCTACACCATTTGAATTATGCTAGGATTAAGTTAAAAATTATTATTTACTATAGCAGGGCGCACGATGCTTGATTCTTTTCCCTCTAGATTCGGTCGTGCATAATAGGACATAGGCCTGTGCACGACTTCCGCCACGTGGGGTTCTTCCATTCTTAAAGTAGAAAATGACTCGGAATCCTCAATAGGTATTTAGAAATAGGGCCTTGAAATAGCGATCTTCTCCGAAGAGTTTGCTCAATTTCATGGTCCAAGTCCAAAATAACCGACAGACTCCCGTCGGTCATGCACTAGAAGAAGAGAAGATAAAGAAGGAGAAATTAATAAACTAGAAAAAGGAGAAGCTAAAATTGTTTTTTTAAATTGATTTTTTATGTTTTAACTCCCGAACTTCGTGATGCGCTCTCGGTAAGTTTACCGATCACGGTCAAGTAATAAAGATGACGAGTAGCTTCCCCAGATATTGATTTGACACAGAGTGCAAGTAAGGAGCATGGACATCGCTTTTGGAAAAATGAGTGCAAGTGCAAGTATGAAAAAGGGGGGTTTGCTTTTGGGGTTCCTACGCTAAGCATGATTAAACAAGTGCGGGTCGCCTTCACCGTGTAGTACGAGTGGATCACTCCAACGAGTAATAGCATAGATGAACGAACAAATGAGGTTCCTAAACACCTCTTCCCAGCGCGCGCTTCTAGCAATCGCTAGAGCGGCTCAAACACAACCCAAGATTAAAACATCATTTACAAACCTTAATGAAACTGAAGAAAAAATAGTGTTATCAAGTTACAAGGTTTCTAGCACTAGTTCAGAACATAACAAGCTTAATAAAAGTGAAGGAATACAACTGAGCGCACGAAAGCTCACCAAGATTCTCGGCCGGAAGCGAAGGTTGTCAATCCTCATCCTAGCATGGTTTTCGGAAGGCGTTTGGGATCCAGAAGGGCTGTCACTCCTTCTTCTAACCCGTCCTCTTCATGTTGAGTCGCTAAGTCGAATCTGAATGGAGAACTTCTCAAATGCAGCAACGAGGAACTCTAATGATAGATTGGAGGTCAGAGAAGATGAAGATGGCTGGAGACGGAACTTGTGCAAGCTTTCGGAGGAGATTTTGTCGCCGAAGGAGCTTCCCGCGGAGGAGAGAGAGAGTAATGGCTGGAGGGATGATTTCCGGCTCAAAGGAGCGGAAATTGTAGGGGAAAACGGAGTTGTCCGGTGCAGAAGAAATCTGCGTCTTAAATAGTAAAAGTCAGAAGAAATGGTCACGCACGGTCTGGCGCACGACCGTGCTTGAACCGTGTGATATTAATCTCCAGAAAATGCCTGAGGAAGAAAAAGTGTTGACCTGTGCGTTTTACTCACGCACGGACGATTCCGCCCGTGCGCTAAGGAAATCATACGGGTAACGACAGAATGCACAAAACGCAGGAAACCAGGTGGAATCGTGCGTTTAACTCGTGCACGGGCGCTTCTGCCCGTGCATGAAGGAAAACACACGATTAACCACATATCGGCCTAAAAAAAGAGATACTGGAAAACTGTGTGTTTCCTTCGTGCACATTTCCGAAGAAACCGTGCGTGAAGGAATAACTCGGGCCGGCCAATCCTTCCAGAATAACTTGTAGAAAAAGCATGACCAGAAGTAACCGTGCACTAAGAAAATGCACGACCGTGCATTTTCCTTAAATAGGAACTATGAAAAGAGGAGAACTGACCACCTGCAAGCAATAACAATATAGCAAAGGAGGACCCTCCAAAAGCACAGAAAAACAATCAAAGCAATAGAAAGAAAAATGGGGAGCACCAAGTGCTTAATCAACAGAATGCGCAATTGCAAACCCTCAGGCCAAAAATAGTGCACCATGAGTTCAAAGACCGAACGATTCAAATATAACCGATATCCAGTTAAAATGCAGTGCACATGCGAGAAAACAAGCCCAGATGAGCCCAAGAAATCCTATATAAATCGGACTCATCACACCAGCAGACTTAAACATTTGCTCGTCCCGAGCAAATCATTTTTCCATGGAGTCGAAAATAGCTAGTTGGCTTAGTAATTTTTTAAAAAAGTAAAATTAGAAATCGAAAACTACATAGGCATAGAAAATAAAATAGACAAACCTTCTAATTATGCTACGGAGCTTATAAATTTCGACATATGTAAATAGATATTGTAGCTACTCAAATTAGGAATGCTGGAGAATCGTTCGGTCATATGTAGGAAGAAAGTAGGCAGGCCACTTAGTTGAGCATTGCCAAAGACCAGAGCTCGGGATCACACATAAAGGAATCCACCAATATCGCGGACCATACGCTTGCTCGTTCGCACTCTCTCCATGACGCTAGTTAGACTCAAACATGAATCTGTAGGACTTGTAGGATAGAATGGGGCTTGGGTGCATACGTAGGAAAGGATGCAAAAGGTAAAATAGCGGATACGCACAACCCAAATGATCTCATATAAATGCATATCCTCTCGCAAACAATACGTGCAGGTGCACCGCACCACCAAATTGAGCTTGACAATAATAGTGTGTGCACCGCCTACCGCCACAGCACAAAATAAACATAATTTTCATTTAAGCTTTATCTTCTTTCACATCCAACAACATTTTTTCTTTTCTCTTTCTTTTTCCATTTTTTAACAACATTTAGCCACATTAGCGTTAACATCTCCACCTCACAAGCACAAACTTCATCGCAGCAACAACACCAAGCAGAAGAATAAGCATACTAATAGCCAAAAATAAGGGTGTGATCCCGGGAAAGGTCTTTAGGCATTGGTGATTGCAAGCAGGGCTAAATCAAAAGGTGGGATAGGCACAAAAGGACTAACAAGAATTTCCATTAGGACGGGTACAAGGCTCAACCGGGCCAAAATGATGTCCTACGTCACGCTCACACTTGACTTACCATGCACCAATGCATCAAGAGTAGCTTGGGGCAAGTTCTTAGCCACCGAGAAAGATGATCCTTCCTCCCGACTCGAGCAATATGAGGTTAGTGGCTGCTACACACTCCAAATTCAGCCAAATTGAGTAGCCCAAACTGAATTTACAAATGCAGAAAAGTATAAACTACGAGCACAAAGAAAAATTGAATCTATGTTATTTCTACACTCGATTAGGAGCACTGTACGAGTTTCGAGCTACTCTATCTTAAAATCTTAAGCCAGCACCCTATCTTAAAGTTGTCATAAAAGAAACGCATTTGACTCAACCCGAGCGCTTGTTTAAGATCGCACTCAAGTGGTTGAAGGTGCACAATGCGGGCGTGATATAAAAAAAACATAAAAAGAAAATATACTTTTGGCATGCTAGAGAAAGTAGTGCATGTGAAAAGGTAATGCGTACAACTCTAACCCACCAGACTTACTCTAAACATCCTATCAAAGCTGCATTTGGGTGTTCTGTGCAATAAAATTAATGAAATGAAAGTTGGGGAAGATATTTTGTGGGGAGGGAGAGATTTCTGACCAAAACAGTGCTCTTCAACTGTCCCAAACAACTGAGCATAATAGAGATTTTCCAACCGCCAAGCTGCCCCAAACAGACCCTTGATTTGCAATAAAATTAATGATAAACTGCTCAACAAATGCAACCAGAAGATTGGCGAAGCCCACGCCCCAAGCAAAATCCACCTGCAAAAAGCATATCTCCAACAACAAAAAGCTATCCAAATATAAGCACACAAACTGAATTGCATAAATTTAAAGCAGCAGCAGTATTGGGTTGTCTCCCATAAGCCCTTTTCTTAACCATCCGTAAGGTGGACCAAATACCTGTATTAACAGTTTTATATAAAGTTCAAAACACAAGTTTAGAATCCATGAAAGAGATCAAAGTCACACACAACACTAAGAAAATTTAATATTAGCAGTAACAAGAAAAAGGGAGACAACTCCGGAGATCCCGCACTCCTCAACTAAATTCTGATTTGTGATAGATCCCCCCGTATGCACAGGATGAGGAAGAGGTGAAGGCTTTAGGGCCCAAGGAATCCAAATCTCCTCTGCCCATAGCTTTCTTTTCCCTGCGTCGGTGGGAAAAATTAGATGCTTTGCGCATAAGAAGCTATTTTCTTATAAGATTAACAGACGGGGATCTCCATGGTGGTATACCAACTCCAACTAAATCAGTTATGAGCCTATCTTTCTCATTGGCGGGCATCCTTTCCTCACCCACGATGGGTGAAAGATCAGCCCAAGTCACATGTTTATCCGTTTTACAAACTTTGTCCAAATAAATCGCGGATTTTAATCCAAATTCCTCCACATTCTTAACACACGCAACTCATCCTTCTTCAAAGCGGCATCATGTATCACATCCAGTGTCGGCTTCACTACTACTCCTTCAGTTGTCTTCAGTGTTTTTATAGCTGTCTCACCCTGCTCTTGTCCCATCAGTTGAAAATCTTCCTTAACAGCACTAAAAGACTCATTAAATAACACAAGGGTTAAGTTCACCGGTAATACAAGTTCATCAGAAGAAACATGAGGATGTGAAGGTGGTAGAGGTAAAATAACTTTGGGCACAAGAGTGACTCCACTAGCATTAAAATGCAGGGTTGCTTCACTGGCTTTCAGAAAGGGTACCCCAAGGATGGGCTTAGACGTGTTACCCCGAGGTCCTAGCACCTGGAAGTATGTGATAAACGCAGCTCCATTTACAACCACTTCTACACCCTTAACCTCCCCATTAGTCTTAACTACAGATCTATCTTCTAGCACTAAGGATTTCTTCCCATCAGATTTGATATTTATATTCAGCTTTTCAATACCTTGCAATGAGAGAATGTTGCAGGATGAACCGAATCGCATAGTGCTCAAGTTTCGATAGCATTAATTTCACATTTAATGGTCATTTCATTAGAATTGCACTCCTCCGCATCCTCGACACTCTTCCCCTGCTCACGAAGATTTTTCTTTGTATTGCTAGGAAGTGGGCCGCGAGTACACTCGGAAAACACGTTGGCCAGTTGCCTCAGTTGTGTTTCAAAGTTCCTCATAGATGCAATTTGAGTGGCCATATTGGACTGGGCCATTTCTACAAACTTCTCCATCATCTCCTCTAATGCGCTTTTGCGCATCCCTTGCATATTCGGATTATAAACCGGCTGAGGCGGTTGTAGCTTGCTGCTAGAAGCCTGAGCATCATATTGATGCTGTTCTCCCTACCCTCTTGGACCGGGGGCATTTTGGTTCCACGAGAAATTCGGATGACTTCTCGCGTTTTGGTTATAAACATTATTATAGGGCGCAGCGTGGTTTTGATTGCTTATGAAATTAACATTTTAATCAAAGGTTATACCTGTTGTTTCCGTAAATGACTCTCCAGTTGGGCATTCAAAAGCGTTGTGGCCGGGATTTCCATATCCCTGACACGATATGTGTAAGACCCCATTTTTTTTATTTGAAACACCGCGGTCTTAGGCCCAGAACCTCCGCTTTGCGGTGACACCTTCACGTATTGAAGGGTCATCACCACGAAACGCTGATTCTGCCGGCCGATTCGATCGCAGAAAAGCAACAAAAGTAGAGTACACACCAGAGAGGTAAAAACTCTAACCGAATGTCCACAATAAAATCACATCAGAGTAAATAAATCTCCACAAAGGGAGAGTCCACAAAATCAAAAAGTACTGAAAATAAGGGCTTAAGCCCGATACATAAAATCCTCACTACATAGTCACTCAAGCGGAAGCAAAAAAAATCACTACTGGAATAAGGGACTCACGGTACCAGCTATCTGAACTCCTGAGATAGAATGCCCTATCTCCAAACGGGCCGACCTCCGGGGCTGCCCCTCCATGCTGGGCTCTACGATCCCCTAAATGATGTGGTTCGAAAACCGTTAGTCTATAAGACTAAGCCCTATCATCCCCCACCCCTTCCCCCATGGCCCCTAGGCACTGAGCGTAGAGGAAGAAAGGGGAGGACTTAAAGGTGGAGAGTAGTCACGAAAAAGATGAAAGCGGGCCTATACTTGCAATTTTATTGTATATGTGGCAGTAAAGAAAAGTATGAAAAGAAACCTTAACTTATGTGCGGAAACGCATAAGCCAAGGGATCTTCTGCAAGGCTCCCATCGTATAAAGAGTCCCATACAAATTTATACGTTGGGGTGTTGGTTATTAGCAGCAATATATATATAATGAATTTGAACATAATTTATAAACTTGCCCACACAAGCTTATAAACCAAGGGGTCGTTTTGCAAGTCCTATTGTGTAAGCGTCCCATACCACTTACACAATAGGTGATAGGGGTTATATGCAATGATTATATTCTGACATGCAATTGTGTATGATGAGATCATGCAAGTGCAACTCACCCACCCGACTTTGTGTACATAGACCTTTTGTTCCCCCTTTCTAGAGCCTCACCTCCCAAGATACCTCCATAGTAGCAGACAGAAGTGATGGGTTGGTCCTCGCCCACCTCTAAACCAGTAAAGCACTACAAGTCAGACTTATCGTACACCTCAACGCTTGGTGCACAAAGCGGACTCCTGCGTACTCTTGCCGGCTGGCGCACCAGACTTCTGATGGCTAAGTGCTAACCACACTTGCCGAGCTAACGTATTAGCATAGGTTCATCAACCACTAACACCGAGGGCCCACCACCTTATAACTTATGCACATGCTATATTAATATGTTTCCAACCGAGGCAAAGCTCCTCGGACTATCCCGTCCGTTCCAATTATCAACCAGGCCATCGGCCCGCCGGGCTATCCCGCCCGTTTCCATAACCACTGAGCCTATCGCTCGAATATCCTAGTCAAACTAACTTCCCGAGACCCGGGTGTGTGAAAGTGAACCCCTAATTATTCTAGTTGCTCTTTAAGATTTATCACTCCTACAGTTAACGTTAGCCAAGGACTGCCCCCGGTATACCCTGTTAAGGGCTCTCAAATAGCACTAGGAACTATGATGGTAGTTGAAGCCCATCGTTACCTTTCGCAAGGCACTTATTATTATTGGTTTCTTCCCTTACCCATTCCCGTTTCATATTACGATAGATCTATCCTAGGGTGATTTTTACCTTCCCACTCCACGGGATAAGACGATCTTTCATCGATCCCAAACACCACCTAACACTAGCCAACACCACGCCTTTATCAACCTATTCTCCAAAAGTGACCCCAATTACTTATCCAGCACCACCAGACTATTGGAATCCCAAAGCTTAGACCTACTCACCCTCATTAACTATTTACTGTCCTTTTGCAAACTACAGACCATACCTAGTGACACGATGCACATATTGGGTAGCACTACAAATAATCATCTAAATGCCTCAAGATAATTAATGGGGGTCTATCATGACCTAAATAGGCTATATCCAATAATTTATATTTTTTCCAAATTAATCAAGCATTTATTTAATTTTCCTAAAAGATATATGTGCTACCAATTTAAACATGAAGTATACAATAGAGTAATGCATGAGGCTTAGTAAAATCATGATAAATTCTAGGCTATCCCAAAACTGTAAATCCAAAGTATGCCAATTTTTCCAGAAATTGATGGACCATAAAATAATTTTGATAATATATCATATTTTCCTTTGTTAATGAAGTAAGTGCAGTAAATTATCATCCAAAAATTGTGAATTAATGTTCTTAGGCAACTACTATCTTACCAACACCACTGACCAAATTTCATAATTTTTTAACTGATAATTAACTCTAAACAATTTAATGACCATAATAGCCCCTTTAAAAATTTGTGAATAAAGTACTAAAATAAATAAACTAAAATTTATAATAAATATCATGGGCAACCCATATTGACTTAAAATATCAACTACCAGAGTTTCATGGGATTTGTTTGAACATAGTGATCTTAATAAATCAAATATCACCTAGAGATAAATCATTCCTAACAAAGGAAGTGCTGAAAATACTACTCTTAAAAATCCAATAAATTTACTAAGGGTTCTACCTAACCTAAAACCTATGCTACCTAAGTTTCAGACTCTTCAAGGAAGTTATAGTGGCTTACTTTATACAAAAGTGATTCTATCCTAAAACTAGGGTTAGGCTTTTGAGGTACCTACTAATCTATAAATCCTCTAAGACTCAAACCAGAGGGCATAGACTACTCAATTATCATTTCCTCCAAGTTACAAAATCACACAAGTGCATTTTCCCCCATACCCTTCACAACCCTCAAAAGCCCCTCCCTAGGGTTGGAGTTTGAATCAAAGGGCAAAACAACCCTAGGCCACCCCTTAGTACCTATGAGGGTGGTAATGACCATGCCAAGTCAGTGGTAAAAGTATCAGCCCTTGTTGGAGTGATTTGACCACCCAAAGCCAGAGTGCACCTTTTTACTTAAAAACCCTTCATTAATGTAGAACTAGGGTTAGGTCATTACCTATCCAAAACACCTCTAAATGAGGTGAAATTTTATACAGAGCCATGTTATGATGCCAGGGACTCCTCACCAAAATTTAGGAGGGTTTAGAGGTCATTAGATCACTTAATTAAAATACCCTAGTAAAATTAAATATTAACAAAAACCATAGGACAAAGTATCTCCAAAAATTCCCATTTTTGGACAGACCTTAGGTATAACTATATTAGACCACTTGACCAAATTTCATGCCTTTTGGACAAGGGATGAATGGTGGGCATCCATTTAAATCTCAGGACATCCTTAGGTACAGGTCCCACCAAAATCGGTGTCCTGGCCCCACCAAGGGTCCAAATTTGTCCAAAACAATTTTGATACAAACTAGACTCTTAGGGCTATAATTTTCATGTTGATGACTTGTTCATCAGAGGGACCTAAGTATTTTTCCTAATTTTTCAATGGTTACTCTAAATACAAGGCAGAATAATATAATAAATTCATAAATTATTATTGATCTGCACGCATCTTGACGCAGAAATGGACGGCATCCCATCATTTTCTCCAGCATGCCAACAGCTCAAATCCAGTCTTCCTGGAGCCGTTTCCAAGCATAGCTGTCGGCCACCCGGCCATCTCCCCGGCAGGCCACCACCACCACCACCTTCGTGGAGGTGGCGGCTACCTCCAGTCGATGGCGTGGCCGCCGGTGACGACTATTCTGACAATCCCACCAAGAACATTTTCGGCCCAAAACCTTGAAAACCAGAGATTGGTTCGGGCTCAATTGAGCCCGAAACTTGAACCTAAACATCCCTATGATCTAACCATGAAGTAAGGAGAGGAGGAGGACCTTGTCGGCGGCCTGTAGACGCGACGATCGTCGTGAAACCATTTCCGATGGTGGAGCCACTCGACTTCTGAAACAGTACAGTGGGAGGGCTCAAAATCTTCAGTAAAAGGCCGGGAAATGTTCCTCTTGGGCCACTGATGGTGTTTAAAGGTTCGGTTAAGGAAGGGAGAGGCGAAAACATCATTGGCCATTAATGCCATTGAAAGCTTGGACTCGGGTTTGGGGGAGGGGACTGAACCAGCCCCTTGGTGGCCTGGAAATGGCTGGAAACTTCTCCCCTTCCCATGGGGAGTTGAATCCTGCCATTAAGGGTGGTCTTCGGCCTCCCTTGGCCGGGTTTGACTTGCCCCTTCATTCTCTCTTTTTCTCTCTCCTCCATTACCATGGAAATTGAGCTCCTCTCTCTCTCTCCTAGTCACCAGGTTGACTTGGTCAACCTTGGGGGTCTATTGGCAGCCCACACATACACATAATATTTCTAATGAAGCTATATGAAGGGGCTTGAACTTATGCTAGCTCATTTTGGCTAGGTTGACCTAAAGTAGGCTTGGGTTGACTTTGGTCCTTTTTACCTTTAGGGTTGCCGCTAATTAGTCCATGGTGATCCATTAGTCTCTCCTAAGGTTTAGGTGGGGTGGGACAGAACCTACTTGTTGGGTACATTGGAAAATGTGTACCTGATTTGAAGAAGCCCAACTTAGCTCAATGATATACATCAAGGTGTATTTGATGTTGTTTTAAGTTGACATGTGCAGGTGAAGAAGTGTTAAAGAATGCAGAAAAATATTCTAAGTCCATGTGTCGACACCTGAAGAAACAGTGTCGACACTTCAGAATATTTGTGTCGACACTTGAAGGAAGCTGTGTCGACACAGAGAAAGATAGTCGACCACATTTGTGTCGACACTGGGAAGCAGTGTCGACTCACAGGAAGATAGTCGACCACATTTGTGTCGACACTGGGAAGCAGTGTCGACTCACAGGAAGATAGTCGACCACATTTGTGTCGACACTGGGAGGCTGTGTCGACACAATGAGACAGAGTCGACACACATTGGCAGAAGTCGACAATACTTGTGTCGACACCAGAAGACTAAGTCAACACATACTGAGTTCTGAATCTACAACAACTGTGTCGACACACAGGACTTGTGTCGACACACTGCAAAGTCAAGACCAAGTTATTCTCTGAAGAAGCTGTGTCGACTTAAAGGCAAACTTGTCGACATCATCAAAGGCTGTGTCGACACCAAAGTTACTTGTGTCGACACATACAGACAGTTGGTCTCGACACTTCCTGACAGTCTGTCTCAACACATTGCTGACCAAGACTAAGGCACAGGATCTGTTTGAAGACTTGACAGCTGTGGGTTGCAGCCAGTTAACTGATGTTGTCAGACTTGTCAGAAGACAGTTATAAACCGGATCAGCCGGTTACCGTTAAGAAGATCTATAAATAGACAGATTCAGAGAGAAGTAAAAACACCAATGAGAAGATTGAACTTTGGCAATCAAATTGAGAAATCAAATCAAGAAGGTGTAATACACTAATGAAGATCTTCATCAGAAGATCTAAGAAGACGATCTCAGGATCGATCTAAGAAGAGTTCTAACAAGAATTCAGAAGTATCATCAAAGGTGTTGGATAGAGAGGGATCCACCCATTTTGAAGAAGAAGAAGGAAGCCATCAGTGGTTTCTCAAGAAGCTGTTTGGAAATCAACTCAGCTAAGTTCATATTCAAGAAGCTTTGAAGAAAGCTCAGATTCAGTTGATTTCATCAGCTGATCAAGAATTGTCTTGTCCTCTTCTCTCTCAACAAAGGCAAGACATTAAAACTTCTTTTCTAAATTTCTGTAGGATCTTTTTTACACAGATCTGAGTTGTAAGCCTGTGATATAAAGGCTGAGTGTAGGAGAGTTGATCTCTGAGTGGTAGGGCTGTTTGCCTGAGTGTAGGAGAAGGTTCTTCTCTGAGTTGTAGGCCTTGTGGCAAGGCTGAGGTAGGGCTATTGTGCCTGAGTTGTAGGAACCTATCCAGGTTCTGAGCTGTAGGATCTGAGGATCTGAGAATAGTGGAAGTTTGGCTGAATCTAGCATACTGCTAGATAGGTGAAGGGGGAAAGTGGATGTACCCAGACCTTGGGGAACCACTATAAAACATTGTGCAATCTGTGATGATTAAATGTCTGTGAATGCTGTGCTGGATGTTTTAATTTTTGTAATTGAATTCTGCCTAAAAATTTGAACAAGCAATTAGAACCTATTCACCCCCCCCCCTCTAGGTGTTTAGGTTGTCTTGAAAGTAAAACTATCAAGTGGTATCAGAGGGAGGTTCCTCAAAAAGGACTTAACAGTCTGAGGTAGATCTGAAAGGCAGAATCAAGATTCAAGAAGATGGGTTCTGGAGAGAATCATAAGGAGCTAGGGTCTATGAAATTACCCATATGCAAGAAGGAAATCTTTGGAATTTGGAAAGAAAGAGTCAGGTTGTTTATGGAGGCATCTGACCCAAGAATATACATCACAGTTCAGTAAGGACCCTTCATTCCAATGAAGGTATCAGTTCTTGATGCTAATATTCAAACTCCAAAGAGTTATTCTGAAATGACCAAGGATGAAATCATTTTGGCAACCATGGATAAAAGAGCACAGAATATTATTGTAAGTGCCATAGATGATTCAACATTTCAGAATCTGATTCACTGCAAGACCTCCAAAGAAATGTGGGACACATTGATTGTCTACATGGAGGGATCAGAAGAAGTAAGACAGGACAGGAAATCTATGCTCAATCAGGAATATGAAAGTTTTAGACAAGGAAAATCTGATAGCATAACTGAGTGCTATAAGAAATTCTATAGAATTGTGAATGAGCTAATGTCCTATGGAAGAGTCTTCAGTACTTATGAACTGAATGACAAATTCTTGAGATCCTTAACAAAGGATTGGGACACAAAGATCTGTGCCATAAGAGAAGTGGCTAAATTGGCAGAGATCTCTCCTCCCACCTTGTTTGGAAAGCTGCTATCCTATGAAATGCAACTTTTGGTGAGGAAGGAGGAGGAAAAGAATTCAAGAGGAGAGCATAGAGAAAAGACTGTGGCATTCAATGCAGAATCCATCAGAAAGAATAGGAGGATATCACCATCCCATCCTAAGGAAATTGCAGAAGTCAGTTCAGAAAATTCAGATAATCAGGGTTCAGAAAGCTGTGATTCAGATGCAGACTTTGCTGAATTCACAAGGCAATTCCAGAGGTTCTTGAAGAAGAAACAGTGGAAGTCTAAGCCCTCTACTTCACAGCAAGTTGATGACTATTATCAGAAGAAAAAGTCATCAAGGAAAGAAAAGAGCAGATCAAAGCCCAGCAAGGCTACTACTTCAAAGATTGTCTGCTATTGTTGCAATAGACTTGGACATGTAGTGGCTGACTGTCCTGATAAGAGAAAGGAGTCTTCAGACAAGAATAAGACTCATAAAAAGGGCAAGAAGGAGAAATCCTTTGTTGCAAAGAAGGATAAAAGCCTAACAGATCAGTCAACTTCAGAGTCAGAATCTGAAGCAGAAGCATATATTGGACTATATGCTGTATCTGAAGAAGAGGAGTTTCTGCAGTTGCTAGACTCCATCAATGAACAAGAGGATCATCAGTGCATGGGACTGATGGCAGGATCGGAAGAGGACATATGCCAGAATCAGTCTGGTCCTAATAAGGTACAATGTCCTTCTATGAAATCTGTTTGTAGTACAAGTACAGAATCAGCTACATCTGCATCAAGTGATGTAGATGCATCTGAATCTGAAGGAGATGTCTATCAATTGATAGATAAGTATGGGGACTTGTTGCAGGCCCTTAAGAAAAGCAAGAACCTGGTTAAATCTCAGGCTCATGAAATTGCTGAACTAAGGGTAGCTGCAACTGAGTTAGAGAAAGTAATTGATCAAAAGTTAAATGAAATTGCCAAGCTGAAGAATATAACTATTATTCAGATGGGCACAATTAATTATACCAATGATCAAGTGAAGAGTCTGGAGGCCAGACTAAGAATTGAAAAAGATTTAGTGGCTAGTTACTCTAAGCCAAAGTCTGTCTTACCCTTGATTGATGAATTTGTGAATCAAAAGGGTAAGGCAGGATTAGGATTCAAAGGTAACTCCAGGGCTGGCCAATTCAAGAGGAAAGGCAAAGCTCCTGTCAAGCCACTGAACTTTTCAGTCCCTATTAAGTTTAGAAAGGTGGAAGTGCCTTCTAACCTATATGATCATGAAAATATTCATGGTCATATTAAGTCTAATGTTCTGAAAAACAAGGGTGTAAATGCCAACAGGCCTACCTATGTTCATAAACCCAATGGTTATAAAAAATCAGTGGGTGAAGCTGCTGCAGCACCAGCAATGGACAGAAATTGTTTTGTCAAGGATGTATCTAGAACTAGATACAATAGGTTTGAATGTTGGTGCTGTGGCAAGAGAGGCCATTTTGCACTAGACTGCTGGTATAACACAAGTGTTAGAAAGAACAATAGTCTACCTATTAGAAGAAATAATGGTAGCTTTGTTAATGCTAACTTGAACCAAGGACCCAAGACTTGCTTGGGTTCTAAGGGTAAGTAAATCTGTATTGCAGGTGAATCCAAGTAACCATGCCCCTATATGGTACTTGGATAGTGGTTGTTCCAGGCACATGACTGGAACAAAGGGGCTGCTGAAGGAGTATTTATCTGTCAAAGATGGACCTAAAGTGATCTTTGGTGGATCTGAAAAAGGAGTCATCAAAGGGTTTGGTAACATTTCTTCTAACCTAATTACTATCACCCAAGTGGCTTATGTAAAAGGTTTGAAACATAATCTAATAAGCATAAGCCAGCTGAGTGATTTAGGATATGACATTTTATTTGTTAAGGATGGATGTCATATCAAAAGGTCAAGTGATCAAGAGATCATTTTGACTGGGTATAGGAAGAGAAATGTATATTGTCTTAATTTTGTATGTGAGAATAAAGCTTCTCCAATCTGTCTTATAGCTGATGACAATGCTTCTCATTGTGTTAAGTGGCACAAGAGATTGGCTCATCTTAACTACAAGATAATTGGCCAACTCTTTATCAAAGAGTTAGTGAGGAATGGTCCTCAAGTTAAGTGTATGAAGGAAGGGATATGCTCAGCTTGTCAAAAGGGCAAGCAGACAAAATACTCCTTTCAAAGCCTTGAAAACAAGGATTCTGTGAGGTGCTTATACCTCTTGCATATGGATCTTTTTGGTCCTATGCCAGTTCATAGTCTAGGTAGGAAGGTCTACACTTTTGTGGTTGTAGATGACTATTCTAGATTTACATGGGTATTCTTTCTGAGACAGAAATCTGAAACCCCAAGTGTCTTACTTAATTTTGTAAAGCAAATTCAGAATGAACTGAATAGTACAGTGGTCAAAATCAGAAGTGACCATGGTACTGAGTTTCAATCTGAAAGCATGACAAAGTTATGTGAAGACTTTGGGATTTTCCAAGAGTTCTCCTCACCAAGAACACCTCAGCAAAATGGAATTGCTGAAAGAAAGAATAGAACATTAATTGAAGCTGGTAGAACTCTATTGGGTGACACCTCTCTACCAGAATATTTCTGGGCTGAGGCAGTAAACACTGCTTGTCATGTGATCAATAGGGCTTCTATCACCAAGAGCCACAAAAAGACTCCCTATGAGATTATGAAAGGTAGAAAACCAAATCTATCCTACTTCAGAATCTTTGGTTGCAAATGTTATATACTTAACAATGGTAAGTCATATTTGACTAAGTTTGCTGCCAAATCCCAGGATGGGATATTTATTGGGTACAGCACAAATAGTAAGGCCTATAGAATCTTCAACTTGACTACTCAAGTTGTTGAACAATCTGTGCATGTTGTGTTTGATGAAACAAGATTAATCAACTGTGAGTTGTCTTGTAGATCAAATGACTCAACAGGTATAAGCAAAGGAATGGACAAGCTCTCCATTGCTGAAGCTTCAAGGGAAGATGGAGTATTGGAAAATGAAGGATATTGTCCAGGGGGAGTACAAGACACAATAGAAGATGAAGAAAACCAAGAGGTTCAGCATAATGAAGGAGCTGGAGATGTTCAACCAGAAGGGAATCTTCCTCCAGCTACAAGACATTTAAGAGACCATCCAACTGATCAGATAATAGGTGATCCAAGACAGGGAGTGTAGACTAGAAGCAGAAGTCAAAGCACAGTTCTGCATTGAAGTTTCCTGTCACAAATGGAGCCTAAGAAGTTTGAAGAAGCCATCCAAGACCTGCACTGGACTGATTCTATGCAAGAGGAGCAGAATCAATTCAGAAGGTGCAATGTCTGGGAGCTTGTTCCTAAACCAAGAGGCCACAATATAATTGGGACAAAATGGATCTACAGGAACAAGTTGGATGAGAATGGAGTAATAGTGAAAAATAAAGCAAGATTGGTTGCTAAAGGATACAGGCAGGAAGAAGGGATTGACTTTGATCAAACCTTTGCCCCAGTAGCAAGGCTGGAGGCAATCAGAATGTTCCTTGCCTATGTAGCCTATCAAGACTTCAAGGTATACCAGATGGATGTGAAGTCAGCATTTCTGAATGGTGATCTTAAAGAAGAAGTATATGTAGAGCAGCCATCAGGTTTTGTAGATCCTCTTAAACCTGATTATGTTTATAAGCTTAGAAAAGCTTTGTATGGGTTAAAGCAAGCCCCAAGGGCTTGGTATGAAACCCTGTCTACTTTCCTTATTGAGAATAAATTCTCAAGAGGAAAAATTGACAAAACTCTATTCCTTAGGGAATCCAAAGGCAAGATCATCTTAGTTCAGATCTATGTTGATGACATAATCTTTGGATCTACTGAAAACAACCTTTGTAAAAAGTTTGCCAAACTTATGCAAGGGAAGTTTGAGATGAGCAGTATGGGGGAACTGAAGTTCTTCTTGGGACTCCAAGTAAGACAGACTGATGATGGCTTGTCCATATCCCAGTCAAAGTTTACTAAAGAATTAATCAAAAAGTATGGTATGGAGTCATCCTCCATCATGAGAACTCCTATGGGGATAAGTATGCCTATATGCAAAGATGATGCAGGTAAACCTGTTGATGAGACTTTGTATAGAGGAATAGTTGGTTCTCTACTATATCTCACAACTAGTAGACCAGATATTATGTATGCTACATGTGTCTGTGCTAGGTACCAAGCCTGCCCTAAAGAGTCTCATTATACTGCAGTCAAAAGGATTCTGAGATATCTTAAGGGCACACCTAATCTAGGCCTTTGGTACCCTAGGAATAGAGATTTTCTACTAACAGGTTATTCAGATGCAGACTTTGCAGGCTGTAGAGAGGATAGGAAGAGTACAACAGGTACTTGCCAATTCTTGGGAGGAAGATTGATATCTTGGAGTAGTAAGAAGCAGACCAGTGTGGCTATATCTACAGCTGAGTCAGAATATGTTGCTGCTGGCAGCTGCTGTGCACAACTATTGTGGATACAGCATCAGCTTAAAGATTATGGCATTCAAGTAAGTAGAACACCTCTTTTGTGTGATTCTAAGAGTGCAATTTCTATTGCTAATAATCCTGTTTCTCATAGTAGAACTAAGCATATAGAAATTAAATACCATTTTCTTAGAGATCATGTAGAAAGAGAAGACATCACATTGGAATTTGTTAAAACAGATTATCAAATAGCAGATGTATTCACTAAGCCTCTGGATGAAACAAAATTCAATAAATTTAAAATTGAATTAGGCATGCTGACCATTGATTAGATTATCAAGAAACTTACAACTAACATATTAGATTATCAAATGGTCTTGAGTGGTGTAGACAGAAACAGAAATTGGCTAAGTAAAATAGTGTCGACACATTCAGTGATAATGTGTCGACTCAATGAAGTAATGTCGACAAGTCAGAAATATTGTGTCGACACAGAGAATATGTGTCGACACTTAAGAATTAAATTGTCGACTTATCCAGGAATGTAGTGTCGACTTCACCAGAATAGTGATGTCGACACTTACAAATTTTGTGTCGACACTTATCCTAAGAGTCGACACAGATTTTCTGATACTCTACTATATCTCTCAGGTGTCGATATATCCACATTTGGTGTCGACACATAGTAGACAGATTTGTTGTCGAGACAATAGAAGTTTGTGTCGACACATTCCATCTGTGTCGACACATATTGACTGGTTTTGCCCACCTTTTGATCTTCTTTCAATAGAAGGTATAAATAGGTCAAGAACTTATTCAGTCGACACGCTTACAAGGTTTTCGAGACTGAAACCCTGTGTCAACTTTTTCTCTCTCTCTCTTCTCTCAAGCTTTCTCACCTGAACAATGGCGCCGAAGATTGAAGACAACGTCAATGAAGGTTATGAGTTAGTAAGGAATGCCTTTGCCGAAGCCCCAACAGATGTTCAACGAGTTATCTCTCTTATTTCCGAATCCGGATTAGAGTTCATAGTTTCTGAACCTTCCAAGATATGGAAGAAGGAGGTGCATGAATTCTTTAACTCTGCATCAATAGGTTCAGATGTTCTCAAGATAAAGTCCACTGTGCATGGGTCGATAGTGAAGATTACCCCAAGAAGTCTAAGGAAGATTCTACATTTACCAATAATTGAGAATGAAGAAGAAGTCCCTGCTTCTAAGTTAAGGGAGGCTATCCAATGGTGCGGATTGGATCCCACTCTGAAGATTGGAGCTGCTTTCAACAGGAAAGGGATGAATCAGCAAGGGAAATTTCTGTCTGAAGTAGTTGGCAAGGTGATTCTGTGCAAACCAGGGGGACATGATAAGATTTCAGCCTCTATGTTCAGCCTCATGACCAGAATTGTGTTTACAATTCCAACTGATTGGTCAGCTGTAATCTTTGAAAAGATCAAGGAAGGAATAAAGAAGCCAAATCTGGCTAGAATTATGAGTTTATATCTGAATGGAGTGATCCCTGAGGTAATGCAACACCTGCCAGGAACAAAGATCAATCACATGAGAAAGATGGACATGAGATTATTTTCTAGGTGGGATAGGGTGCTGTCTAAGGATGTGCCTGATGAGAGCAGGCAGGACACCCCAGTGAAATCCTCTTCTCATGCTCAAGATACTGAGCAGCTTCAAGAAGAACAAGAGAGGAAGCAGGATGAAGATCACCCTGTGTCTACTCCAGCCCAGCAAGACACTATACCTGCACAAATACAGGGGGAGCAAGCTCATTCTCCTGCCCAAAATGAATCTACTCCTAACCAGGTACAGTTGCAGGGGGAGCTGGTGTATTTTCTTATAAAAGACATTTCTAATATTTCAATTTCTGTACAGTTGCAGGGGGAGCAAGTGTACTCACCTGCCCAGGACATTACCAATACTGAACAAGTATAGGGGGAGAAGATGTCAGACCCAGTGCAAGAGGCAGTCCAAATTGATATCTCCAAAGATCTGAATATAGAAGATCTAATTGATACATCTTCTGTTCAAACTCAGAAGGAATATACTCTAGATGAGTTATTCCCTAATGTTGATATGGCTACTGATAGAGTAGAAGAGGGGCAAGAGATTGAAAAAGCCCTTGACATGGAGATAGAAATTGAGAAGGAGCAAATAGTTGAGGGGGAGTCTGTGCATGTTGTGGCTGAACAACATGGCACTGAGACAGATATTCCTCCTCCTCCTCAAGAAAGAGTTCAAGTTGATAGTTCATCTGAATCTGAGACTGAAGAAGTCAGAATGGCTAAGAAGAGAAAACTTGTAGTCTTCAAGAGAAGGAGCAAAGGTTATAAGCAGGCTCTACAGACTACAACTCAACCATCCCATTCTGAATTTAATTATAACAAGTTTATGGTTGATTTGCAAGTTAAGTTAGATGACCATAGAGTGGCAGTTGAAAAATATGTTGATGAGAGCAATAAGGCCCTTCAATTTGACTTGGCTCAGGATATAAAGTCAATTCGATTTGAAGTCAATATGCATAAGAAGGAGATGACAAATTGCTTCCATAAGGGAGGTAATGCTGTGGTATATTTGGCAAAACAACAACAGTCCATCATCCCTAAAGTAGATGATATTGCTTTAAAGCAAAACTATGTTTTGGAGAATCAGCTAAGGATGAATGACAATTTAACTGAATCTCATCATGAGATTATTGCTGAATTGAAAAAGAATACTCCAGGCCTGCCTGCAGCTAGAGCAAAGGAGATGGAAGAATTTGATAAGACATTTCAAGCTGCTATTGAATCTGTTAAAACTGCTATCACTACCTCTCAAAAGGACATATCTGACAAGCTTCAAAAGTTAAAACCATTTTTTAAAGAGGGTGTGAATTATCTGGATGGACAGATCAGATTTCAGAAGGAAGATCTAAGAGATCATATTACCAGAGAAGCCATAAAGGGGGAGAGGTTGTTAGTTCATGCAGGCTCAGAGCACACCAAATGGGTGACCAATAGTATTCGAGCCACATTGGGATATCCACCTTTGTGTGATGATGCTATGGTGGCTGAGTCAGGAATACAAACAGGTCTACTTGAAGGCAATCAACCTGAGGTTGCCCAAGTCATTTACCCTCCTCCAGATTTTGATATGATTGATCAGCAAGTTCAAGAAATGTATAGTCCTCCAAAGGAGGTTAACAGGGTTGTTATTGAGAAAGTGGATAAGCCTGAGGCCATTTTGAAAGAACAGCAAGATGCTCTACTATCTAAGAAGAGATTTAGAGAGCAGGCTGAACTTAAGCCAGATTTTGAGCAGTGGAGCCCTACTTCAAGGAATATTATACTCACTGCATGGAAGGCTGTGAAAGACCAAGTTCATGAAAGATGAAAGTGGTATAATGAAATAGAATGGCAAAAGCATGAAGCTAGGCAGGAGGCAATAGTACAGTTCAGAAGAAAAGACAAGCTGGGTAGGCTGCCACCAGATGCTCAGGAGCCGAGCAAGTACTTTCCAAAGCCCCTTCATTACTTTGAAAGGCAAAGGCTCAAGGAAGAAGCAAAGAAGAAGGCTGATCAAAAAGGCAAGAAGCCAGCTGAAGATGCTGAAGCTCCTGTGAAGGCTCAAATCCAATCTGGCAAAGGGATTGTCATAAGAGAGCCTGATCAGTCTTAATTTTAAGTTCTTTCAAAAGTATTTTGTAATGTTTTGATTAAATCATTCAATGTAAAACTCTGTAATCAAGCATTATCAAGTTATAAACAATATTTTGTTTGGAATCATATAATGTTCACTCTGTGATGGATTGTTCATATTTTGTTTGGAATCATATAATGTTCACTCTGTGATGGATTGTTCATATTTTGTTTATATTAAGTATTCATGTTATGTCATATATCATCATATTATACTTTTTATAAATGGTGTATATCATTGGCTATAAGGGTTATGACTTCTCCAAATAGGGGGAGATTGTTGGGTACATTGGAAAATGTGTACCTGATTTGAAGAAGCCCAACTTAGCTCAATGATATACATCAAGGTGTATTTGATGTTGTTTTAAGTTGACATGTGCAGGTGAAGAAGTGTTAAAGAATGCAGAAAAATATTCTAAGTCCATGTGTCGACACCTGAAGAAACAGTGTCGACACTTCAGAATATTTGTGTCGACACTTGAAGGAAGCTGTGTCGACACAGAGAAAGATAGTCGACCACATTTGTGTCGACACTGGGAAGCAGTGTCGACTCACAGGAAGATAGTCGACCACATTTGTGTCGACACTGGGAAGCAGTGTCGACTCACAGGAAGATAGTCGACCACATTTGTGTCGACACTGGGAGGCTGTGTCGACACAATGAGACAGAGTCGACACACATTGGCAGAAGTCGACAATACTTGTGTCGACACCAGAAGACTAAGTCAACACATACTGAGTTCTGAATCTACAACAACTGTGTCGACACACAGGACTTGTGACGACACACTGCAAAGTCAAGACCAAGTTATTCTCTGAAGAAGCTGTGTCGACTTAAAGGCAAACTTGTCGACATCATCAAAGGCTGTGTCGACACCAAAGTTACTTGTGTCGACACATACAGACAGTTGGTCTCGACACTTCCTGACAGTCTGTCTCAACACATTGCTGACCAAGACTAAGGCACAGGATCTGTTTGAAGACTTGACAGCTGTGGGTTGCAGCCAGTTAACTGATGTTGTCAGACTTGTCAGAAGACAGTTATAAACCGGATCAGCCGGTTACCGTTAAGAAGATCTATAAATAGACAGATTCAGAGAGAAGTAAAAACACCAATGAGAAGATTGAACTTTGGCAATCAAATTGAGAAATCAAATCAAGAAGGTGTAATACACTAAAGAAGATCTTCATCAGAAGATCTAAGAAGACGATCTCAGGATCGATCTAAGAAGAGTTCTAACAAGAATTCAGAAGTATCATCAAAGGTGTTGGATAGAGAGGGATCCACCCATTTTGAAGAAGAAGAAGGAAGCCATCAGTGGTTTCTCAAGAAGCTGTTTGGAAATCAACTCAGCTAAGTTCAGATTCAAGAAGCTTTGAAGAAAGCTCAGATTCAGTTGATTTCATCAGCTGATCAAGAATTGTCTTGTCCTCTTCTCTCTCAACAAAGGCAAGACATTAAAACTTCTTTTCTAAATTTCTGTAGGATCTATTTTACACAGATCTGAGTTGTAAGCCTGTGATATAAAGGCTGAGTGTAGGAGAGTTGATCTCTGAGTGGTAGGGCTGTTTGCCTGAGTGTAGGAGAAGGTTCTTCTCTGAGTTGTAGGCCTTGTGGCAAGGCTGAGGTAGGGCTGTTGTGCCTGAGTTGTAGGAACCTATCCAGGTTCTGAGCTGTAGGATCTGAGGATCTGAGAATAGTGGAAGTTTGGCCGAATCTAGCATACTGCTAGATAGGTGAAGGGGGAAGTGGATGTACCCAGACCTTGGGGAACCACTATAAAACATTGTGCAATCTGTGATGATTAAATGTCTGTGAATGCTGTGCTGGATGTTTTAATTTTTGTAATTGAATTCTGCCTAAAAATTTGAACAAGCAATTAGAACCTATTCACCCCCCCCCCTCTAGGTGTTTAGGTTGTCTTGAAAGTAAAACTATCACTACTGGGCACCTTGAGGGTCATATGACCCTTGGTAAGGGCACTTTGACCACTTGGGGCTAGAGTTGACTTGGTTCATCTTCGCCTCTAAGACTGAACCCAATTTGTCCTTGGTGACCCATTGACACAACTTTAGGTCTAGGAAGGCCTGGGCAGGGTTGGTTGGGCATATTTGAGGCCAACTGCCCTTAATTAGGACACCTTGCCCAATTTAGGCCTTTGGTGGTCCTAGGTCAAATTTGCCATTTTGGGTCGACTCTAATGGACCCTTAAGGCTCTAGTGGACCCTCTATTAGGCTAGTGATGTTTTGGTGGGGTCAAAGAGTCCTGGTGAAGCCCTAAGGTCAATCCCTAGGTTTGGTGATGAGGCTGTGCCATAGACAGACCAAAGTGATTCTCACCTTGGCCTTTCATTACCTGGCCCTTTTAGCTTCCTATTGTTTTGTCATGGCCTAGTCATAACCAAAACCACTCTTAGGAGTCTAGATGGAAATGGGATGTTACAAATCCCAATAAACAAAACAAAGATTTCGTCCCCGAAATCAAGGTTAAGCCTACGGGGACTCCTATCGAAGAGAAAGAAACTTGTAACATCCCTTGAGAAGTGAAAGATTACAACTCGATGCCATGTTTTCTAAGTGAGGTTTAAAGGGAAGCTCAAATCTATGACTAATTCGCTCAATTGTCAAAGTCTAGACCCCAATAAACAAAAGATTAGCCCCTACTCTTGAAACTCCAGTCCTACTAGTTTAAAACAGGAAGGTAAATCGAACATCTTGAGAGGTTATGAGGTATACCTGATGTAACACCCCTACCCGTTACGTGCAACATAGTAGAAGGGCCGGCCGGGGCCCCACACCATGTCTTACAAACAGGCGGAGACGTTACTAAGTAATACCAAATACGCATCCTATTACAGAACATTCTAGCGGAAGTTTAAAGGGTTGTAAGAATGAACTCAAACATCAACGCAGAAATCCACAGCTAAACCAAACATGCCATAATATAAAACCACAAGTACGGCCTTATGGCCTCTTACAAGTGTTTCTCTTTATACAAGAAGGTATCTTCCATACATCGGCACGCAGGCCGGCCATACATGAGTTCTTACACAAGGTACAAAACTAGCCTTCGAGGGCTAGCACTTAGCAGCAGCAGCTTAGGGTCTTCCACCCTCATCCCTGCTTGGCCCTTCTTGACCTGCACGCAAAAGATCCACCAAGCAGTGGTAAACAAAGCAACGGTCAGCATTTGGCTGACCATTTATAACGACCCTGTCCCTGGCACGGGACAGCGGAATTCCTTCCCTGCATAGCACTTATATACATTCAAAAGGGTATGCTTTAGCACATCACACTTGTACGCCCGTACAAGTCATCATCCATCACAAACGTCGGCCCGACGGCCTGACCTTCCGTTCTCTCAGGGCATATTATCAGTGTACCAGAAAATAAGGGTCCCATAACCGTTCAAAGGTTCCAGACATGACGGCAATTCGTGAACATTCCAATCCTCCATGGCTCAAATAGCCGGAGCGATTCTCATTCTGTGATCCTAACAAGGCCTTAAGCACCCCACAGTTAGACAACCAGAATGCGGGTACAGATCAGCCTTTCCCGTAGCTCACATACGTTAGACGTCGATCAGGACTGACACGGGTACAGCTTCACCTTGCCCGTTCGCCACACAAGCTTTTCCACAGTTTCAGCCCCACCGGCTCAACAAGTAGCATTCACAACTACAAGGGTTGAGATCACACAGCATCAACCCCCCCCCCCCAAAGTGGCACTCACTGCTACATGGGTTGAGATCACACAGCATTAACCCATCCACATACTATCCTGCATCACCAAGCTGCAAGTGTCCACCAAGAACACCACACGCATCACAATAATACACAGTCTTGCTCTAATATGCATACAATCATCACCAATCCGGACCAAACTGTCCAGATGGGCTTCACACAGCATGTCTACCCGTACTTCTCGCTTCCGGGACTACTCCAACAAGGATCAAGGGATGGATTTCAACATCCCAAGAGAATTCAACTCTACCTTTGTAGAGGATTCATGCATATGCAAAAAGGAAGGATTTCACATATCCAAGGAGGAATTCGTTACCCTTGGAGGATGTTTTGGAGCCATGACAAGCACTGCTTGGAGCTCTGCCTTCCCGAATATGGCCTCCGATCGCGAATCCAAGCTTGGACAGCTGGATCTCCCTCTCCTTCCTCCTTCTTCTTCCTCCTTCCTTCTTCCTCCTTCCTTCTCTCACTTAAGAAGATAAAGTGAGGATAAGTTTGTTGGTTCGGGGTCTTAAAGGGGCTGTGAAAACTGAACACCACCCGATCTGGAAAGAGGGAAACAAACGGTCGAGATCTGCAGAAAAAGACATTTTCGGCCCTGACACGCCCTGTGACACGCCCGTGTCATAGGCCGTGTCCCTTAAGCGGCCCTTAAGCGGCAAAGAACAGCCTCACCACACGGGTTGAACATGCCCATGACCACCGCCTAACCCGACACGGCCTGAGACACGCCCGTGTCTCTGGACGTGTCGCCTCTCTCGACGAATCTCGTCGATCGCCGAGATTATTCTCGCCGATCGTCGACATGATCTCACCGATCATCGAGAAGGACACGCCTTGTGACACGCCCATGTCACAGGCTGTGTCGCATCTTCTCGTCGATCGTCGATCACGATTCTCAATGATCGTCGAACGCGCGACCTGCAGCAACCCGAGGAGGACACGCCCTGGGATACACCCGTGTCTCAGGCTGTGTCACTCCAAAAACACCCGAAACCCAACTATAAAACTTACTCGAGACCAGCTCAAGTATTTTGCTTGACACACCCTGGGACACGCCCGTGTCCAAGGCCGTGTCACTTGGCCTGAAAACCAAAACTGGGTTTTGGGGTATTACAATCCTCCCCTCCTTGTAGAAAATTTCATCCCAAAATTTGAATGACTGAAAAACTCAATAAAGTCCACATTTATTTATTATTACAAGGTCTAATACACAACCAATTACAAAAATAACTCGGGAAATTCTGTTCGCATGGTTTGCTCACGCTCCCAAGTAAGCTCTTCTCGGCCACAATTGTCCCACCGGACTTTGACCATCCCGATTGTTTTGTTCCTTAATTGCTTCTCGGCGGCATCTTCAATCCGAATGGGCCTAACCTTCGTAGTTAGCCCACTATCGACTGATACCCGATCTTCAACTATCACTTGCGACGGCTCTTTTATTGCTCTCCGCAGCACTGATACATGAAACACATCATGTAAACTACTTAACTCAGGCGGTAGCAGTAACCGATAGGCTGCCTCACCGATGCATTCAATCACCTCAAAAGGTCCTAGATACTGCGGGCTCAACTTTTTCAGACGCCGTATCCTGTACACACCTTTAAAAGGCTTGATTTTTAAATATACCCAATCACCCACCGCAAACTTTACGTCTCGGTGCTTGGCATTATAATATTTGGCCTGCCTATCTTGAGCAATTAACAACCTTTCACGAATTATACGTACCGTTTCATGCATATCAGTTACATCTTTCCGCTTGTAAAGCTTCGTTTCACCCGTCTCCGCCCAAGATAATGGTGTGTGGCACTTCCTGCCGTACAAAGCTTCGAAATGGGCCATCTGAATGCTGGCCTGGTAACTATTGTTATAGGCAAATTCAATCATGAACAAATGATCTTCCCAAGGAATTCAAAAATCTAGCGTACACATCCGGAGCATATCTTCCAACGTCCTGTTGGTTCTTTCAGTTTGACCGTCCGTCTGGGGATGAAAGGCCGTAATGAAATGCAACTTTGTGCCCAACAGCTGATGAATTAGCCTCCAATCTCCTGATGTGAAGCGTCCATCTCGATCGCTAATAATGCTACGGGGAATTCCGTGCAATCGTACGATCGAATCTACGTACATTTTAGCCAATTTGTCGACTGGATCATCTCTTCGATTTGGAATAAAATGAGCAACTTTTGTTAACTGATCCACAATCACCCAAACCGCATCATTACCCCGCTGAGATCTCGGCAATCCATGCATGAAGTCCATGGAAATATCATCAAATTTCCACACTGGGACTGGTAATGACTTCAGGAATCCTCCTGGCCTTTGGCATTCCGCTTTCACCAGAGCACATGTATGGCACTTAGCAACATAACGTGCTATATCTTTCTTCATACCCGGCCACCAGAAGTTCTTTTTCAGACCCTTATACATTTTTGAACTTCCAGGATGAATTGAATACCTTGAAAAATGGGCTTCGTACATGATTTCTTCACGAAGATTGCTCTGACAAGGAACACATACTCGATCGTCTTTTCTCCAAAGTCCATTGTCAAAAGAAAACCGAGAGCTCTTATTTTTCGCTGCATAACGCTGCAAACTATCATCTATTTCCGTCGCTTGGCGGACCCTATCCATTAGGTCATACTGTACCTCTGTCCAATTCAAACACATGGTCGCAGCAGTGTTTTTCTCCACACAAGTAATATCCATCCGTTCTAGCTCATGGATCAACCGTTCATCATGGTATTACAACCAATTCGCCTATTCCGGAGTCCTACGACTCAGGGCATCTGCGACTACATTCCCTTTACTAGGGGTGTAATGAATTTGGAAGGTATAATCACCAAGAAATTCCATCCACCTTCTCTGTCGCATATTTAAGTCTTTTTGATCTAAAAGATATTTCAGACTCTTGTGGTCTGTATAGATATCCACCTTTACACCATATAAATAATGACGCAACAACTTAAGTGCAAAGATGACTGCGGCCAATTCCAAATCATGGAATGGATAGTTTCGCTCATGGGCTTTCAATTGGCACGAACCATATGCTATCACCTTACCACGCTGAAGGAGAACGCAGCCTAAGCCGCTACCCGATGCATCACTGTACACCTCAAAACCATCTATGCAATAAGGTGTTGTCAAAATTGGGGCCGTAGTCAACCGACTCTTTAACGCTTCAAAAGCTTGTGCGCACTCGGGCGACCAAACGAACTTTTGTTCTTTCCGCATTAGGGTAGTGAGAGGCAATGCTATTCTTGAGAAATTTTCCACAAAACGCCTGTAGTAGCCCGCAAGTCTAAGGAAACTCCTGACTTCGGCTACCGACAAAAGAACAGGCCACTCCTTCACAATAACACTTTTAGCAGGATCCACTGCAATGCCTTCTCCACTAACTACATGGCCCAGAAAAGCCACGGATGACAACCAGAAATCACACTTAGCAAACTTGGCATAGAGTTTCTTTTCCCTCAGGGTTTGCAATACCATCTTCAAATGCTTTGCATGCTCTTCTCTGGATCGAGAATACACCAAGATATCGTCAATAAAGACGATCACAAAGAGATCCAAATATTGCTTAAACGTTCGGTGCATCAAATCCATAAACACCGAAGGTGCATTAGACAATCCAAAGGGCCTCACCGTGAACTCATAATGCCCGTAGCGTGTGCCAAATGCCATTTTGGGTATGTCCCTTTCCCGAACCCTCAGCTGGTAATAACCTGATTTCAAATCCAGCTTAGAATACACCGAAGAGCCCACTAGCTGATCAAACAAATCATCGATCCGTGGGATCGGATACTTATTCTTCTCTATCAGCTTGTTCAGTTCTCGATAATCTATGCATAGACGCAAGCTTCCATCCTTCTTTTTCACAAAGAGAACCGGCGCACACCAAGGTGACTGACTTGGCCTTATAAAACCTTGATCTAGCAATTCTTGCAACTGAACCTTAAACTCCGCCATTTCCTTTGGCGCTACATGATAGGGGGAACGGGTTACAGGTTTTGCACTCGGTACCAGTTCTATCGTGAAGTGGATTTCTCTTTGGGGTGGTAACCCCGGAAGGTATTTTTGAAACACATCAAGAAATTCCGACACAACAGGTACCGTATTCACACTAGCCTTTTGCTCTACCGCTTCTACTAGCATGAAGAACAACTCGGCACCCTTTCTAATGGCCTTCCGAACTTGCAGAGCGGATATCAACATCTCATTTATCCCCTGCATGCTGCTAAAACTTATTTCTTGTTCAGTGTTCTGTCCCAGCACAACTTCCTTAGAATTACAATCAATGCGAGCATGCTGCTCTGACAACCAATCCATACCGAAGATTATGTCGAATTCTGAAATCGGCAGCACAAGTGCTTCCAATCTGAAGTCCCAACTTCCTATTTTCACTTCTACACACCCAGACTGATCCGCGCACAAAACACATCCGTTAGGTAGGAGTACCTTCAAACTTTCTATCGTGCCTCGTATCGGCGCGCCAATGCGCAATACGAAATCCTTTGACAGAAACGAATGTGACGCACCAATATCAAACAGTGCTCGTGCCGGATGATCCCAAATTAGGACGAAGCCTAACATAGAAACAACACAGTAAACACTAAAAACATAGCAGCACTACACAAAGGGAAAAGAACTCAGAGATCACGCGCACCTGTGACGACGTCGGCCTACTTAATGGCCTCCTGTTATCGCAGATTGAAAACTCGAGGCTGCACTTGCGAAGCAGAAGACTCCACCACCGCCTTCCCTTTATCCGCATAGGACGCGCCCGGCTTCTTGTCACCTTTCGGAGGACCAACCCGACAGTCCCGAGGAAGATGTCCCGGCTTGCCACACATATAGCAAGTGCGGGAGTCATAGCCCGACGACGCTTCCGATGTAACTGATGAAGGAGATTGCCCAGAACGTCTGGACTTCTTAACCCATTTCTTTCGAAATCCACTTCTCTTCGGATGCGGCAGTTTGAACTCCGGTTTTGCAACAGACAAAGGTCCTTTAGATTGTCCTCGCTTCAAATATGCTTCTAATGCCCTCGCGGTGCAGACCAGAGCTTGAAATCTTTGATTCACGGAACTCGAGAGTAAATGCCGCTACTCATCACATAGTCCCGCATAAAACTGACTTGTTTTGTGCTCTTCCTCGGTAATGATAGCGCCCGCATAACTCCCCAACCGCGTGAACTCATGCAGATACTCATCCACGCTGCTCTCCTTTTGAGTCAACCGCTGAAACTCCAATTCCAAAGCAATCCGTTGCTGCAACGGCAAATGCTTGCCCAAGAAAAACCGAGAGAAATCGTCCATAGAGACTCCCGTCAACTGTCTGCCTGCCAAGTGGTGAAGTTCTACCTCATCACACCACAGCCGAGCTTCTCCTTCAAGAAGAAAAGTGGCTAACATGACTTTCTGTTCCACCTCAACCCGAAGAGCGGTCAAGATGCGCTTGATCCGAGCAAGCCAATCCTCTATTTGAGCTGGGGAACCTGCCCCGGTAAACGTCGGAGGATGAAAGCTCATAAACCGCTTCAGCTGCTGATCTGCGGCACGCTGATCAACCGCTATGCCCACCGGTTCTTGACGCACTGCCAAAGGCACGGGAGCCTCAGGCCGAGCTTGCCCTGCCTGCTTAGCATTCATCACCGCAAGTACCGTTTCTGTAATCAAACATACAGTTTCAGCTGATGGAGGAGGGGTGGGCACCTCTGTCGGTGCCGCACTCTCAACAGAATGTTGAGGTTCTGACTGACCCGCAACAGTTCGAGTCACCTATATGTGTCAAACCACACAATTCAGCGACAAGCCACACAACAAACAGTCAAAACAAACACACAAGTGTAATACACCAGTGCATTTCAATCCTATGTGGACATGTTTGAGTTCAATGTTATACACTCACACACGAGCTCGCCACCCCACAAAAGAATTCGTCCACGAATTCAGAGGAGGGAACCAAGGAATCTGATACCAAATTGTAACACCCCTACCCATTACGTGTAACATAGTAGAAGGTCCAGCCGGGGCCCCACACCATGTCTTACAAACAGGCGGAGACGTTACTAAGTAATACCAAATACGCATCCTATCACAGAACATTCTAGCGGAAGTTTTAAGGGTTGCAAGAATGAACTCAAACGTCAACGCAGAAGTCCACAGCTAAACCAAACATGCCATAATATAAAACCACAAGTACGGCCTTATGGCCTCTTACAAGTGTTTCTCTTTATACAAGAAGGTATCTTCCATACATCGGCACGCAGGCCGGCCATACATGAGTTCTTACACAAGGTACAAAACTAGCCTTCGAGGGCTAGCACTTAGCAGCAGCAGCTTAGGGTCTTCCACCCTCATACCTACTTGGCCCTTCTTGACCTGCACGCAAAAGATCCACCAAGCAGTGGCAAACAAAGCAACGGTCAGCATTTGGCTGACCATTTATAACGACCCTGTCCCTGGCACGGGACAGCGGAATTCCTTCCCTGCATAGCACTTATATACAATCAAAAGGGTATGCTTTAGCACATCACACTTGTACGCCCGTACAAGTCATCATCCATCACAAACGTCGGCACGACGGCCCGACGTTCCGTGCTCTCAGGGCACATTATTGGTGTACCAGAAAACCAGGGTCCCACCACCGTTCAGAGGTTCCAGACATGACGGCAATTCGTGAGCATTCCATTCCTCCATGGCTCAAATAGCCGGAGTGATTCTCATTCTGTGATCCTAACAGGGCCTTAAGCACCCCACGGTTAGACAACCAGAACGCGGGTACAGATCAGCCTTTCTCGTAGCTCACATATGTCAGACGTCGATCAGGACTGATACGGGTACAGCTTCACCTTTCCCGTTCGCCACACAGGCTTTTCCACAGTTGCAGCCCCACCGGCTCAACAAGTAGCATTCACAACTACAAGGGTTGAGATCATAGAGCATCAACCCCCCCAAAAGTAGCACTCACAACTACATGGGCTGAGATCACATAGCATCAACCCATCCACATACTATCCTGCTACACCAAGCTGCAGGTGTCCACCAAGAACACCACACACATCACAATAATATACAGTCTTGCTCTGATATGCATACAATCATCACCAATCTGGACCAAACTGTCCAGATGGGCTTCACACAGCATGCCTACCCGTACTTCTCGCTTCCGGGACTACTCCAACAAGGATCAAGGGATGGAGTTCAACATCCCAAGAGAATTCAACTCTATCTTTATAGAGGATTCATGCATATGCAAAAAGGAAGGATTTCACATATCCAAGGAGGAAGTCGTTACCCTTGGAGGACGTTTTGGAGCCATGGCAAGCACTGCTTGGAGCTTTGCCTTCCCGAATATGGCCTCCGATCGCGAATCCGAGCTTGGACTAGCTGGATCTCCCTCTCCTTCCTCCTTCTTCTTCCTCCTTCCTTCTTCCTCCTTCCTTCTCTCACTTAAGAAGATAATGTGAGGATAAGTTTGCTGGTTCGGGGTCTTAAAGGGGCTGGGAAAACTGAAGACCACCCGATCTAGAAAGAGGGAAACAAACGGCCGAGATCTGCAGAAAAAGACATTTTTGGCCCTAACACGCCCTGTGACACGCCCGTGTAACAGGCCGTGTCACTTAAGCAGAAAAGAACCGCCTCACCACACGGGTTGAACACGCCCGTGACCACCGCCTAACCTGATACAGCCTGAGACACGCCCGTGTCTCTGGCCGTGTCACCTCTCTCGACGAATCTCGTCGATCGCCGAGATTATTCTCGCCGATCGTCGACATGATCTCGCCGATCGTCGAGAAGGACACGCCCTGTGACACGCCCGTGTCACAGGCCGTGTCGCCTCTTCTCGTCGATCGTCGAACGCGCGACCTACAGCAACCCGAGGAGGACACGCCCTAGGACATGCCCGTGTCTCACGTCGTGTCACTCCAAAAACACCAGAAACCCAACTTTGAAACTTACTCGAGACCAGATCGAGTATTTGCTTGACACGCCCTGGGACACGCCCGTGTCCCAGGCCGTGTCACTTGGCCTGAAAACCAAAACTGGGTTTTGGGGTATTACACCTGACTGAACAGCTCTGGATACTTTTGTCGCATCAGGTCCTGCGGTTCCCAGGTATGCTCCTCCTGGCCATGGTTCCTCCACCGAACTTTGACTAACGGAACCTTCTTGCGACGCAAGATCCGTACTCCTCTATCATCGATCCGAACCGGCTCCAAGTGAACTGACCGATCTGAAGCTATTGGCTCGTCTGTGGTCGAAATCTACTGCTCTGGGCGTAGTTGAGCCCTCCTAAGTGAATAAATGTGGAACACGTCGTGTAAGCCTTCCAGTTCCAGTGGCAACTCCAGCCTGTAAGCTAGGGGCCCGATCCGCTCCAGGATCCTGTAAGGGCCCATGTACCTAGGGCTGAGCTTCTTCTTCCGACCACACACCCGTGAAACTCCGTGCATGGGCCGGATCTTCAAGAAAACCCGGTCTCCCACCTGAAACTTTACCTGACAGTGCCGAGCATCATAATACTTAGCCTGTCGGCTCTGCGCTTCCAGCATTCTGTCCCATATCAGTCTCACCTGAGCCTCGGTGTCTTTGAGAAAATTTGATCCCAACACCTTCGGATCCTTGTTCTGAATCCATGAAAGCCGAGTCCTACATCTCCTTCCGTACAAGGCTTCATAAGGAGCAACCCGAAGCTGGACTGGTAGCTGTTGTAAAAGCTTCTCCCAAGGTTTGTTTTGATCCAAAATGCATAGCCATAGGAGGTCCTCCAATCTCCGGTTGGTGCATTTTGTCTGCCCATCCGTCTTGGGTTGAAAAGCTGTGCTGAAGGTCAATCGCATGCCAAAGTAAGTCTGCATGGATCTCCACTTCCTTGATGTGAACCGACCATCCCGATCGGACACGATCGTCCTAGGCACCCCGTGGTAACGAATGAACTGCTCTACGAATCTCCGCACAAGTACCCCAACCGAGTCATCTTTTCTGATCGGAATGATTTTGACCACCTTCGTCAGCCGATCGAAGATGACCCAAATCGAATCATTTCCCGTCCGTGATCGGGGGAGGCCATGAATGAAATCCATCGTGATGTCCTCAAATTTCCACACCGGTACCGAAAGTGGCTGTAGAAATCCTGCGGGGTTCCTGCACTCTGCCTTCACCAGCTGGCATGCCTCGCAATGAGTCACGAAGTATGTAATGTCCTTCTTCATCCCTGGCCAAAACATCGTCTTCTTCAAGTCTGTCATCATCTTGGTGATCCCCGGGTGTATAAAATATCTGCTATAATGCGCTTCCACCATGATGCCCTCCCGAATCTGGCCTCCTGCGGGTATATAGACCCTTCCTCTGAAATATAACCATCCATCTCTCAGTGAATAATCTCCCGTCAAACCTTCCTCCAAGGCTTGGAATATCGGCTCTGCCCATGCATCTGTCCTCTGTCCGTCCTGGATGCGGTCCCGAATATCATCTGTGGCAACCATCAATGCTAGATACTCCATATACAGTTCTGGATCATTCTTGGACACTAGGGATATCTGCATATCTTTGAAAGACCGGACTAGCTCCATGGACATCAAATGTGGTCCCTTCCCTGAGGTATCTCCTCTCTGGCTCAAGGCATCTGCCACCACGTTCGCCTTCCCGGGATGGTAGTGCATGGTGTACAGGTAATCAACCAGGAACTCCACCCAATTTCTCTTTCTAATTTTGAGTTCCTTCTATGTGTCCACATATGTTATATTCTTATGATCTGAGAAGATGTCACAGTGAACCCCGTAGAGGTAGTGTCACCAAATCTTCAGAGCAAAGATCACTGCACCCATCTCAAGATCATGCACCGGATAGTTCTTCTCATGTATCTTTTTTTGTCGGGAGGCATAGGCTATTACGTGCCTGTTCTGCATCAAAACGGCACCCATCCCTTAGTAGGAGGCATCCGTGCACACCTTGAATCCCACCCTTCCCGATGGAAGAGAGAGAATGGGAGCCGAGGTAATCTGACCTCTCAACTCCACAAAGGCCGCCTCGCACTGTGGCGTCCAAATGAAAGGGTATTCCATCTTCGTCAGGGATGTAAGAGGGATTGCAATCTGGGAGAATCCTTCGATTAACATCCGGTAATATCCGGAAAGTCCCAGGAAGCTCCGTACATCCGTTGCTGTCTTAAACGGTGGCCAATCTTACACTACCCGAATCTTGGCCGGGTCTACTGCCAACCCATCACCGCTGATAATGTGACCTAAGAAGGCCACCTCCTTTAGCCAAAACTGGCTTTTACTTAACTTCGCATACAGCTGGTGCTCTTGTAGCCTTTCTAGAGTCAGAGTCAGGTGTCGTGTATGCTCCTCCTCCATCCTTGAGTAAATGGGGATGTCGTCAATAAATATGATGACGAATACTCAAAATACTCCTCGAATACCCTGTTCATGAGGCTTCTAAATGCTTATGGTACATTTGTGAGCCCGAAGGGAATCACTGTAAACTCAAACAGTCAGTACCTACTACTGATGGCGGTCTTCGAAATGTCTTCCTCTCTAATCCGTAGCTGGTAATAACCTGACCTCAAGTCAAGTTTCGAGAAGAAATGTGCTCCTTCCAGTTTATCAAACAACTCGTCACTCCGTGGCAGCGGGTATATATTCCGGACCGTCAGCCTGTTCAGCGCTCGATAATCAATACACAAGCGGAGACTTCTATCCTTCTTCTTGACAAATAGCACCGGGGCTCCCCACGGTGAAGAGCTTGGCCGGACAAACTTTGCCTCTACTAGTTCCTGTAACTGGCTTCGGAACTCTATCAACTCTTTCGGGGCCATCCGGTAAGGGGCCCTAGATGCCGGCTTGGCCCCCGACACAAGCTGTATCTGGAAGTCCTGCTCTCGGTGTAGAGGTGGTCCTGGAAGTTTCTCTGGAAAGATGCCAGCAAAATCTCGCACCACCGGGATGTCTGTCAAAGACTCTTTGACTTCTGCCATCTCAAATAGAATCTGATAAACCTCCTCTCCCTACAGATGGGCCTTAACGGCCTATATTGAAGATAAGAGTATGCGAGAGGCAGGTCTTATACCTTCGATGACAATGAAAGAGTCCCCGTGCCTGATGGTGATCCTCTTTGCTTGGCAATCACTCTGGGCCATGTTCCAGTGCAGCCATACCATGCCCAGGATCAAGTCGCAGTCCGTCAAGTTCAAAAGTGTCGCTGGAGACTCAAACGCCTTTCCACCAATTTCTACCTCCATGTTGCTGTGGTCCGAGGTAAGGAGTTCAGATCCATCGGGTAGTCGCACCCTCATCTCCGAGCCCGTGAATCACTCCATGCCTTCCAATCCTTCTACAAACGTCTCTGACATGAAGGAGTGAGAAGCTCCGGTATCGAAAAGTGTGCGGGCAGGCTTGCCGCTGATGAAGGCTATACCTGGTGTGGTTAAATACCTTATGATTCTATAACGAGTTTTCTTTCCTATTTATTCTATCTAGTTCAGTTCTACAAATTTGTCAACTGAGAAAGGGGGAATTCTTTTTTAAACAATTAAACATCTCGGCGTACCTACTATGACCTACTCTGGGTTCCAAGGCTGCGCAAGGTCCAAAGCATACACCTGCTCCTTTTCTTGTCTACGATCTCCCCCCTGGTATCCATGTCCTCGTCCACGACCTCAGCCTCCAATATTCTGTGCTGGCTGGGCAGTGAGTGGAGCGAGTGGGGGTGCCCCTCTCATAGGGAAATTCCTGCGGATGTGCCCAATCTATGGTAGTTGAAGCACTCTGGCGGGGGATATGCCATTCCCCCAGGTCTCTGGGCCTCCCGTGTCTGAAGAGGTGGTGGAGCCACCACCACTTGCTCGCTTGTTTCTTGTCTTGCCTCCTGACGAGGCTGGTCCTCGACCCTTCTCCCGTCCGTGATACGGGCTCGTCTCTGATCGTTCAATGCCCCTCGACCCTGATCCTCCACCGGCCGTTTCCGGCCTCGAGTAGCTTGCCAATCAGCCTCTATCCTCTTGTCCATCTCTAACATCCGAGGTATTGGCCTGTAGAATATGAACAGAAGGGCCTTCCTCAAGTCCTCCCACAGGCCCTTATAGAAACTCTTGATGTATCCTGCCTTATCTAGCTGATAGGAGTCCGCAAATCGGGCTAAATGGTTGAACTACGGGTGGTACTCTACCACTGTCTTATTGCCCTGCTTCAGCTGCAGGAACCTGTCCTCCATTAGCCGACTGTGGAACAAAATGCTCCAGTAACGCGGCCCTGAACTCCTCCCAAGTTATCTCTGTAATCTCCATATACGCAAAAGTCGTGTACAGTGACGTCTTCCACCATCTCTTAGCGTGAGAATCCAAGGAAGAGACCATCAATGGCACTCTCTCCTCCCAGGGGAACCGTATCCCTATCAACATCTCGTACATAATGTCCAACCATTCTTCCGTCTGAACAGCTGACTCTGTCCCTAAGTAGGATTGGGGAGAGAGTCCTCGGAAGATGCTCAGCCAGTTGGCCCCTTGGTTTGGCTGCGCAGCCGGAACCTGCTGAGCCCTAAAAGCCTCCAGAATGGCTGTCAGAGTCTGCCCCATCTCTGACTGTAGGAACGGAGTGGGGACCGGGGGAGGTGGTGCAACATTCGGAGTCTGCTGGACTCCGCACTATGGTGTAGGCTGTGCTGGAGGCTGCATATCAAAAACCGTCTGTAAGCAATTGAATAAAGCCTAATTAACAGTGGACAATTACATGTGATCCCCATATGAGCACACCACGCTTCCGCTGCTTTGTTTGTCCCCAAACTAAACTCGAGCGGGGGTGACCCAGTGTTAGTGGACTGCGTCTCTTTCGATCGAGGTTTCCTTTGATACTACTGTAAGACCCCATTTTTTTCTTTGAAACACGGGGGTCTTAGGCCCAGAACCGCCGCTTTTCGGTGACACCTTCACGCCCTGAAGGGTCATCACCACGAAACGACAATTCTGCTGGCCGATTCGATTGTAGAAAAGCAACAAAAGTAGAGTACACACCAGAGAGGTAAAAACTCTAACCGAATGTCCACAATAAAATCACATCAGAGTAAATAAATGTTCACAAAGGGAGTGTCCACAAAATCTAAAAGTACTAAAAATAAGGGCTTAAGCCCGATACATCAAATCCTCACTACATAGTCACTCAAGCGGAAGCAAAATAAATCACTACTATAATCAAGGACTCACAGTCCCAGCTGTCTGAACTCCTGAGCTAGACTGCCCTATCTCCAAACAGGCTGACCTCCGGGGCTGCTCCTCTATTCTGGGCTCCACGATCCCCTAAATGATGTGGTTCGAAAACTGTTAGTCAATAAGACTAAGCCTTATCATCCCCCACCCCTTCCCCCATGGCCCCTTGGCACCGAGCAGAGAGGAATAAAGGGGAGGACTTGAAGGTGGAGAGTAGTCAAGAAACAGATGATAGCGGGCCTATACTAGCAATTTTATAGTATATGTGGCAGTAAAATAAAGTATGAAAAGTAACCTTAACTTATGTGTGGAAACGCATAAGACAAGGGATCTTCTACAAGGCTCCCATCGTATAAAGAGTCCCATATCAATTTATACGTTGGGGTGTCGGTTATTAGCAGCAATATATATGAATTTGACCTTAATTTATAAACTTGCCCACATAAGCTTATAGACCAAGGGGTCATTTTGCAAGTCCTATTGTGTAATTGTCCCATACCACTTACACAATTGGTGACAGGGGTTATATGCAACGATTATGTTATGACATACAAGTGGGTATGATGCGATCATGCAAGTGCCACTCACCCACCCGACTCTGTGTGCACAGACCTTTAGTTCCCCCTTTCTGGAGCCTCACCTCCCAGGATACATCCGTAGTGGCAGACGGAAGTGGTGGGTTGGGCCTCGCCCCTTTTTAAATATGTGAATAAAGTACTGAAATAAATCAACTAAAATTTATAATAAAAATCTTGGGCAACTATTTTGACTTAAAATTTCTACTGCCAGGGTTTCATGAGATTTTTTTGAACATAGTGATCTTAATAAATCAAATATCACATAGGGCTAAATCATTCCTAACAAAGGAAGTGCTTAAAATACTACTCTTAAAAATCCAATAAATTTACTAAGGGTTCTACCTAACCTAAATCCTATGCTACCTATGTTTCACACTCTTCCAGGAAGTATAGTGGCTTACTTTATACAAAAGTGATTCTACCCTACTCATCTCTAAATCCTCTAAGACTCAAACCAGAGGGCATAGACTACTCAATTATCATTTCCTCCAAGTTACAAAATCACGCAAGGGCATTTTCCCCCATACCCTTCACAACCCTCAAATGCCCCTCCTTGGGTTGGAGTTTGGATCCAAGGGCAAAACTACCCTAGGCCACCACTTAGTCCTTATGAGGGTGGTAATGACCATGCCAAGTCAGTGGTAAAAGTATCAGCCCCTGTTGGGGTGATTTGACCACCCAAAGCCAGAGTGCACCTTTTTACTTAAAAATCATTCATTAATGTAGAACTAGGGTTAGGTCATTACCTATCCAAAACACCTCTAAATGAGGTGAAGGTTTATACAGAGCCATGTCATGATGCCAGGGACCACTCATCAAAATTTGGGAGGGTTTAAAGGTCATAAGACCACTTAATTAAAATACCCTAGTAAAATTAAATATTAACAAAAACCATAGGACAAAGTATCTCCAAAAATTCCCATTTTTGGACAGACCCTAGGTATAGCTATGTTAGACAACCTGCCCAAATTTCATGTCATTTGGACAAGGGATAAAGGGTGGGCATCCATTTAAATCTCAGGATAGCCTTAGATATAGGTCCCACCAAAATGGGTGCCCTGGCCCAACCAGAAGTCCAAATTGGTCCAAAATAATTTTGACACAAACTAGACTTTTAGGGCTACAATTTTCATGTTGATGACTTTTTCATCAGAGGGGCCTATGTATTTTTCCTAATTTTTCTAATGTGACTGTAAATAAAAGGAAGAATAATATAATAAATTCATAAATTATTATTGATCTGCACGCATCTTGACGCAGAAACAGACAGAATCCTGTCGTCATCTCCAGCACGTCAATGGCTCAGATCCAATCTTCCTAGAGCAATTTCCAAGCACAGCTGTCGGCCACCCGTCGATCTCCCCGGCTGGCCACCGCCACCACCACCTTCGTGGAGGTGTTGGCTACCTCCAGCCGGCGGCGTGGCCGCCGTTGATGACTATTCCGACGATCCCACCAAGAACATTTTCGGCCCAAAACCATGAAAATGAGAGATTGGTTCGGGCTCAATTGAGCCAGAACCTTGAACCTAAACATCCCTATGATCTAACCATGAAGTAAGGAGAGGAGAAGGACCTCGCCGGCGGCCTGAAGACGCGACGATCGTCGGGAAACCATTTGCCGATGGTGGCGCCGCTCGACTTCTGCAACAGTACAGTGGGAGGGCTCAAAATCTTCAATAAATGGCCGGGAAATGTTCCTCTTGGGCCACCGGTGGTGTTTAAAGGTTTGGTTGAGGAAGGGAGAGGCCAAAACTTCAATGGCCATTAATGCCATTGAAAGCTTGGGCTTGGGTTAGGGGGAGGGGGCTGAACAAGTCCCTTTGTTGTCGGGAAATGACTGGAAACTTCTCCCCTTCCCCAGGGGAGTTGAATCCTGCCAATAAGGGTGGCCTTTGGCCTCAGTTGGCCGGGTTTTACTTTCCCCTTCATTCTCCCTTTTTATCTCTCCTCCATTACCATGGAAATTGATCTCCTCTCTCTCTCCTAGTCACCAGGTTGACTTGATCAACCTTGGGGTCTATTGGCAGCCCATACATACACATAATATTCCTAATGAAGCTATATGAGGGGGCTTGAGCTTATGCAAGCTCATTTGGGCTAGGTTTACCCAAAGTAGGCTTGGGTTGACTTTGGTCCTTTTGACCTTTTGGGTTGCCCGTAATGGGTCCCGGGTGATCCATTAGTCTCTCCTAAGGCTTAGGTGGGGTGGGACAGAACCTACTGGGCACCTTGAGGGTCATATGACCCTTGGTAAGGGAACTTTGACCACTTTGGGGCTAGAGTTGACTTGGGTCATCTTGGCCTCTAGGACTGAATCCAATGTGTCCTTGGTGACCCATTGCCACCAGCTTAGGTCAAGGAAGGCCTGAGCAGGGTTGGTTGGGCACATTTGAGGCCAACTGCCCTTAGTTAGGACACCTTGCCCAATTTAGGCCTTTGGTTGTCCTAGGTCAAATTGGCCATTTTTGGTCGACTCTAATGGACCCTTAAGGCTCTAGTGGACCCTCTATTAGGCTAGTGATGTTGTGGTGGGTTCATGGAGTCCTGCTGAAGCCCTAAGGTCAATCCCTAGGTTTTGTGATGAGGCTGTGCCATAGACAGACAAAGGTGATTCTCACCTTGGCCTTTGATTACCTGGCCCATTTAGCTTCCTAGGGTTTTGTCATGGCCTAGTCATGATTAAAACAACTCTTAGGGGTCTAGTTGGAAATGGGATGTTACAATATGCCTCCAATCGGAGCCGGAGGAGTAGTCGATTTGGATAGCATCCTTCTTCCATCCATCATAGGGTGGCTTGATTCTGCTTGTTGCCCCACCACATTTACATCAAATAAATTTCTTTCCCCTCTTGGGGCATTACTGTCTGCCATCCAGTACGTGTTGTGGGAGGCCGTGTCTCTAAGGAGCCGCATAGCCTCTTTGGAAGACAGGTTCATAATTGTACGCCGACAGCCGCATAGTTCATAGCCCGGTAGTTTGGCTCGACAACAAAATAGAATGTTTCGACAAGGTTCCACTGCTCACAACCGTATTGGGTACACCGGCGCTGCAGTTCAGCAAAATGCTCCCACGCCTCTGATAAGGTCTATTGGTCCAGTTGTCTGAATGTAGCGATTTCCCTGCGAGCATTAATAATTTTATCTACTGGGTGGAATTTAGCCAAAAACATAGAAGATAAAATTTCCCAGGTAGTTGATGTGCTAGGGGCAATCGTACGACGCCATGTCTTCGCCTTATCTCGCAGCGAGAAAGGGAATAACTTCAGCTTTACCACATCATCCGAAATGCCAACATAGAGAAATGTACCACATATCTCAGAAAACTCTGCCAAATAGAGCTGAGGGTCTTTTCACGGCAGACCCGAGTACTCGGTATTGTTTCTAATCATGTTCAAAATCGCAGGCTTTATCTCGAAATGAGGGTTGGCAATGGCTGGTCCGAACCTGGGATAAAAACTCCACGCTGTGGGGGTAGTGAAATCCCGCATCGTCCTGGCACGAGGTAGGACCACCTCCTGGCCCTCAATAACTCTTTCACCTTGGCCATTTCTTCCACGGCCCAAGTCTTCCATTCTCTCTCTTGCAGCAGTAGCACGCACCCGATCTCTCCTTGCTTGTGCGGTCTTCGAATCAGCACCCAAATCTTAAACCCCACCACCAGGGTTCAGATCTGTCATACATCTCACAAAAATTAAAAACACCTAAAACTTACAACTTTTTTCAAAAGTAACAAAAAAATCGCGCGCAACGGTTGTACTCCCCAGCAACGGCGCCAAAAACTTGATGCGCTCTCGGTAAGTTTACCGATCACAGCCAAGTAATAAAGACGAGGAGTAGCTTCCCTATATATCGATCTCATGCGGAGTGCAAGTAGGGAGCATGGATATTGCTTTTGGAAAAACGAGTGCAAGTGCAACTATGAAAAAGGGGGGTTTGGTTTTGTGGTTCCTACGCTAAGCATGATTAAACTAGTGAGGGTCGCCTTCACTGTATCGTACGGGTGGATCACTCCAACGAGTAATAGCGTAGATGAACGAACAAACGAGGGTCATCAACACCTCTTCGCAGCGCGCGCTTCTAGCAATCGCTAGAACAGCTCAAACACAACCCAAGATTAAAACATCATTAACAAACTTTGATGAAACTCAAGCAAAAATAGTGTTATCAAGTACAAGTTTACTATCACCAGTTCAGAACATAGCAAGCTTAATAAAAGTGAAGTAATACAACCGAGCGCTCGAAAGCTCTCCAAGATTCTCGGCCAGAAGCGAAGGTTGTAAATCCTCATCCAAGCTCGGTCTTCAGAATGCGTCTGGGATCCAGAAGGGTTGTCACTTCCTTCTTCTAACCCGTCCTCTTCGTGTTGAGTCGCTAAGTCAGATCTGAACGGAGAACTTCTCAAGTGCAGCAATGAGGAACTCTAATGATAGCTTGGAGGTCGTAGAAGATGAAGATGGCCAAATACAGAACTTTTGCAAGCATTCGGAGGAGAAATGGTGGTCGAAGAAGCTTTCCATGGAGGAGAGAGAGTGATGGCTGGAGGGACGATTTCCGGCTCAAAGGAGCGGAAATGGCGGGGGAAAATGGAGTTGTCCGATATAGAAGAAATCTACATCTTAAATAGTAAAATTCAAAAAAAATTGTTACACACGGTCTGGCGCACGACCTTACGTGAACCGTGCGATATTAATCTCCAGAAAACGCCTGAGGAAGAAGAAGCGTTGACCCGTGCATTTTACTCATGCACGGGTGATTCTGCCCGTGCGCTAAGTAAATCGCACGAGTAACGATAGAATGCACAAAACGCAGAAAACCAGGTGGAATCGTGCGTTTAACTCGCGCACGGGCGTTTCCGCCCTTGCGTGAAGGAAAACACACGATTAACCACAGAACGTCCTAAAAACAAAAGCTACAGGAAAACCGTGCATTTTCTTCGCGCACGGTTCCAAAGAAACCTTGAGTGAAGGAATCACACTGGCCGGTCAATCCTTCCAGAATAACTTGCAGAAAACGCACGACAAGAAGTAACTTTGCGCTAAGAAAACGCACGACTGTCCGTTTTCCTCAAATCAGAACTATTGAAAGAGGAAAACCGACCACCGGCAAGCAACAACAATATAGCAAAGGAGGACTCTCCAACAACACAAAAAAACAATCAAAGCAGCAGAAAGAAACACGGGGAGCACCAAGTGCTTAATCAACAGAATGCGCAATTGCACACCCTCAGACCCAAAAAAGTGCACAATGAGGTCAAAGACCGAATGATGCAAATATAACTGATATCAAGTTAAAATATAGTTCACACGTGAGAAAATAAGCCCAAATGAGCAAGAAAAACCCTATATAAATCGGACTCATCACTTCCCAATGGCTACCCAATAAAGGGTTCGCAAGGTACTAGACAAGATAGCGATATTTAAGCCACATTGCCCATTTCGAGAGAGTTAGGTGGGGTAGAAAAATTGTGAAGTTGGTTTCTATTAAGAGGGTTTATAATTTTTTTAAATTTTTTAGAAAGAGGGTGAGAAAGAAAAATGATAAAAGTAATAGGTTCGTGTTTTCAAATTATCAAAAAAAGTTGTTCCCTGGCAACGACGCCAAAAACTTGGTGATCTCTTTTCATTCTAGAGAAAAGAGAGCCGAACTAGCAATCCAACTAGACAAGTATACCTATCGAACTATAGCTAGGGGACACAAGCGTCGTATTGAAATCCGGGAACTATCGAGCAAACCTTCTCACAAGAAAACTATTATCTTATCGAAGGATTGTTTGAGGGTTTAAGAGAAAGCTAATTGCAATTAAGAGAAGAAATATTGTGCTAAAAAGAGAACTACTTCTAGTTAAATAAAGAGCTATTAAAAGCGATCACAACGAAGGGTTGAAACGATGAAATGGAAAAGCACTCAATTGAGAATCACCTCGTCAAGAGTTGACTAAAAATGCGATAAAAACCCTAACTTAATAAGGTAACAGTACTTGACCGTGGAGGTTCCCAAAGCTTGAACACGCTTTTCTCGAAGTCGTGCCCAACTGAGTTTAGGAAAGTCCGACTTAACTCTCGTCCAAATCGGAGACCTAAAGCTCGCTTTACATTGTGAACCCTACTATTGGATTTCACTCCAATCCGAGAGATTTGGATGTCTTCCTCTCTCGAGGGGTGAGTGCAACTCTCTTTACTCTTTAGTGTTCACTTCAAACTACGAGCCTCTCGGCTAGCTAAGAGTGAAAACAAGGATGGAAATTATACATCCATGATATAACTCCAAACATGAAAAATTAAGAGTAAATCAAAGGCATAAACCCTAAAAAGAAAAAGGTAAATTTAAAGCATCATAACTTAATCAACTCGAACCTCAGATCATCAAGATCGAGTACAAGGAGGATTAGTTAATAATGGAGAAGTGGAGGAGGAGAGATGAGTAGAAGAACATTAAGAACACAATGTAAACAAAGGGCACTTTATATTAATATTAAAAGAGAGTTACAAATATGAATAAAGGATTACACTTGAATGGAAATTAAAAACTATGCTAGCATTACATTATGCTACTAAAACAATTACAAAAACTATAACAAAAGAGTACACTAAGCTAGGGATAAGAAAAGCATAAAGAGAGAGAGAGAGAGAGCATGAAAAACACTAAGAAACAAAAGGGCAGCACCTCCCCTCTCAAACCAAAACTACTTTTTGGACACATGGGGAGGCCTGAATTTATAAAAATTCTCATGGGTTGGTCACACTCTCTATCATGCCCAGGGAGGGCGTGTTAGGGGGGCATGACATGCATGGAGTTGACCTCGGGATCTTGATTCTGGCGGGAATGATGATTGGTTCTATACAATGGTGGACATGGCCTGGGCTACGACCATGTAGGAGGGGCGTGTAAGGCACATCAAGTCTCAATCTTTGGTCAGAAATCCATTAGTCGTCGAAAAAGGTATTACACGCCCCATGGCCACGCCCATGTAGGGGGCTTGTCAGTACTGTCGACGTGCAGCCACGAAAAATCTTTAAATGGGGCAGCAGGCTTCGGGATGAGGTTGACATACACGGTGACACGCCTAGGGAGGGCATGTCAGGGGGGCGTGTAAATGATTTTTCTCGGTATTTTTGCTCTGGCGTCATCCTTTCTCTAGATCAGGCTACATGCCCTGTGACACGCCTACGGAGGGGCGTGTCAGGGGGCGTGTCAGGGAATTTTTGGCCGAAAACTGTGGAAACCTACAAAAAGAGAAGAAAACATTAGTGGCAATAATATATACAAAAAGTGGCCAACAAATAAGCTTACATGACATGATTTGTGTATTAAAAACCAGAAAATACTCTAATAGTTTAGACTACAAAACGTACAATCACACAAGCAGAGGTCTTACGCACTGGATCAATGATTGTGCGATTAAAAATGGCAGAACTCCAAAAAAATGGGATAAATGCGCACGAGCAGTGGCGCACGACTAGAGGTCGTGCGCATTATATCCAATGGTCGTGTTACTTCCCCAGACATAACTTGGAAAAATAGAGAATATCACGCACGATCAATGGCTCATAACAAGTGGTCATGCGCAATAGATCCAATGATCGTGCGCAGTGTTCCTGTACCGTTTGGGGTTCGATGAACAGACCATGCATGACCAGCGGTCGTGTGCTAAGGAGTACACTGACCGTACCTATAAAAAATGCACGACAGTGGCCCTCAGGAAAAAAAGCATTCCCGAACAATCCTGGAACAGTTGATGCATCGGCAAGTGCACCGGTTGCTATCAATTAATAATTTTGGGAATTGCTTCCCCTAATGTCAATCTCGAGGGAATGCTGGTTGGGTATCATGATAGCGTCATAGAAAGATCGTTACTAAGAGTTAAACAAAACAACAGAGTTTTGCTTTTCATTCCTAATGATAAAAAACAAAAATAAAACAAAAGCGGGTCGTAAGCACCGCTTCGCTTAGTGGATGGAACTAGTGCAGGCCATTATGCCGTACTTCGTAAAGCGAATGGATTGAGAGCAAGCAGATGGAATGAACACACATGCGGAGTGTGAGGGTCGAAATCACCTCATCAACCACCAACACTACCCTTTGCTAGAGTGGTTCTAGTGCGCGAGTGGAGTGGATGTGAATGGAGGCGAGTGAATCACAGCTAACAAAAGAGGATGTAACTAACCTAAGAAAACTTCATTCATAGACAAATAAAAGCATGTTCAGGTTCATTACATGATTAGGAATATAATTTACTATGGAGAAGAGGTAGAATAAACTTAGAGGGGGAAAGCCTAGCCGTGGTTCTTGGCCGGAATAATGGGTTATCAGTCCACTTCTCAGCACAGACCGTGGTTGCGTCCAGAGGTAAATGGTTTGTCAATCCACTTGTCTTCCTTCGTCTTCTTCCCTTTCCTTCAATCTTTTCTCCCTTATTGCCCAAATGAGTAGTATCGAAAGATCTTTGTTGCATACTGTTGGTGGCTGGAAACTATCCGAATGGCTGAAAATGACTTCAGATCAGAAGAGAAGGCTTCCCAGAGGGTGGAAATGAGTGAAGGACCTATGGGGAGAGAAACGGTGCTTCGCGCGTAGCAGCAGGCCGAAAATTGAAAAGGTGTGCCCTAATTCGTTGGAGAAGGGGCTTAAATGCGTTCAGCAGAAAATCAGAGCGCACGATAAGTGGAGCACGACAGGTGGTTGTGCACCCTGACGGTTGATGATCGTGTACTCTGCTACAGAGAAACCTGTAGCTGGACAGAAAAAATTAATATATATTCGCACGATCAGTAGCATACGACCAGAGGTCGTGCGCACTAGATCCTATGATCATGGGATTAGTAATGGCAAAACTCCAAAAAAATGGGATAAATGCGCACGAGCAGTAGCGCACGAACAGAGGTCGTGCACACTATGTCCAATGGTCATGTGATTGCACTAGACAGAACTTGGAAAAAATGGAGAATAGCGTGCACGATCAGTGACTCATAACTAATGGTCATGCGCAACAGATCCAATTATCGTGCGTAGTGTTCCTGTACCGTTTGGGGTTCGATGACCTGACTGCACACATCCAGCGGTCATTGAAAGATATAAGTTGTCAATCTAAATAACCTCTATGGGGGTGATTAGGTGAGATGTGCGTCTAATGCGGAATAAAAAATTTAGCAACTAGCACAAATAAGTAAGCAAGCAATCACAAAGACGACAAGAGATTTATAGTGGTTCCCCGATCTTGGGAACGTCCACTTTCCTCACCGATATAGCAAATCACTAGACTCGGCTACTCCACTATCTCGGATTGCAAACCAATCCTACACCCCGGAACCAAGTTCCTACAAACTCGATCCAAATGAATCTACACTCGGAAGATAAAAAAACATTCCTACCAATCGGAGAACAATGCTCCTACACTCGAAGAATAATCTCCTACAAGAATTACAAATAGAGTTTGAAAATACAAACAAAAATATTCTCAGATCTGAAAGAATTTGTCTCTAGGTCTACTTCATAAATCGTTGCGGCTCTTTCAGAATTTATAGAAGAAGATCCTTTGAAAATATGACCTGAGAAGGCTTGAATCTACTCGATTAAGGAGAGAAAAATGATTCCTTAATAACCAGATCTTCTAGATCGAATGCAGAGAGATCGATCTTGATGAGAGCGGCGGCTTCAGAATGTCGTTCATGAGAATAGTCGGCCGAACCAGTAACTTTTGAAAGTACGGAGTCCGCTCTTAAAAAACTTCTTCTTTTTCTATTCTGCTTAGGGTTATGTCTTAGTGAAAAGACTTTATATAGGATTACCCTTAACGGCTAGAAAAGATATTAATGACGACACGTGGACCAATCACGTCGAGTTATTTGAAATTTCGGCCGTTCTGGACTTAGAAAATTTTTTTTCCTAGAAAGACGACTTAGTTCTCGATAAGTGGCTATAGTTCTCGAGAACTAGGATCTGAGTTCTCGAGAACTGTCAAGACTTCTCAGGAACAAAATTCTTTAGAATAGTTTTGGACTTCTCGAGAACACGAGGTTTAGTTCTCTAGAACTAATTAACTTCTCGAGAATAAACACTGAAACTTTCCTGAACTACTCGAGAACAAGCACTTAGAAACTTTTCTGAACTTCTCGAGAACAAAGACGAAGACTTCTCGAGAACTGAGGGAGTACTTCTCGAGAACTAAAGGAAGACTTCTCGAGAACTTAACTTAAAAAAATTTCTGAGGCAAATCCTGACTATTCAAGAAATTAAGCTGGCAGTTCTCGAGAACTGAAGTCAAGCTTCTCGAGAACAAGTAAGACTTCTCGAGAACTATACCTTAGGATTCTCGATAACTGACCAAGACTTTTCGAGAACAAAGAGGACTTCTCGAGAACTATAACTTAGAAAAAAAAATTCTTGAATCTGTCAAGACATCTCTTGAACTTTGTAGTTAAGCTTCTCGAGAACTACGAGAGCTTCTCGAGAACTAAACTACACTTCTCGAGAACTCTGAAGTTGCTTCTCGAAAACTGGACTTAGATAATTTTTCAAGAATTTAAGAGAATGTTTTCTTCTGGCCGTGTCTTCATCTGATGGTCCCAATGTTTGAACATGAAGTGTATCCCAATTGAGAGGCTACACATGAGTCAACATTTTGGATCACACAGTGAGGGATTATACTGTATGGTCATGTGTTCCTTACCCACTATAGACTAACATTGGTCTACACTTAGCACTGAGAATCTGCAAACATTCAACTAGAACAGGATATCAAATACAACTTAATTCATCTTAGTTCAAGCATGAATTCATGCAAATCTGGGTTATTGTGGATGCAATACCCAACAATCTCCCCCCTATTTGTAGAGGTCAGAACCCTCTACACTAAGGCTAATTATAATAATAAAGAAAGAACTGGAGGAAAGGAGATTGAGTATTAATGTAAAGACAAATTAATTAAAGGCACAATTTTCAAAACTAGGAATTGTATATATAAGTAATGTTTTAGAATCAATCGACATCCATTTCCTCAGAAATTCTAAAAAAAACATCATGAATCATTCTTTGCTTTATTGTTTCCTATCTTGCTTTTCCTGCTGCCTCCTCTGATAACTGAAAGGCTTAGGATAGTACCTTGGGGGATTTGGAGGAGCTTTAGGATTATTCTTTCCATATTCTCTGTCATATATACTCCTTTTGGTAATGGACTTTTCATATAATTCCCACTCAATTGAGCTGTAGTGAAGATTTCTATTCTCATTAAAGTCCATGACTAGTTTAAGAGTTTCAAGAATTAAAGCTTTGGAAGTAGGGCTCCAAACTTCAGCAAATTCCTTTGCTTTTCTTCTTTCTGCCTCTCGCTGGGGAATAGATTTACTAGCAGAAGGACCTTCCCCATACTTCCTTTTCTTGGGGATGTGAACCTCTGGTAGATCTTGAGGAATAATGTCATCCCAAACTTCGGAATAGGAAGCTTGAGGAGGTGCCTGATCTTCTCGTCTAGGAGAGAATATAGGCATTTGAGGTTGAGGCACTTGGCTGGACTCAACTTGAGCAAGAGGATTTAAGTGATGAGGAATAATGTTGGGGTCATCCTGAAAACCTGGGAAGATCTTGTTGTGCATCCAGATAGTTGTATCATATGTATGGAATTTTACTGATTGAATCTGTTCTAAAACATCCTTACTGATTGTAGTAATTTCTCATTCCAGATAGTTTTGGCATTTGCAGTAAGCTTTTCTACCTGTTCTTTCACTATGGTCTCCCCCTTTCTGATTTCTATAGATAGTTGGTCTATGGTGTCTTCTTTGAAAGTACCAACTTCATTGCATACTTTCATGACATTCTCTTTAGCTCTCTTTTCCAACTGAATTTGATTATTTGCCAGGGTGACAGATTAGTCCATGACTTGACCAATGCTAGTGATGGTGTGAACTATGGCTTTGCCTCCAATTTTGAACAATTGTTTGAGAGAATCAGTGCTGGCTTGAATCTCTGCAAAGCCTCTGCTCATTTCTTTCTCAAGGGCAGTTACCTGATCTTTAACAGTCTGAAGAGATTCATCAAAATATTTCCTCTGGTTAGCAAACATTTCTTCAATCTTTGACAAAATATCTGAATTTGCAATTACAGTAGCAGCAGCATGGGCATGGGTGGTAGAATCAATCTGAGGTGGTCGAGGAGCTTTTCATGGGGGATTTCTTCTAGTATTACAGAGCTCTGGGTTCTTACATTATGAGATACTATATCTCCATCCTCATCAACAAATCTAGGAAGGGAGAAATCAAGATTCCTGAGAGGGGCTTCCACCTCCTCAGGGGCTTGCACATCCTCTTCAGATAGAAGGGTTGTCTCTAGTGGAGTTGATTCTTTTCTTTGAGAGGGAGAAGGAGTAGCTTGGGGTGAGGGTTCTATGGATGGTTCTTCTGAGGTGAGCTCTTCTATCATCTTGCTTATAGCTTCATTTGTGTCTTTGAGAATATCTTGGGCTAGAACATCTGATAGGTTTGGCACTTGAGAGACTGCCACAGGGCTCCTGACTGGAGATCTCACTGGGCTTCTTAGAGGAGATCTTACTGGAGGAGTGGGAATTCTGATACCTGAGGCAGAGTTTGCAGGCTCCCCCTCAATTGCTGCACCAGATGGTTCAGCAACATGATGTAGAGGAGGAGATGGGTTCCTCACCTCTGAGACAGAAGCTCCAACTTCTTTAGCTATCTACCTTGGGTTTTTCAACTTTAACTCCCATCTCTGGATGGAGACAAAGGAAATCTTCTTAACGTGGTGAATCAGTGAGATCTGCGTCTAATGCGGAATAAAAAATTTAGCAACTAGCACAAATAAGTAAACAAGCAATCACACAGACGATAATAGATTTATTGTGGTTCCCCGATCTTCGGTACGTCCACTTTCCTCACTGATCTAGAAAATCACTAGACTCGGCTACTCCACTATCTCGGATTGCAAACCAATGCTACACCTCAGAACCAAGTTCCTACAAACTCGATCCAAATGGATCGACACTCGGAAGATTAAAAAAACCTTTCTACCACTCGGAGAACAACGCTCCTACACTCGGAGAATAATCTCTTACAAGATTTACAAATAGATTTTGAAAATACAAACAGAAATATTCTGAGATCTGAAAGAATTTGTCTCTAGGTCTTCTTCTTGAATCGTTGCGGCTCTTTCAGAATTTGTAGAAGAAGATCCTTTGAAAATCTGACCTGAGAAGACCCTAATCTACTCAATCAAGGAGAGAAAAACGATTAATTAATCAGCAGATCTTCTAGATCGAATGCTGAGAGATCGATCTTGACGAGAGCGGAGGCTTCAAAATGTCATTCTTGAGAATAGTCGGCCGAACCAGTAACTTTGGAAAGTACGGAATCCGCTCTTAAAAATATTCTTCTTTTTTTATTCTGCTTAGGGTTATGTCTTAATGAAAAGACTTTATATAGGATTACCCTTAACGTCTAGAAAAGATATTTATGACGACACGTGGACCAATCACGTCGAGTTATTTTAAATTTCGGCCGTTCTGGACTTAGAAAAAATTTTTCCTGGAAAGACGACTTAGTTCTCGAGAAGTGGCTATAGTTCTCGAGAACTAGGATCTGAGTTCTCGATAACTGTCAAGACTTCTCGGGAACTAAATTCTTTTGAATAGGTTTGGACTTCTCGAGAACACAAGGTTTAGTTCTCGAGAACTAATTGACTTCTTGAGAATAAACACTTAGAAATTTTCCTGAACTACTCGAGAAAAAGCACTTAGAAACTTTTCTGAACTTCTCGAGAACAAAGAGGAAGACTTCTCGAGAACTGACGGAGGACTTCTCGAGAACTAAAGAAAGACTTCTCGAGAACTTAACTTAGAAAAATTTCTGAGGCAAATCCTGACTATTCAAGAAATTGAGCTGGCAGTTCTCGAGAACTTAAGCCAAGCTTCTCGAGAACAAGTAAGACTTCTCGAGAACTATACCTTAGGCTTCTCGAGAACTGACCAAGACTTCTCGAGAACCAAGAGGACTTCTCGAGAACTGTAACTTAGAAAAAATTTCTTGAATCTGTCCAGACTTCTCATGAACTTTATAGTTATGCTTCTCGAGAATTATGAGAGCTTCTGGAGAACAAAACTACACTTCTCGAGAACTCTGAAGTTGGTTCTCGAGAACTGGACTTAGATAATTTTTCAAGAATTTTAGAGAATGTTTTCTTCTAGTCCTGTCTTCGTCCCATGCTCCCAATGTTTGAACATGAAGTGTATCCCAATTGAGAGGCTACACATGAGTCAACACTTTGGATCACACCGTGAGGGATTACACTGTATGTGATGATGCATATTTTAGCTTAATTTATTAGGGTAAAAATATGTTATTTTCGTTTTAAATCCCTTTCTTTATGTTATTTTATGCTTCTTTTTATGTAAATATTATAAATAATAATTATTTTATGTTTGTGCAGGTTTCAACAAATTTCCAGAAAAAAAACCCCTGACACGCCCCCCTGTCACGCCCTCCTCGGGCGTGACCCAGGGCGTGTCACCTGTTCCCAAGGAACCCAGCCGCAAGAGATCGTTTCTCGCCAAAATCCCCTGTCATGCCCCACCGACACGCCCTCCTAGGCGTGTCGTGACACGGGGCGTATCGCCCTCTGCCCGAAGTCTGTCGCCTCCTTCAATGCATTCTACACCGCTGCACACAACAGTACTGTCACGCCCTATGTCACGGGCATGACCTGGGGCGTGACTGCCCCGATTCCGACGTCTGATGGACCTGCGAACACTGATTTTGACCTGACGCGCCTGTCACACCCCCCTGTCACGGGCGTGACCTAGGGCGTGACCACCATCGTACCAAAATAATCATCATTCCCGCCAAAATTCAGCTCCCGAGGTCAACTCCGTACCTGTCACGCCCCCGTGACATGCCCTCCTAGGGCGTGTCGCCGGGCATGACCAACCCGTGAAAAGTCTATAAATACCAGACTCCCCCCTTCCATTTCAGCAACTTTTGGGGAGAGGGGGAGGTGTTGCCCCTCTATTTCTTGGCCCCTTTTATGTTTTTTTCTCTCTCTCTCTCCCTTTCTCTCTCTTATTTTTTAATTATTTTCTTAACCTAGCTTAGTGTTTTGCTTTTAGCTCTTGCATTTCTTCTAAGTAGCTTGTTGTAGGGCTAGAATAGGTTTTACTTTGATGCACCTGTAATTTCCATTTCATAGTTGTAGCTCTCTTTTTCATTAATAAAAGTGCTCCTTTCTTATTCCTGTATTCTTATGCTTTATTACTCATCCCCCCTCTTGCACTTCACCATGATTAACTAATCCTCCTTGTACTCGATCTTGATGATCTGAGGTTTGAGTGATTAAGTTATGACGCTTTAATTTACCTTTTCTTTTTAGGTTTTGGCCTTGAATTACTTTTGATAAATCAAGGGTTGGAGGTATATTATCGATATATACTCTCCACCTTTGCTTTCATTCTGGGCTAGCCGAGAGGCCGATAGAATGAAGTGAGCATTCAAGAGTAAAGGGAGTTGTACGCACCCCTCGAGAGAGGCAGACATCCAAATCTCCCGGATTGGAGTAAAATCCAATAGAGGGGTTCACCGCGTAAAGCGAGCTTTAGGCCTCCGATTTAGACGAGAGTCGGTCGGACCATCCTAATCTCAGTTGGGCACGACTTCGAGAGAAGCGTGTTCAAGCTTTAGGAACCTCCACGGTCAAGGACTTTTACCCTATTAAGCTTAGGTTTATTTATCGTCTTTTTAATCGTCTCCTGCTGAAGTGATTCTTGATCAAGTGCACCTCTTTACTATTAGCTCTAAATATTTTTATCCTGCAAGTAATTAGTTCTCTTTTCTTTTAGCTTAGTAATTTAATTTCAGTTTTTAGTTTAGTAATTAAAAGAAATTTCAAATGATAAAATAATAGCAATCTCCTTTGAGTAGAAGTAGTCATTACGCCCCAGGGAAATACGACCTTGATACTAATCTTTAGTATCCTATACTATAACCGATAAGGTACGCTTGCCTTTATCTGATATAGAATTGGAGAATATTCTCAACCACCACATCCACTTTCTCTTCTCTTCTCTTTTCCAACCCTCTCTCCGCAGTTGCGAAATTTTGTATCAAGTTTTTGGCGCCGTTGCCGGGGAATGTTTTGATATTTTGAAAAAAGGATTGCTATTAATTTTATCGTTTTTGTTTTGTTTTTTTTCTCTCGTCTCTCTCACCCCACTCTCGCGGTTGATTAATTTTATTTTGAAATGTGTAATCTTTGTTTTATTTGTGGAGAGTTCGGTCACTCTCGCGAGGAGTGTTGGGTAAGGTATCCTTCATCCTCCCATGATTTTATCCCTTTCCGGATCAAATCAATTTGGCCAAATTGATCCCGCCGCGAATTTTTTTTTCATGGGGTTACGATGGTTTTCAAACGCCTTCCTACCCTTCTCCTCCGAATTTTTCTAATTTTAATTTTTCCGGAAATTTCTTGAATGGACATTTTGATCCTAGCCCTACTTTGAACTACTCAGGGTGGCAACACCCTGATCATTCTTGGGGCCAAGGTGATCATCAATCTATTCCATCTCAAGATTTTTCCTCCTTTTCTCCGCAAGTTTGCGCGCCTCCCGTTTTTGATTCTAGCGAAAATGAAGTCATTTTTAATGGTGTAGCATTTGATGCACGCATCAATGCTCACTTCAAAGTGATTTTTGACGCTTTGGCTGCTGAGGCCGCATCTTTTTCTTCCCCTCCTCCTCCTATTTATCTTTCGAATGACGAATCTTCGGATATTCCGCAGTGCCTTCAATCACTTGTGGAAGACGATTATTCAGAAATTCCATTGTGCCTTCAACCTCTCGAGGAGGAAATTTCCCCCGATATTCCGATTTTTTTTCAAGTTTCCGAGGAAGACGAACTTTCTTGTGTTCGATCTTCTGAAGAGATTGATTTTTCGGATATCCCAGTTTGCTCCCAATCTACCGAAATGATTGATATTCAGGTGGAGCAACCGGATTTTTCTATCCAATCATTTTCTTGTGATCAACCGTCGTCGCCTTCTTCTTTTTCTCCTCTTCCCCCTCCTTGCGAAAATTCTGTTTTCTTTTCTTGTTTTATTTTTCCTTCTAGTATATTTTCTACTTCCTCTTCGCCCCCTTCTTATAGTATAGTTTCTTTTTATAGTTTTTTTCTTTTTCTTTTTCTAAATCTTCTTGTTTTTTGTTTTATTTAAAAAATAAAAAATTACAAAAAAATATTTTATTTACTTAAAAAATGTTTTGGCACTCGCGCCGAAACGCATATTGCGCGAGCTGCCATTACATTTCTCTTTTTATTTTCCTTTTAGATAACAAAAAAAAGTCGAGCTCAACAACGTTTTAAACAAAGAGCGCTCTTGGGAGACACCCCTTGCTTATCTTTTTCCTTTTTTTTGTTTTTCCTTTTTTTTATCTTTTGTTTTGTGCAGGAATAAGCTCCCGCGTGTTTGTGTCGCTTATCGCCTTGCAACTTGGACTGAAGCCGATCTTTAGCTCAAGTTTGGGGGACGTATTTCCCAACGTCTGGGCATTAAGCACTAGGGAAGTATCTTCTCCCTCTCTTTGCATTTTTTTTCTCTTTTCTCTCTCTCTTCTCACTCTCTTTACACTTAACTTTAAACATTGGGGACAATGTTTAACTTTAAGTATGGGGGAGTGTTCCCTTAATATTCTACTTTAGAAAAAAAAATTTATAAAAATTTTAGAAAAATCAAACAAAAAAAAATTGTATTTATAATATTTTTGAAAAATCTAAAAAAAAAGTATAAAAAATTTTTGAAAAAAAAATCCCAAATTAAATTGAGTTAATTTTTGCCAAATCAATTAGTACCCCGCTACTTTGCTTTTTATTGTTTTTTTTCAAGCTCATGTCTACTTGCTTAGTTAGAATAAATTTGATTAATTTTCTCTTTAAATATGTTTAGCGAGTAGTATGTTGACTCATGCAGTGTTCCTATTTAGGGTAGTATGCTATTTTTGAAATTTTTTGGATTTTTCTTTACTTTTCCATAGCCTTTCTTTTATTTCTTTTACTTTTATAAAACCCATCATCCCTTATTTTTCATTATTAAAATCTTTATAAACGTTAATTAGTATTAAGTGTAGTAGACACAAAACGGTCTAGACGCTTATTATCATTATTTTCATGAAAGCAAATTCTCTATTTTTTTATTTTTTTGTACTTATCCTCTTTTGAAATTTCAAAGCTTTACTTTGAGTAAATTTAGGAAGCATGAAAATGATTTAGGCATTTCTTTTGTAACATTTGAGCCTTTGCACCCCGCCTAACAATAACTGTTGCTAGCCATTTTTGTGCCTTTTCCTTTCCTTTTTGTAGCCCCACTTTTTATTTCAGCACGGCCAAATAGCCTACCTACATGCACACTTTAAAATTGTTTTTTGAGCTTTAATTGTTAATGTGCATCTTTTTGAAAAATTAGTGGAAAATCTTTGTGTTATCTTTTGCTACAAAAGTGAAAAGTTTTAAGTATAAAAAAATAAAAAAAAATGATGAAAATTATTGAAAAAAAAGTAAAAGAAAAAGAAAAGAAAAGTATTTATTTTGGCTAGTTTTATTTTGGCAAAGCTCATTTTCTTTTTGTTTTAAGTGTGCAAATATCCCTCGTGTTTATCTTTTTGAATATAGCGCCATTAAAAACCTAAGCCTAACTATACGCCTAATTAAAGCCCTAATGATTCATGCTTTTTATGTTTACTTTTTAGTATAGTAGCGAGAAACTAGATTGAGTAAGTATTTTTGATAGAAATATTGAATTTGGTCTTGATTGACTATGGTTTTAATTTGTCTCTTAGATTTTAGTAGTGACTCAATGCGCTTTTTACTCGTTACCTTATTAAGTTTTAATTCTGTAAAAATTTGGGATGATTTGTTTTTATATTTAGTAAAATTTATAAAATTCTGTGCTAAGTTAAAGTAGGACTTTTCGGTTCTTTTTCAAAAATTTCTCTACCTCTAAATTCCCGTCTTACTCGTTTATAGCATTTTTAAACTTTTCAATTAATCCTCTTTATTTTCTCTAACTCGTAGTCTTTGCTTGAGGACAAGCAAAATAATAAGTATGGGGGAATTTGATGACGCATATTTTAGCTTAATTTATTAGGGTAAAAATATGTTATTTTCATTTTAAATCCCTTTCATTATGTTATTTTATGCTTCTTTTTATGTAAATATTATAAATAATAATTATTTTCTGTTTGTGCAGGTTTCAACAAATTTCCAAAAAAAACCCCCTGACACGCCCCACTGTCACGCCCTTCCCGGGCGTGACCCAGGGTGTGTCACCTGTTCCCAAGGAACCCAGCCGCAAGAGATCGTTTCTCGCCAAAATCCCCTGTCATGCCCCACCGACACGCCCTCCTAGGGCGTGTCAACGGGCGTGACACGGGGCGTGTCGCCCTCTGCCCGAAGTTTGCCGCCTCCTTCAATGCATTCTACACCGCTGCACGCAACAGTACTGTCACGCCCTATGTCACGGGCGTGACCTGGGGCGTGACTGCCCCTATTCCGACGTCTGATGGACCTGCGACCACTGATTTTGACCTGACGCGCCTGCCACGCCCCCCTGTCACGGGCTTGACCTAGGGCATGACCACCATCGTACCGAAATAATCATCATTCCCGCCAGAATTCAGCTCCCGGGGTTAACTCCATACCTGTCACGCCCCCGTGACACGCCCTCCTAGGGCGTGTCGCCGGGCATGACCAACCCGTGGGAAAAGTCTATAAATACCAGACCCCCCTTCCATTTCAGCAACTTTTGGGGAGAGGGGGAGGTGCTGCCCCTCTATTTCTTGGCCCCTTTTATGTTTTTTTCTCTCTCTCTCTCCCTTTCTCTGTCTTATTTTGTAATTATTTTCTTAACCTAGCTTAGTGTTTTGCTTTTTGCTCTTGCATTTATTCTAAGTAGCTTGTTGTAGGGCTAGAATAGGTTTTACTTTGATGCACCTGTAATTCCCATTTCATAGTTATAGCTCTCTTTTTCATTAATAAAAGTGCTTCTTTCTTATTCTTGAATTCTTATGCTTTATTACTCATCCCCCCTCTTGCACTTCACCATGATTAACTAATCCTCCTTGTACTCGATCTTGATGATCTGAGGTTCGAGCGATTAAGTTATGACGCATTAATTTACCTTTTCTTTTTAGGTTTTGGCCTTGAATTACTTTTGATAAATCATGAGTTGGAGGTATATTATCGATATATACTCTCCACCTTTGCTTTCATTCTAGGCTAGCCGAGAGGCCGATAGAATGAAGTGAGCATTCAAGAGTAAAGGGAGTTGTACGCACCCCTCGAGAGAGGCAGACGTCCAAATCTCCCGGATTAGAGTAAAATCTAATAGAGGGGTTCACCGCGTAAAGCGAGCTTTAGGCCTCCGATTTAGACGAGAGTCGGTCGGACCATCCTAATCTCAGTTGGGCACGACTTTGAGAGAAGCGTGTTCAAGCTTTAGGAACCTCCACGGTCAAGGACTTTTACCCTATTAAGCTTAGGTTTATTTATCGTCTTTTTAATCGTCTCCTGCTGAAGTGATTCTTGATCGAGTGCACCTCTTTATTATTAGCTCTAAATCTTTTTATCCTGCAAGTAATTAGTTCTCTTTTCTTTTAGCTTAGTAATTTAATTTCAGTTTTTAGTTTAGTAATTAAAAGAAATTTCAATTGATAAAATAATAGCAATCTCCTTTGAGTAGAAGTAGTCATTACGCTCCAGGGAAATACAACCTTGATAGTAATCTTTAGTATCCTATACTATAACTGATAAGGTACGCTTGCCTTTATCGGATATAGAATCGGAGAATATTCTCAACCACCACATCCACTTTCTCTTCTCTTCTCTTTTCCAACCCTCTCTCCGCAGTTACGAAATTTTGTATCAGTATGGTCCTGTGTTCCTGACCTAGTGTAGACTTACATTAGTCTACACTTAGCACTGAGAATCTGCAAACATTCAACAATAAAATGATATCAAATACAACTTAATTCATCTTAGTTCAAGGGTGACTTCATGCAAATCTGGGTTATTATTGATGCAATACCCAACAGTCGTCCGTTAAGGAGTCTACTGACCGTGTACATGTAAAAATGCACGATCAGTGGTCCTTAGGCGAAAAAAACATTCCCAAAAAATCCCAGAACACTAACACGACCTTTGAACCAGCACTAAAAACTAAAGAGCCACCGAAATGGGCATTCCAAATTCTCCAGACATAGAAAAGCACCAAGAATAGGGCAAAAGTACAATAACTACAAAATCACACTAAAAATGGCCCTAAAGTGCACTTGACATGGAATGGACATAATAACAAATATGAACAATTATGGCTCTCAAGTGTAGTGCATCATCAAGAAAACTGGCCCAGATGAGTCCAAAAATATGTATATAACATGGACTCATCAACGTCCCCCGAGTCATAATTACGTTTTTGAAAATATTATTTTCTCGATTCGGTACGCCACGAGCCATCGTTAGAGAAAGGGGTTCACATTTTTGTAATGCGCAGTTTTCCAAAGCTCTTAAAAAATATGGCGTTACGTATAAGCTTCAACTTCCTACTACCCCCAAACTAATGGACAAGTCGAAGTAGTGAACAAAGAGCTTAATTTTTTTTAAATAAGATTGTTTCACATTAAGAAAAGACTGGTCAACCAAATTATATGATACTCTATGGGCTTACCGAACAGCGTACAAAACCGCCATTGGTTGTACGTCATATCGGTTAGTCTATGGAAAATCATGTCATTTACCCGTAGAATTAGAACACCGTGCTTTTTGGGTCTTAAGGTTTTTAAATTTCGATCACCACTCTGTCGGCGACCTTAAAAAATTTCAACATTAGTGAACTCGACGAGTGGCGCACTTACGCATACGAAAATAACAAAATTTATAAAGAGCGGACGAAACGTTTTCACGATAAGCACTTAAGGCACCCAAAAACCTTTAAGCCGGGCAACCAAGTTCTTTTATATAATTCATGATTACGTTTATTTCCGGGCAAGTTAAAGTCACGATGGTCTGGGTCTTTTACTCTTAAAGAAGTTTTTCTGTATGGCAGTATTTTAATTTCACACCCTGATAAGGGTGAGTTTAAAGTTAATGCACAGCTTCTTAAACATTATTTCTGTGTTGATGTCTGTCCAACCTGTATTAATTTTATTCTTCATGATCTGAATTATTGATAATTTAAGACTTTTTATTTTTGTTACAAAGTTTGAATATTATTTTGGATATTATTATTATTGGACACTTTTTGTTAGACAATATTATTTTGTTGTGTTGAGGTCAAACGATGTTTTAAACAAAGGGCACTCTTGGGAGTAAACCCAAGTTATTTTTCTGTTTTCTTTATTTTACACTTTTTGCCTCGGACAGCTTTGACAAACTGAAGCCTCTGTGATTGCCTTCTCCAATGCTGCTGAATCCATCAAAAAGTCCAAAGAAGACATTTCAAGAAGTTCTAAAGCATAAGCATGGGGGAGAGGCTTCACACAACCTTCCGCGACTCGTAAATCTGGGGATGTACCTTTTTTCAATTTTGTACTTATTTTTATGTTTTAATTTTTCTCTCTCATTCCCCTCTTTTCTCCAATGAGGACAATGTCCATTTTAAGCTTGGGAGAGGATTTCCTCTTTCTCTTATCTTTATTTTGTTTACTTTAAAAAATCAAAATAATAATAATAAAAATTATATACCTTAAAAAATCCAAACAAAAGAGAATATTTCAAAATCAAAAAAAAATTATTATATTATTTGATTTTACTTTAATAGTTTAACCGAATTTTGGTATTTCATTAGTCCCCCCTTGCTTTTTGTTTTGTTTTTCTCAAAATTTCCTATAACGACTTAGCTAATTATAATATTTCTAATTGATCTTTCTAATTATATTTCACAAGTAAAATGTTGGTCATGCTGTGTTCCTTATTCACGGTAACATATTAACGTGAAACATTTTTCTAAACTCGCATTTCTATTATGGTTTCTCGTTCTTTTTTTTCTTTACTTCCTAAAAATCTTTCATCCACTATTTTACTTTTTGTTTTTGGATAATTTTTGTAATATCAACTTTGAGTAGTGTAGTAGATGTAAATGATTTTAGACTCGTATTATTCTTATTTTCAAAATAAGTTCATTAGTCTCTATTTAATATATTAGACCTGCTTTTTGAAAATTTTTAAAACTAATATTTTAGGCAAACTTTAAGAGCATGAAAATTATGTAGGCCATCTTTGTTTTTGTCTGAGCCTTCTCGCCAACCCAAAAATTATTCCTCTAGTTAGCCGCTTTTGAACATTTTTCCTATTCCATTTGATAACTCCACTTATCATTTCATTTTTCACCAAAGCCAAATTTTCCAACCTATCGTATCACACTAACTTTTTGAGTTTCATAAAATTTCATGTTGTGATAGGGTTGTTTTGTCATTTTTGGAGAAATTTAAGAAAAAGTATGCTAAAAATAAATGTTTAATTTTGTTGCCAATTTAAAAATGAAAAGACAAATTATTTATGACCTTTGTTTTGAAAAGAAAATATATATATATATGTAATTTTTTTGAAAATTTTGAAACTCTATATTTTGGTTTACTGTGATTTTAAGCCTTTATGTTTATCTTTGAATTCCATTCCAAATTATATGCCTAAACCAAGCATTTCGGTCCTAATAAGTTCTATTGATTCATGCTCCTAGGTTTTCATTTAGCTAAGTTAACAAGAAAAGTAGATTAGTTAAGTCTTGGATTAGAATTTAGATTTTTGTGGTTTGATTGATTTGGGTATAAAATGCCTCTTAGAATCTAGTAACAACTCAATGCTCTATTTCATTTGTTGCCTTTCTTTAACTTATTTAAATAATTCTGTTAAAATCTTGGATGAACTTTTTTTTTAGTTAAGTTTATAAAAGTTGAAACCATGTTTAAGTAATTGTTTTAGTTTTATGTTTCACCTTCTCTCTACTTAGAATTTTGCATTGTACTTGTGTTAGCATAATAAGAATTTTCCTGATTAGTCACTTTTATGTAAAGTAGTTTTTATATTTTTGCTTGAGAACAAGCAAAGCTTAAGCTTAGGGGAGTTTGATAATATGTTTAGTAGTTTAAATTAATAGGGTAATTACAAGTTTTTATGATAAAAATCATATCTTTTAAAGATTTATTTTCACCTCCTAATATATATATTAATAACACTAATGTTTGTTTTCTTTCTATTACAGGTTTGTAGTTTTTCAGCAACTTCGTCGAGCTCATCCATTTCATCGAGCTCAGCAAGTTCATCGAGCTCAACCATTTCATCGAGCTCAGCCAGTTCTTCAAGCTCACCCATTTCGTCAAGCTCTACCTTCTTTCTGCATTAAATGTTCATCGTGCTCGCCAGAGTTCGTCGACCTCGCATTCAGATCAAGTTCGTCGACCTCGCATTCAGAACATTTTCGTCTACCTTTCGCCTTCATTTTGCGTCTGACAAACTGGTCCTTCAGCCCCAGTTTGTCAAGCTCAGCCTTCAGTTCTACATTCCACGTTCGTTGATCTCACGCTCTTCAAATTTCGTCAAGCTCAGGCTTCAGTTCTGCGTTCAAAATTCATCAAACTCCCTTCCACTTTCTGCATTCGACGTTCCTCGACCTCTAACTCCTCCAATTTCATCAATCTCGCCTTCAGTTCAACTTTTATCGATCTCTGCCTTCATTCTGCATTCGACGAACGTCTCAAAATTCGTCGAACTTCTATCCACTTTCTACGTTCGATGTTCATCGACCTCGCCTTCAGTACATTGTTTGTCGACCTCCCGTCCACATTCTCTTTTCTCCGTTCGTCAAGATCTCCCTCCTACTCCTCTGATTTCGTCGAGACCTCTCTCCTTCTTTCGTCGAGCTTGCCTGCTGTCAGAAGACAAGTCCAACTTTTTCACAAAAGCCTGCTACCGCCATAAATACACGTCTCCCGTACTGAGGCAATCATCATTTCCCGCCAGAATCGGTACCAAGATCAACTCCCGTGCATGGTTGTATGCATGGGCATTTCCTGCTCCTTGAAGAATCTATAAATAGAGCCCTGACCCTTGTGAAAAAAATATAGAATTTTGGGAGAGGGGAAGTGCTGCCATTTTCAGTTCTTCCTAAGTGTTCTTCCTCTCTCCTTTTCTCATTTCATTTTTTCTGTTTTAGTTTTGCTCTTTTATAATAGTTTAGTTTAGTTTAAGTTTCAGTTTTAGTGCTAGCTTAGTTTTCATTTCCAGCAAGTGTAAGTTTTTATATTTTAAGTTATCGCTCTCTCTTTGAATTAATATAAATTCTGTCTACTTTTACTTGTCTCTATTATGTTTCCATGCATTCCTACTCATCTCTCTTCCTCAACTTCACCATGATTAACTAATCCTTCTTGTACTCGATCTTGATGATCCTAGGTTCGAGTTGATTAAGTTATGATGCTCTAGTTTGATTTTTCATTGTAAGGATTACACCTTGATTTACTCTTGAAAAATCATGTTTGGAGTTATATCATCGATATATAATTTCCATATTTGTTTCCACTCTTAGCTAGCTGAGAGGCTCGTTGTTTGGAGTTAACGCTCAAGATTAAAGAGAGTTGTACGCACCACTGGAGAGAGGCAGACGTTAAATCTCCCGGATTTGATTGAAATCCAATAGCGGGGTTCACAGCGTAAAGCGAGCTTTAGGCCTCTGATTTGGACGAGAGTTTCGGTCGGACCATCCTATACTCAGGTGGGAACGACTTCGAGAGAAGCGTGTTCATGCTTTAGGAACCTCCACTGTCAATGTCCTTTGTCTTATTAAGTTAGAGTTTATTATCGCATTTTTTTATCAACTTAGGCTGAGGTGATTCTCGATCAAGAGATTTTCTTTATCATTTTTTAATCCCATGTTTTAATCGCTAGTTGTTGTCTCTCTGATTAAGTGCAAGTGTTTTTCTTTATGCAAGTAGTCTCTTCTTTTAATTTAGTTCACAACCCTAAAAGTTTCTTCGATAAGATAATTGTCTTTGTTTGAGTAAAATTACTCAACGGTTCCCGGATTTCAAACGACACTTGTGTCCCCTAGCTATAATTCGATAGGTATACTTGCCTTGTTGGATTGCTAGTTATGTTTTTATTCTCTTTGCGAATATTCTTCCACCAAATCGACTCAGAAGAGTTTGACTTGTGATATTAAGATCTACTAGGTAGAGACCATGGTAGGGCTTGTGCCCTAGAGATTTGATTTCTTCAACCTCTCATATCTTCTTGTGAATATGGTGGACTTGGTTTCGTGAATAGAAATGGTCCAATAAGGGTGAATAAGGGAAGAGGAAGTTTTGTATCTAACTTTGAATAAATGTCTAAAGGAAGAAGATGAACCGATGTCGTTCATCTTGCTTTAAGAAGCATTCAAGAATCTATTTTCTGAGCGCAGCAAACTTCAAGGCCATTTTCGGATATGATACGGCCAGATCTAGGATTTAAACTAAACACAAAAGTCATAGCCCTTGGAAAGACCTTTCCAATGGGTTATTGCTCGTTTTCATATGAGCAATATAGACTCAAGAATGTCCATTCGAAGTTGCACACAGTCAATTCTTGTGTACATATGATTCTCGGGTTACTGTAGAACTGGGTTTGAACTTAGTAGAGAAGTCATAGTAGTTTAATGTTGAGGTTTGCATATGGTTTGCTGAACTTAAATTATTGGTGATTGTGCTAAACAAATGATTGATGGGATTTACTTGATAGACCCTTAAGTAAACAAATGGTTTGGTGGAACACGATTGTAACAACGGTTCAAAGTAGGTCAACAAACAAATGGTTTGGGTAAGCTAGAGAATAAATAAATTGATACGTTGATTGAACAAATGATATTCCTGTTGAAGTATAGTTGATTGTGAATGCTTAACTTAAAGAAGGAATTGGATGAGGTTAATACGTGTCCATGTGATATGATGATTAGATGAATGTAAAAAATAATCCAATGCTTAGAATTGAGTCTATCCCTATGGGTAGCAGTGTGAGATATGTATGTTGGGTAAGGTGGCTTTCCACCTATGTAAATGATGAACCCTTGTGTGATATGGAAATGTAGAAGGGTTGGGAGTGCTTGTGTGCTTGCTGCACTGGAATGATGTGGTCATAAGGGACTCAGTGTGGAGCTATTACATGCTATTGAGCGCGGGATATGAATAAATAAAAGGGACTCACTGTGGAACCCTTAAATATGAAATTGCATGCAGTGTGAGTTGACACGCAGTGTCATAATCCTGGGCTAAGGGTAGCGTGGAAGGTATACGGACTTGCCAGTCATACAATCGACGGGAGTTGACAGATAAACTTTTGACGGTTTGGCTGTGTCCTCGGTGCTCATTACCGAGGCCCTCTCTATGACAAGTGGACGGATTGGATGTGTCCTTGGTCCTCATTCCTGAGGCCCTTTCCATGCAACACATGTAGGCTAGTTTGTGTTGTGTTCTTGGTGCGCATCTAACCAAGACCCCTTTGAGTCATAGTACGCATGTGAGCTCTGTTGTTGTGTTCTTAGCATTGAGGGATACGGAGGCCTAGGCTTGGTATTGTGGATGCCTTCCTAGAAGTAGAAAGCCTGTTCCACTATCACCGTATGGCCACGACAAATGATTCCTGAGAGGTTAGGTACCAATTCGAGAAGTAGGAACTACAAGTCTGTGTCGACATATTAACTGCATGTGTGTGAGCATGGATGAGTCATCATAAATCATTCATAAATTGCATTGCATTACATAAAAAGATCCTTATCATATTAGTTTGTATGTGTTGATGCATGTAAATGGAAGGTCCTCGGGCACCAGCAGATACCGGGAGTTCGGTCTCACTAGGATGAGGTGAAGAGGTTGATGGGGATGCGATGAATGCTTATAGATGCTCGAGAGTGGATCATGCACTTGATCAAGGATTATGCGGGGATTGAGGAGAGGTTGTTGAGGATGCTGGGAATAGCAGGGAAGTTTGACCAGGAACTATCGAGCATAGAGTTACTTTGATGGTTTGGATCAGGCTTTATGGTTGATACCGAGAGAGGAGAGGAGAAGAGAGGAAGAGGGGGCAACAGACAGCGGCAATATCAGACTTTGCCCACCGCGGCTTATATGCCACTCTTGCGATGAGCTTTCCTTTGATTATGAATCAGTATTACAGCTTTAGACGAGTCCTTTACATGAGAAAATAAAGTCTACAAGGGGAAGCTGTCGGCTAAGGAAAGAAGATGCTAGAGGCCGCACGAACTAAGCAGAGAGGTCGGCAAACTTTGCGGTTTGCTGATCCCGTAGCTCGCTAGCCTAAGCCGGGCGGACTATGTTATTAGTCCGAGAAGACAGGGTTGATGAGATCACGCAAACTGAGATGTTGGATTCTGTAGATCTTGATTCCTTGGTTATCTCGCTCTACCATGCTTGCTAATTGAGAGGTATGGGGGCAAATTTATAGGCCCGAGGAGATAACGGTCTTGGTAACGTCACCCCTAGTAGAGTGGTAAGTTATGCAAATAAACGAGGAGTCCGCCGAGTCTGCACCCAGTTTTACAGATAGGGGCTTATCTGCTTGAGCTGACCTGCTGTTAGCGGTCTGGGACAAGTTCGTCTCTATTGTATTGAACGAGCCCGCATCGAGCTATGCGGGCTGAGGATTAGATCGCTTGCTGATATGAAGACGTTCGTGTTGGAAAGCTGGGGTATGCCTGGCGGACTGTAGAATGTGTCCGTTCATCTCGCGGCGGATGGGTTGAGCAGGTCACCTCCTACTAGAGGCTTGTCCCTCTTGCGGGGCGACAAGGGCTTGGTGACCTGACTAGCTAAGGAGGCAGGTTGTACACTACTAACAGACACCCTGGAGGTAGGTCGCCAGTGCTGTAAAATGAAGAGTCCACCTCCTCCTTGCAGGCTGGAGTTGAGTCTGCCTTGTGTTTCATGGTCTGACGTGGAGTAGTTGGCCATGCTGCCGTCTCTACAGGCAGGCTGAGACCGAGTCCGCATTGCTGGAGGAGAGGTGGAGTAGGCCGCTCATGCTGGTTGGCGACCTTGAGTAAGGTTATCTATTAGGCGAACTGAGACTGGTCACGTTTTATTGGGTGTCCTAGGGGAAGGTCGCCTTGCGATGTGGCAGTTTGTCTTGTTGTTCAACCTTCAGGAATGGGCTGAAGAAGAAGGTCATGACCCCTGCCAAGTATGCGTCTACATGGCTATCTGAGCAGATAGCAAGGCGAGTCCGCCACTTGGTTGTATAACCACTGTTGGAAGAGAACCACTTTGCGGTTAGCTGATCTAACCATGCGGCCTATAGAGGCGGACAAGAGAAGTCCGCAGCCCCTATAGGCCAAGCGGCTGCTGCGAGACCTGGGCAGTCAGACTAGGGAGAGCACCCAAGCCATGCAGCCTGAGCGGACAGATAAGTCTGTCTGCCCATCCTTATAGAAGACATGTCACGACCTCCAGGTAGAACCTGGAGTAGGCCGCGACTTCTAAGCTGGCTACCTTAGGAGGGATTGCCGATTTATGGGTTAACACAATCCCCACACTTTTTAAGCCCGAAAACAGTAAGAGGTAAGGAGAGATGGAACCTGATGTCTCTCCTCTTAAGAAGTTTGCCAATGTCTATCTTTTTCCTGCAAAGGAAAAGTTAATGCAAGCGAAGATAGGTAGATATTTTGTGTACCTGAGTTGCTTTTGCAAAATGAAGAAGACATGAGTGTCTTCTATTGAGCTCTACAAAACAAAGATGAGAAGAAAGTGCAGAAGAATGATAACTTGCAAGTTCCTGAAGGAGGCTTGCAAGCACCTGTTAACTTCTGCAAAAGTAAGAGTAAGTGGAAGATATGAAATAAAACAAAGTTGTAAGTATCTGGATGGAACTTGCAAGTATCTGCTAATCTCTGTAAAAAGAAGAGTGAGTAGCAGATATAAAAATAAAACTAAACTGCAAGTACCTGGATGGAACTTGCAAGTATCTGCAAATCTCTGCAAAAGAAAGAGTGAGTAGCAGATATAGAAATGAAACTAAGTTGTAAGTACCTTGATGGAACTTGCAAGTATCTGTTAATCTCTACAAAAAGAAGAGTGATTAGCAGATATAGATATAAAACAACGTTGCAAGTACCTGGATGGAACTTGCAAGTATCAGCTAATCTCTACAAAAGGAAGAGTGAGTAGTAGATATAGAAATAATTCTAAGTTGCAATTATCTGTTAATCTCTGCAAAAGGAAGATTGAGTAGCAGATATAGAAATAAAACTAAGTTGCAAGTGTCTGGATGGAACTTGCAAGTATCTGTTAATCTCTGCAAAAGAAAGAGTGAGTAGCAGATATAGAAATGAAACTAAGTTGCAAGTACCTGGATGGAACTTGCAAGTATTTGTTAATCTCTGTAAAAGAAAGAGTGAGTAACAGATATAGAAATAAAATTAAGTTGCAAGTACCTAGATGGAACTTTCAAGTATCTATTAATCTCTGCAAAAGGAAGAGTGAGTAGCAGATATAGAAATAAAATTAAGTTGCAAGTACCTGGATGGAATTTGGAAGTATCTACTAATCTTTGCAAAAGTAAGAGTGAGTAGTAGATATAGAAATAAAACTAAGTGGCAAGTACCTGGATGGAACTTGCAAGTATCTGCTAATCTTTGTAAAAAGAAGAGTGAGTAGAAGATATAGAAATAAAACTAAGTTGCAAGTTCTGGATGGAACTTACAATTATCTGCTAATCTCTGCAAAAGGAAGAGTAAGTAGCAGATATAGAAATAAAACTAAGTTGCAAGTACTTGGATGGAACTAACAATTATCTTCTAATCTCTGCAAAAGGAACAGTGAGTAGCAGATATTGAAATAAAACTAAGCTGCAAGTACCTAGATAGAACTTGCAAGTATCTGCTAATCTCTACAAAAGAAAGTGTGAGTAGCAGATATAGAAATGAAACTAAGTTGCAAGTACCTGGATGAAACTTGCAAGTATCTGCTAATCTATGCAGAAGGAAGAGTGGGTAGAAGATATAAAAATAAAACTAAGTTGGAAGTCCATGGATGGAACTTTCAAGTATCTGCTAATCATTGCAAAAGGAAGAGTGAGTAGCAGATATAGAAATAAAACAAAGTTGCAAGTACCTGGATGGAACTTGCAAGTATCTTCTAATCTCTACAAAAGAAAGAGTGAGTAGAAGATATAGAAATAAAACTAAGTTGCAAGTACCTGGATGGAACTTGCAAGTATATGCTAATCTCTGCAAAAGGAAGAGTGAGTAGCAGATATAGAAATAAAACTAAGTTGCAAGTACCTGGATGGAACTTGCAATTATCTGCTAATCTCTGCAAAGGAAGAGTGAGTAGCAGATATAGAAATAAAACTAAGTTGCAAGTACCTGGATGGATCTTACAATTATCAACTGTTGATATGATAAGGAAGACATAGTTGGATAGCCGGAGAAATGCCCAGTAAGCTCTGCTATTAACTAAATAAGGATCAAACTGCGATAATGACCTTTTCGCGTATTGATATAATTTCTTTAACATGAAATCCAATTTAGGCAGATAAAACCATCTTGATTGCACTTCAATAGCATGGCTTGTCAATAAATAGAAATAGATTCCTTTATTGAATAATAGATGCCAATAATAAGCATAATCAATCGTCAACGGTTAGAACTTTATGAAAGCCAAATATATAAAATGAGCATAAGAAAAATAGATATTGCAGATCCTTTTGATAGGTTGGTCTTAACATGTTAACCTATAAGAAGGCGGAAATAAAAAGGTGGGCTACGCCCGCAAATGACCCAAAAAAGACTGGATGCTGCCACAGGTGTTCCCTGTGGGCCTTATGCATCGCTTGTCTAAGAAAAATCATCTAGGATGTAGACCTACCTACGGTGGATGTGCCGTATTCCCTTAGAAGGGCACAAAAGATAAATATGCAGAAAATCCTGAGAAAGATCGACAGATACACTGCTCTCATGCCTCGGGTTACAAAAATCGTTGATCAATTAGACTAGAAGTGCCAAGTGGCCTATTGCTTGTCTGTGGAGTGATCAGCAGAGTTGTGGGCCCCGCAAAGGAACAGATTGACAATTCCATGGAGTATTCGACTATCACAGTCATGAGATGATCGAGGAGGAAAGGCTACACTTGATCACCATTGCTTGCCCAACAAATATCATCATAACTATAATGTATCCTTAGCTAAGCATAGCAGGGCTAACTCAAGCGGACCTCGATTGATGCTCACTTTGTGTTAGATACCATCTAGGATCCGAAGTCCTATAATCCTCCGCACGAGAGTTGGATGACTCCCATTGCACATACGCGAACACTCCCAACTATATGTGGTCATTATGATCTTATGCCAGAGTCATACCTTAAGGCGTCCCTAAGAAAGACTCGGCGATATCTCAGTTGTTCAGCGATCTCTTTGGCAAAAAAAATAGAGGAGGAAGCACTCCAAAAAGGGAAATGTGTCAGTATGAGATCTCTGACGTGAAATTTATTGAAAAGAAATGAAAGAACACTTAGAAGTGTTTAAAAAGGGAAAATGTTTGAAGAATGAAAAGAAAAAATTACCAGCAATGATTGCAAGGAGCTTTTGGAACTGCGATGTCCTTTTTACTTCATAATAGTCTTCCAAGGTTGCTCTCATCTTTTGCATCAATGGTCTCGTTAATGATGAGGTTTGGGTAATGGTTGATTTGAATCACTCCCTTTGAGCAGCATGGAATGTCTGCTGCTTCTTTGCCTTTTGAAGTTGACTGATCAGAGTGGTCATCCTTTGGGAGCAGATTGTGCATATTTCCCTGCCTCAGCATTTTTTGTACCAGTTGACGAAGCGCTCTGTAGTTTTAAGTTAAATGCCCGCTTTCTTTGTGAAACTCACAGAACAGATCTGAATCTTTTGATATTTGATCGATCGGCTGGTAAGGCCTTTTTAAATTAGCCCTACCCTTCATGACATGGCTTACTTCTTGCATGGCCTCATCTAGTTCGGACTCTAGTAAGTCATTATCTTGCTGTTGATGAACCAAAGTTGTTTGCAGAGCTGGGACTGGAAATAGTAACAATTGATCTCGAGCACGATCCTGGACCGGGAAAGGGTGTCGATGATGTTGAAATCATCTTCCCTTCCTTGAGTGGGATGGAAAATCTTTCTGAGGAGACCTCATAGATTGCTTACAAGAAGAATAATCTTTCGCTGCTACGAGCCTGTAGATGAAGCTGGGATTACTCTTTTCATGTCGAATGTATGAGTTGGCTAAGCCAATCCACTCTTGATATGTCCTTGGCGCTCGGACATTAGCATCAAACATAAGCGGTCCTTCACGAAGACCATGAATAAGGGCCACTCGATACATTTCTTGATCAACGATCTCAATGTCCAAGATTTCTTTCTGAAAACGATCCACAAAATGAGACAAAGTCTAATTCTCTCGCTGCCTGATCTCAAAGAGGGATTCTGGGCCGCCCTTTCCCTTTTTAGAGGTATAAAACCTGAGTAGAAACTCTCTCTGCAAATCAGCAAAGGAAGAGATAGGCTGGGGGCGTAGTCCATAGAACCAATCCCTCACTTGTCCATCAAAGGTTGTTACAAATAGTTTGCATTTGGTAGCATCTGAAAGGGTCTTGAGAGCTACGGCTAATTCAAAAGCTTGAAGGTGCTTCATTGGATCAGTCTCTCCAGTGTAAATTGGAAATCGTAGCACTCTGAAGTTAGCTTGAGGTGGTTCATGTCGAACATTCTCTTAAAATGGAGATGGATCTTCTTGCTCTCTTATAACATAAGGAAAGAGGGAGCATAATTTGTAGCTATAAAAGGAGCAGGTGGATAGAAAGGAAAATATATTGTGGGAGGAGCAAAGGCAGGAGTTGAATAGTAGGGATGACTTCCCTGAAAGTTTAGAAGTCATGCTGGACTTTCTCGGGCAACTTCCCGGAAGAAGTTTTGACGAGCTATGAGCTCATCATTTTGATATTGCAAAGGGGTTTTAAGCCCTTGCATAAAGGTTGGTGGGTAAACATAAGGATAGACAGGCGAATAAGCTGGTGGATAAGCTTGTGGATTCTACAATGCTGGTTCTGGATTGACTAGAGGAAATGGTGCTGCTGTAGATTGCATTTCTAATTGTTGCGCAATAGCAGCTAGAGTACGGTTGATTGCTTGAAACTGTTGGGCTATTTCCCGTCGCAATTTCTCCAAGGATTCCCAGAGAGGGTCTTCACTAGGACTTGATGGAGCAAGGTTCTCGGCTGGTTGATGAACTGACATGAGTAACCGCTGATTTTCACTGTCTGTTTGAGATCTGAAGGTCACTTGTTAACTATTGATGCGTGGAAATGGATGGTCCGCAGGCTCCAGCAAATAACGAGTGCTCGATAACACTAGGATGAGGTGAAGAGGTTTATGGGGATGCTGTGAATGCTTCTTGATGCTTGAGAGTTGAGCACGCGCTTGATCAAGGGTTGTTGGGATAGAGGAGAGGTTGTTGAGGATTCTGGGAATAACAAGGAAGGTTGATCAGGAACTGTCGAGCAGATGGTTACTTTGACGATTTGGATCAGGCTTTATGGCTGATGCCGATAGAAGAGAGTATAAGAGAGGAATAGGGGGCTGTAGGCAGCGGCAACAGCAGACTTCGCCCGCCCCAGCTTAAATGCCACTCTTGCGACGGGCTTTCCTTTGATTATGAATCAGTATTACAGCTTTAGACGAGTCCTTTACATGATCTAATAAAGGGTACAAGGGGAATATGACGGCTAAGGAAAGAAGATGTCATAGGCCACACTGACTAAGTAGAGAGGTCAGCAGACTGCGTGGTTTGCTGATCCCACAACTTGCTAGCCTAAGCCGGGCGGACTGCGTGATCATGCCGATAAGACGGGGCTGATGAGCTCGCGCAGACTGAGAAGCTGGAGTCCGCAGGTCATGATTCCTTGGTTGTCAAACTCCACCGTGTCTGTCGAATGAGAGGTATGGGGGCCAATTTATAGGCCTGAGGAGGTAACGGTCTTGGTAACGTCACCCTCGGTAGAGCGGTAAGTTGTGCGAATAGACGAGGAGTCCACTGAGTCCACACCAAGTTGTTCAGATAGGGACTTGTCTGCTTGAGCTGGCCCGCTATTGGCAGTTTGGGATAAGTTCGCCTCTACTGTATTTAACGAGCCTGCGCCGAGCTATGTAGACTAAGGATCAGATGTCCTGCTGCTAGGAAGAGGCCAGTGTTGTAAAGCTGTTGTAAGCATGACAGACTGTAGAATGAGTCCGCTCATCTCGCAGTAGATGGGTTGAGCAGGCCTCCTCCTGTTGGAGGTTTGCCCCCCTTACGGGGCGACAAGGGCTTCGCGACCTGGAGAACTAAGGAGGCAGGTCACGCACTACTGACTGGCGTCCTGGAGGTAGGTCTCCACTGCTATTTAATGAAGAGTCCACCTCTTCCTTGCGGACTGGAGTTTAGTCCGCATTGTGTTGCGCGGACTGGAGTAGAGTAGTTGGGCATGCTGCCGTCTCTACAGGCGGGCAAAGACCGAGTCCGCATTGCTATCAAACAGGTGGAGCAGGCCGCTCGTTCTGGTTGGCGACCTGGAGTCAGGTTGTCTGTTGGGTGACCTGAGACTTGTCACATTTTATTGGGTGTCCTGGGGGAAGATCACCTGGCTATATGGCAGTTTGTCTTGCTGTGAAACCTACAGGAATGGGGTGAAGAAGAAGTCTGCGACTCCTGCCAAGTATGCGTCTACCTGGCTGTCTGAGCGGATAGAAATGAGATTCTGTTGCTTGGTTGCATAAAACCTTTTGGAAGAGAACCATTGAGCGGTTAGCTGATCTAACCGTGCGGCCTAAGGAGGAAGACTTGAGAAGTCTGTAGCCCCTGCAAGCCAAGCAGCTGCTGCGCGACCTGGGCGATCAGACCGGGGAGAGCGCCCAAGTCATGCAGCCTGAGCGGATAGAGAAGTCGGTCCGCCCATCCTTAGAGATGACAGTTCACGACCTCCAGGTGGAACCTTGAGAAGGTCGCGACTTGCAAGCTGGCAACCTTATGAGGGATTAATGATTTCTAGGTTAATAGTATGGGCACTCTTATATGATGAGTTACTTAACTATTAAGCTGATCCTTAACTTATATGTCTATATGGGAATTCATATATGTTAAGTTACTATCCTGTTGAAGGACTTTACTTGTTCACTGTTGTTGATGGTAGAACTGCTTGTATAAATTGTTGTAGTTATTTCTGATATATTGATGGATACTCTGATATTGATGTACCCTCTTATTTTGTCCGCCTAGTGCCTAAGAGTTTCCCGGGGAGTGGATGTGATAGCCACTTAGTATTTATGACTAACGGTTGCTACGTCTTCCTTTTTAGGAGGAGACCCCGCAGCAACAGGTTATGCAGGAGGACATCTAGGCTTGGGAGACAGGGCCTGAAGTGATGATACCATCACTCCCATCAGTGTATGATGTGAGTTTTTGAGAGACTCATTTTTTATCCTTTTGGCATTTCATATGTACTCTGATATTATAGAAGCCTTGGTTGCTTATTTTATTTGTTGTACTTATTGGAAAATTTATACTAATGTATATTTTGACTTCTCTTTATATTCTAGTGTTGAGTTGACAATGATGATATTGGTTTTAGCCGGCAGGATAAGCATCTTGTGGTACAGGTCGAACCGTGTGTTGGCACTATCGAAAGGCAGATGTTCTGGGCATAAGACTCCCCTCGGTCGTGTATTATGTTCCGAGAAGGGGGTCTTACACGACGCCTAGCATCTCACTCGACTCCTAGCAGCTAACTCGATGCTTATCAGCTCACTCGATTCTTTGCATCTCACTCGATGCCTCCAGATAGATAAATATTCTTAGTTTCATCCCGGCTTCCAGCTTAACTCCAGGCATATTCTACGAATTTTTCTAAGTCCATTAACTTTTAGGGGCTAAACCCCAACAGTGTTCTCCATGGCATCCCCTTCAAAATATATTATTAGTAGGCATAATTTTATGTTTGAAGGTGTAAGACCCCTTTTTTTGCTACAATACCGGGTCTTATGCCCAGAACCGCCATTTTACAGTAACACCGAAACTCAGGAGGGTTGCCACTACAAAACGCTGATTTTGCCGACATTGATGATCAATCAAGAAGTAGAAGTATAGCAAATCAGACAATTAAGTCTAGTCCACAAAATCACAACATATATATGAAATGGAAATCACAGCAAGTCCACATGATAATATAAGTATTGAAACAGATCATTAAGGTAGGAATATAAATGGGCTTATGCCCGGTACAACAAATTCTAACTACAACCCTCTCGTAGATGCTAGGTAAAGCTAGCACTCAAGGAGAAAGAGACTTGTGATCCCATACTAGACTGGCCCACTTCCATGTGCACCGTGCTCCGCTGGTGCTGCATCTCCTACTACTACTCTTTATCTCCTATCCGGAGTCCCTGAAATGTTTGGTCCACCGACCGTTAGTCAAAATACTAAGCCTGATTTCCCCCACCCCTCCCCCAGTGGCTCCTAGGCACCGTGCAGGAGGAATGATAGGAAAGCTATGATGGTGGAGAGTAGGAACAAGGCAGGTGACGGTGGAGCTATCTATCAGGTATATTGTAGTTTTTATAGTGTTATAAAAGGAAATGCAAGCTAGCTGTTCTATAATAAGGAAGCAGTAATGTAATCAAGTAAAGTAGAGCTGTAAGTACATGTAAGGTAAACTATGGAATGAGTAACCTAAACTTATATGAGTGCGCATACAAACTTATAAGTTAAGGGGTATTTTGCATGGCTCCCATCATATAAGATATCACATACTAGTTTATACGATAGGGTGTCAGGTTTAATGCAGGTATGAGTGTTGTGATATATTATGGCATGAATCATGCCAGTGGAACACACACATGACTCTATGCTCACAGACATTTAGTTCCCCCATTTTGGAAGCTAGCTTCACTCCTACGAGCATCCGTAGTGGCTAACGGAGACAGTGGGCCGGGCCTGTAACATCCCGTTTCATGCTAGACCCCTCGCACATGTTTTTGTGTCAAGGGAGTTGACTCGGGCTCGGGGTGTGCCAGACTCGACAAGTGAAAATTCTTCGGATATCGTCTCAGATATCTGACGAATTCGTTGAGTATAACTTGTGATTTGAGGCCAATACTATTCGTTGAATATCGTCATGAATACCCGACGAATTCGTCGAATATATAAGACAAACTGGACTTAAAATATTTCATGGAACCATGGCATAGAGTGCGTCGAGTGCACTCGATCCCATTCGACGAATTAGGCTTAGGCGATGAGTGGACTCAAGACCACTCGACTAATGTGGAGTTGGAGGATTTTTTAGAAACGAAGCGTTGAGTGCATTGAGTGCACTCAACGCGGCGTTGAGTGCGTTGAGTGCACTCAATGCCATTCAACAACCTATGCTGCGGCATTGAGTGGACTCGGCACCACATACTCAACGCCATTTGACTTATAAAGATATCTGGGATGATTGGTGTCGAGTGCGTTGAGTGCACTCGATGCCATTAGCTAAAAATCATCAATTGCATTGAGTGCACTCGATGCCACTTAACATTTTCACTCAGTATAATTCGGAGAGCCGTGGAGTCGAGTGTGTTGAATGCACTCGACTCAACTCGATGATTCGTCGAGCAAAGAGGGTATACTCGACGATTTAAACTTGAGAAGTGCTTGACTATTTATGGCATTGAGTGGTCACGATGAATCTCGATTATTCGTCGACTAAGTGTACGATACTCGACGATTCGTCGAGTAAGGGTTCCTTACTCGACGAATCGACTTGGCTAATTTTCTGTCACAATCTGCATGCTGTCACGTGCCCGACCTGCACCAAATTTTCGGGAATTGCACCAAAATGATTGCATCGGACGTGTCTTCTCAATTAGACATATTTAAAGCTTAATATGGGTGGTCCAATGGGAGATGACACATGGCGGAAGTGACTTAACCTATTACATATTATAAAAAGGAATGAAACGAAAACCATAGCCGTCTCTCTCGCTTCGTTATACCGAGCCATCACCTATGTGAAACCATAAGAGAAGAAGAGATCATCGGAGTCGGAGTTTTAGGGGAAAGGGTCGTCCGTTTCCATGGAAGAACGCCGCCAACAAAAGAGAGGATGCCGCAACGAAGAGTAACGAGGTCCATGGCCGGAAATGTCGGAATCGCCGGAAACGAGTTGAGCTTCCTACCCTCTCCCTTGGTGCTAGATCTATAGTTATTCCTAGGAGAGATTTAGACTCAAAAAATTATTGATTCGGGAGAAGAAGTTTCCTAGGAGAAGGCCATGCTAGGACTTGTGTCCTCGAGATTAGACGTCTTCAACCACTCCCCCCTTCTATGTGGAGTTGAGGACTTGGTTTCATGAAGAGAGTTGGCCATTTGAGGATGAATAAGGGGGAAAGAACTCTGGATGTGATTTGGGAATATTGGTCAGAGGAGTTAGACGAACCGATCACGTTCGATTCACTTTAAGATGCGTGCAGAATTCTATTTTCTGTGCGCAGTGATCTTTGTGTCAGTTTTCGGATATGATACGGCTAGATCAAGGCTTTCTACTAAACACAAAAGTCATAGACCATAGAAATACATTTCCAACGAGTGGTTACACGTCTTAACGTGAGGTCTGTATCTACGGGAAAGTATGATCGAACTTGCTGGCTGATAAGCTAAACGTGCAGAAAACTGTCTTCTGAACGCAATAGACTTGGAAGCTGATTTCAAGTATGTTACGGTCTGTTCTGGGTGAGGGACCAAATACAAATGTTATATTCCTTGGAAATACCTTTCAAAATAATGGTAACACGTCTTCATACAAGTCTCCTAGACTCGGGAATGTCCAATCGAAGTGGATATATAGCCAAGCCCTTTGTACTTAATAATCTCGGGTTAGTACAATAATGGGCTTGGTTTGAGTAAAGAAATTGTAAGAATAAATGTTGAGCTTTTTGTGAATTTGGCCCTATGTGAATGTGATAAACAAATGGTAGGAAAACATAATTGGGCATGATCATAATTTATGAAATGGAATGGGTTTGGAAGAAGATATGACACTTGGTAATTGAACGGGTAAACCGTGGAATCATGCTAACCAAAGGGGTGAACTACCTTATGCTAATGAGATTACCGTGATGTAAGCATAATGCTTGGTGGATGCTTGTCCATTAAAATAAATTACAAGAGATTGATACATGGCCATGAGATGAGTTAATAAGGGTGGTATTAAGTTGTCCACTACTTTGAGTCATGTCACCCTACGGGTAGACGTGTGGAATTAATGTGTTGTGTAAGGTGTCTTCCCACATGTGTTAATAAAGAAACCTTGCATGCTTGGAAGCATGGGAAATATGGAAGGGTGTAGTGCATGTTTTTGACCGCACAGGATTGATAATGATGAAAAGAGGCTTTGGCTGGTTGGGCTTGGTACACGGTGCTCATTCCCGGGGCTCCTTCCGTGCGGAGTTGATGGTTGGGCTTGCTCCTTTGATTATATGCTCCTATAGGCTCCTTCCGTGCCACTATGATGTGAAAATCCATGCGGTGTGAGTTGCCATACAGTGTTGTAATCCTTGGTTAAGGATACTGTGGCAGGTCTACGAGCTCGATAGTCGTCACACCGACGGGAGTTGATAGGTAGATATTGGGCGGTTTGGATTAGCCATCGGTGCTAATTTCTAGGGCTCCTTCCATGCCAAGAGGATGGTTGGGCTTTGTCCTTTGGTGATACGCTCCCATAGGCTCCTTCCGTGCAATGATGATAGTCCAGTAGGGCTTGGCCCTCGGTACACACCTACCCGAGGCTCCTTCTGAGTCGTAGTATGCATGTGAGCTCCGCTATTGTGTTCTTAGTTTTGAGGCATATGAAGGCCTAGGCTTGGTATTGTTGATACCCGCCGAGTAGTATAGAATCCCGCTCTACTGTCACCGTCTGCCTATGACGGATGATGCCTAAGTGGTTAGCTACATGCTCGAAAAATGGTATCTACAGGTCTGTGTCGACATAGTATTTGCATGTGCATGATCATGGGTGAGTCATTGCATTTCATTCATATCATTACATACATTAAATACACAAGATTCTCATCATATAAGATTGTATGGGCCCTCCTATATGATTAGTTACTTTACTGTTGAGCTGATCATTAACTTATAAGTCTGTTTTGGCATTCATATAAGTTAAGTTACTTACTATCATAGGTTTATACATATATACTATTATTAATGGTAGAACTGTTAAAGTAGATTGATAAACTAAATTGTTGTAGTTCTTTGATATACACTATTGCTGATTAATCCTTTACCACCTGCTTGGACTACAGTTTATATTTATATTATACCCTTGTTCCTTTCTCTACCCGGTGCTGAGGAGTCGCCGGGGGAGCGGATGTGATAGACACTTAGTCTTTATGGATAACGGTTGCTACGTCTTCCTTTTTGGAGGAAACCCCACAGAGAGAGCAGTAGTAGGTTACGCAGCAGGGTAGCCGGGCCAGGAAGACAGGGCCTGAAATTACGATACCATCGCTACCGTTAGTGACTGATGTGAGTTCTGAGAGACACATCTTGTAGCGTTTTTTTTGCTTGTACACTCATATTGTAGAAGCCTTGTTCCTTCTCTTACTTGATGTATTTGTTTTGGACTCATATACTAGTGTGTTATTTTGACTTCTGTTTTATATTCTTTATGTTGGGTTGGCATAAATGATATGTATTGCCGGCAAGATAGACGTCTTGTAGTAGAGGTTAGCCTGTATGCTAACGCTACCAAAAGGCGGCTGTTTTTGTCATAAGACTCCACTCGTGCCGTGTTTTGTGTTCCGGGGGGGGGGGTCTTACAAATTATATCACCTTGATACGATCATGAACTAAAGAAGTCGATGAACAATGGATCCACCCCTGCTCGATTAGTCAGTTTGGGAACAAAATAACTTAGCGGAACTAGTGGTGTGCACATATGTAATTCACACTAAGTATTTCCAATCTTGAACTTACGATTAGCCAACATGACCATAGTTTTGTGCCTTACGTGTAGATCCCAGCACAAGCAGAGCAAGTAGGAAGCACTCCCGTGATGTGGTTTACGACAAGTGCACTAGTCGCTGTCAAGTAATATAAAATTGGCGAATTTTCCCAAGTATCGGTCTCTCAAGGAACACAGTAAGGTGGATTTAATTTTGAGTAGGACTTGAGATTGAAGTCCTTAGGTCGATTTTTACGAAGGGGGTTTTGATTGATGGCAGAAAAAGAAAGTAAAACACTAATAAACTACTCCTATGCAATACCGCTATGTAATGTTTTGGTGTATCTATAGATAAGGATGCACAAGGATAAAAATGACGGCTAAGCACAACCCAAATGAGCTAGCATAAAAAAAATCTATACGCTAACCAAAATACATGCGGGTACATCACACCCCCAGACTTAATTTTTAAATTATGGGTGTGTGCACCGCCTACTCCAAATATAATCTCATCTCAAATAGAATTTTCACTTAGAATTTTTCTTTTCACTTTTATTTTTCATAATTAATTTTTATATATATATTTTTTCAAATCATCTTTTTATTTTAACAATTTCAGCAAATAAAAACATAAGAGCACATCCACATATTCACAAGGAATATCACCACATCAATACCCCCAAAATGAAAATGTAAAACACTAAAGCTAAACTTTGTTGTGCGACTAGGATCGGCTATGAGGCTTTGGTGAAATATTGGTGGAGCTAAATCGATAGAAGGGGTAGGCAGAACGGGTATAGCAAGGATAAGACTTTAGGAACGGTACAAAGCTCAACTGGGCAAAAATGATGGCCTACATCACGCTCATGCTTGACTAACAATGCACCAATGCTTCGAAAGTAGCTTGGGGCAAGTTATTAGCAACCGAGAAAGAGGATCCTTCCTCCCGACTTTAGCAAAACGAGTCTAGTGATGGCTACACACATCCCTATAATACTATTCGATTCACACCGGATTCAAAAATTTTTGAGTAGAATAAATAGTATTTATGTAATTAGAAAAGTATAAAACTATAAGCATACAAAAAAATTAAGTCTACTCCAATTTCTACACGATATGAGAGCACTCGACTAGGATCATTGCAGGAGTCAACATTTTACTCCGTCTCACAATCCTATGTCATCACAATAATTTTCCCAAATCATACAAAAGAAACGAGTTTAACTCGTAACACACTAACAACTAAACATGCGCTCATATGGGTGCAGTGGCGTGCGATGCAATGAACTAATCAAAATAAAACAATAAAATCTTCTAGTATGCAAATAAAATGTGTGTGTGCAATAGGTAACAAATACTGGCTCTCCCCCCAGACTTAAACTAAGCTACACAACATATGATATTGAAATTAAAATCAGATAGAGACAAGGGGAGATGTTACCAATGTTTAGCTAGTGAGCATACCAGAAGACGTGTGAAAAAAATAGAAGCAGGTACGCCAAATGAAGAATCACAACCCCTCCAATTCGGCTTTGCCATGAATACCTACAGGGGTGAGCTCCACAAAAACAAAAGAAAAATAGACAAAATACAAAGAAATATAAAAACTGAGATCGACATGAAAAATAAAAATACAAGAAAAGAAAGATAACTACTAGGGTTATTGTCCTCCCAACATGACTTATTAAATTATATACATTTGTAGCTAATGGGACTACGAAAAAAAATGCACAGGTAACTGTTCCATTATCCATTTCGGTAGCGAGTACTGATACGAAGATAAAGCAGTTACCCCTCTACCTAAATAATCATACATGCTCCTCACAGGCAGAGGAAATAGGAAGTAAGATGAGGAGGAGCACTTGTCATCACTCATCTCACCACAAAATAAATCCGTGCCCAGCCAGGTATTGTTTGAGGAATCAACCTCCTCTTGAAAGAGGATGCTATCATCCATCACTCTAGCTGAAAGCTCAAATTCCTCTTGAAGCACCTGCAAATACTCATCCTACACAGGCTCAGATATAGAAAGGGGATCAAGAAATAAAGGAGACGAAAAACAAAAATAATAAAAAATAGGGGGAGTGGTCCCGGTCTCACTCCCTTCAGGATCCGAGCACATATCCTCGTCGGTGTAAAATGAGTCGTATCGGGGGGAATCTGAGAACTTAAGGTCCGTATGGGTAAGGGGGAATGCCTCGTCCGATAAGAATGTTCAAACCTCCGCATAAGAAAGGGTATATTCCTCATCCCACTTAGGGGCATCCTCAAGCACCGAATCACCCACAAATATGACATCATCAACCGACTCGCCCGAAAAAGGAGTAACATGATCTAGCAAAAATTACGGAGGGGCAAAACTACTCTCGAAACTAGGCCTTGAATTAGTAGGCCCACTCGCAAAACCATTCGCTGACACCAAACAAAAATGGGGGTTAGATCTGATTTACTCTAGAGTGGGGTGGGGGGCTAATATAGTATTTAAAAGCTTGGTTGTTTTTAAATTTTATATCAGAGTTTGAAAATAGGTTATAATAATAATAATATGAAAGGAAATAAAAGACTGGTTAAACTAATCTATCTATCACATCACAACAAGAATGGAAAGAAAATGAACACAAACACACAATACAAGAAATTTTATAGTGATTCCCCAACCTGGGTACATCCACTCTTCTACTACCTTGGTAGGAATCCACTAACAGGTTTTTGATCAGGTGACTGCCACCACAAGATCTATTTCCAAGGATATCTCACAACCCTTTAGGCTTTTGATCAGGCCCAAAAACTAAGAATAAACTTTTGAAGGGAGTTAATATACCCTTTGTACAGGAGGTGAGAGATGGGTGATGAGATCTTCTTTTTTCTCTAAATAGCAGAGAAGACTTGTCGATTCTATAGTTATCAAGACTCCTTCTGAAATGTAGAATTGGTTCAGAAAGATAGAGCTTTTCCCAGGGTGTAGGTCTTTTGCCTTGTCTGAAATCAATCCTGGAACTTTCTGACTGAATCAAGATGAGTTGTCCTTGAATGTTCCTAGGAGGAGAAGGTTGAAGAAGACTCTTGATAGTGATGAATGTTCTTCTTCAGTCTTCAGAATGGACAAGGAGTAAAACAAAATGTTTTCTGCAGTGGGAGAGAGTTCTGAAAGTTCAGTCTATGTCTCTCTGTATTCTTTGAAATATGAATTGCTGGCATTAAATGTTGATTTCCCTGGAAAAGGAAACGGCTGGAATATTGTCTTAAATGAGTTTCCCCAACTGTCCCTAATAAAAATAAGCAAGTAATTAACTTGATGAAGTCCATAATTAATGCTGTCAATAATAGTTATATTCAGGGGAATATGATCATTAATTACTCAGGAATATTACAACTAAATAATATAGAAAGTAAGGGATAGAAGTATGGAAAACTTCTCATTCTAGCTCGGGACAGAATTCGTCAACCTCTAAACGGAATTCGTCGACCGGAGTTCCAAGTTCGTCGACCTGAAAATTCCTGTTTGTTAACCTGAGCTCTGCGAACTGCATTTAGAGAATAACTTGCCAATTCTATGCTCTGAGTTTGTCGAGCTGAGAATCTGTTTGAAAGAATCGATCGTCAACCTTGTAATACCCCAAAAATCATAAGTCCCAAAATGTGGTAAGGCTGGGTGACACGGCCTGGGAAACGGGCGTATCCCAGGGCGTGTTCAGTGCACATGGATTGGGACACGGGCGTGTCCCAGGGCGTGTCCTTTATCGTGGGCATCGAGTCGAGTTCTCAAGTTAGCATGTTAGACGATCGTCGAGAGGCGACATGGCCTGGGAAACGGGCGTGTCCTGCTCGAGTGAATAACTTTGTAGCGTTGAGTGGCGAGTACGGCCTATGACACGGGCGTGTCACAGGGGTGTGTTTGACACGCGGCTAAGGACATGGGCGTGTGCCTTATTCGTGTTCTTCTCGGGTGATCTTGTCCTGTATTGAAGGAGTGACACGGCCAGTCACACGGCCGTGTGCTTTCTGACACGTGCGTGTCAGGTGTTTGACAAGGGTGTGTCTAAGCCCGTATTCTGGACTGGTTGAGTCGGTTCTATAGCCGCTTAAGGAATGCGACCTGTGACACGGGCGTGTCACAACCCGTGTTCGGCCCAAGAAAATCAATTTAAGGCCTGATCTGAGCCATTCATTTTCTTTGACCAAGATCCAATGGTCTAGGCTCTTCTTTGGGGTGATATGGCCTGCCTTGTGGAGGAGAAAGCTCATTTGAGTTGTGTCATTCTCTTTCTTAAGTAAAGAGAGAGAGGAGAGAAAGAGGAGGAAGAAGAAGTGGATTCTGCCCGTCGGTGGTGCTATGGTGGTTCAAATCGCGAGTCGAGTTTTGATTTGCGAAGGCAAGGTTGCTGCGAGAACTTTCATCCGTTTATTTTTCTCCCCATGGCTCTGAAGCGTCTTCCAAGGGTAATGATTTCCTTCTTGGACAAGTGAAGTCCTTCTTTCCTGCATTTGCATAGGAATCCTCCACCAAAAAGGTGGATGGTGAAGTGATTCCCTTGGGTTGGCGGTTCGTCCCTTATTGTATTGCATTAGAACCGGAAGTGTGAGTATGGTTAGGCATGTTATGTGAAGCCCATCTGGACATGTTGGTCCGCATTGGTGATGCTTGTTTGCACATCGGAGAATACTCCGTGTTTATTATTTGTGTGCATTAAATCTATGGTGGATGCCCGTGGCTTGGTGCCGCAGGAAGTACTGGAGGAAGTCAAGGAAATTGTGAGAGTTGGGTTCAACTCTTATGGCCGTGAGTGCCATGTGGTATGAAGTTGAGCCGTGGGGCTGCAACTGCGAAAAAAGACTTTGTGCCGAACAGAAAAGGTGAAACCAACCCGCGCCTATAAGTTGACCATGAGTACTTCGGTATTCCTTTGTGGCAAGGTGATTTGAGCAACGGGGGGTGGCTGATCTGTACATGCGTTATGCCAGCTGTACAAGAGAGCGTCAAGGCATTGGGCTTTCTTCAGGGGCATAATGAGAGTCTTTGGCCTGCACGCCATAATGACTAGGAATGCTCATAATGAACCGTAGGTTTGAGACCTCTTAACAGTGGTATGACCTGGTATTCAGTACACTGATAATGTGCCCTGAGTGCACGAAGCGTTGGGCCTTCGTGCCGACGTTTGTGATATGTATTGGCTTGTGCGATTGTGCACAGCCTTTGTGGATTGTTTTACATATATGTTATGCGAATACATGCTATGCAGGGAAGGAATTCCGCTGCCCCATGTTAGGGGAAGGGTCATTATAATTGGTCAGCTGAATGCTGACCGCTGCCCTGTTTTCCACCGCTTGGTGGATTGCTTTTTTGCAAGTGGTGCTGGCCCGAGCAGGAAATAGCAGGTTGAAGCCCGTATTGCGCTGCTTCCCTTGAAGTCTTGTTTTGTTTACTCTTGTTCATGTGTGGACGGCCTGCGTGCCGATGTTTATAAAGCACAACTTATGTTAAGAGAAACTTGTAAAATCCATAAGTCTATGTACCTTGTGTGTTTGGTTGTATACATTCCTATTTAGTAGAAGTGGACATTTCTATTATTGTTGAGTTCAATTTTTTAATCCCGAAGCTTCCGGTAGAATGCTCTGTGTTAGGGTGCGATGGTTCTTGATATTATTTAGTGACGTCTCCGCCTGTTTGTGGAATATGATGTGGGGCCCCGGCCGAACCCTCTATTATATTACACGTGATGGGTAGAGGTGTTATAATTTGGTATCAGCTTGTTGGTCGATCTCTTCCGAATTCGCGGATGAATTCTTTTGAGGGGTGGCTAGCACATGTAAGTGCTGCCGTTATAACATATAAATTGAACTCAAGAATGTCCAATTAGGAATGTCAATGACTTGCTTGTTGAACCTGTGTGTTCATTTTTGGTCGTTTTTTTAGTCGCTAAATTGTGTTTCTACACATCTAGGTGACTAGAAGTGTTGCGGGTCAGTCGAAACCTCAACATTTTGTTGAAAGTGCAGCACTGGCTGAGGTGCCCACACCTCATCCATCTGCTGAAACTTTCTATTTGATTATAGAGACAGTGATTGCAGTTATGAATGCTCAGCAAGATGGGCAGGATCGGCCTGCAGTGGTGCAAATGCATGCTGTGATAAGGCAAGAACCAGTGGAAGTTGTAGTTGATCCGCGGGCGGCAGATCAACAATTGAAGCTGTTCATGAGCTTCAATCCTCCTCAATTTACTGGGGAAGGTTCCCCAGCCCAAGCGGAGGATTGGCTCTAAAAAATTAAGAGACTCTTGATAGCTATCAGAGTAGAGGAGGAACAGAAAGTCACACTAACCACTTTCCTGCTTTAGGGAGAGGCTCGATTGTGGTTGGACGAGGTAGAACTGCATCACTTGGAGGGCAGGCGTTTTGTGGGAGTCTCAATTAAAGAGTTTTCTCGATTGTTTTTAGCAAAGCATCTCCATATGTAGCAAAGAATTTCCATGGAGTTATAGTTCCAACGTTTAACTCAAGGGGAGCATAGTGTGGATGAGTATCTGCATGAGTTTACAAGTTTGGGACGGTATGCGGGCAATATCTTCGCCGAAGAGGAGCGTAAGACCAGTAAGTTATTTGGGGGACTACGAGATCAGATGAGGTATTTGCTCTCGAGTTCTGTGAATCAGGGATTCCAAGCATTGGTCTGTACGGCTCGGTCTTTGGAAAAGGATATGAAGAGAGGGCAAGCAAAGGGGACGGTGGCTGTTACAAAACCGGAGTTCAAGATTCCGCGTTCGGAGAAGTCTGGGTACCGAAGGAGATGGTATAAGAAGTCCAAATCTACTTGACAAGCTCCTTCAACACCTGTGACGGAGGCATCTACTGGGTATGGATCTCGCGCTTGTTTTATATGTGGGAAGTTGGGACAATTCGCACGTGATTGCCGAGTTGGCCCTCCAAAGGGTGAAAAGAAGACAGGAGCATCTTATGCGGAGAAAGGGAATATTGTGGTGGAGTCTTCTGCATCGCACGCGCAGGCCCGGGTCTTGAACCTTGGGCAACAGGAGGCCATTAAGCAGGTCAATGTCGTCACAGGTGCGCGTAGTTTTAATTTTATTGTTTGTTGTGTGCTGTGCTTGTTTTAAATTATGGTGTTTTAGGTTTTTTCCTTATACGGGATTATCCGGCATTAGCACTGTTCTATACAGGTGCTTCACATTCGTTTATGTCGGAAGATTTCATCTTGCGAATCGGTGTGCCTATACGGACCACTACAGACAGTCTGGAGGTGTTACTACCTAACGGATGTTTGATGTGTGCGGATAAGTCTTGTTGTGTTGAGCTCAAGATAGGGAGTCGGGATTTCAAGGTGGAAACATTAGTATTGCCGATATCAGAGTTTGATCTAATCTTTGGTATGGACTGGCTTTCAGAGCATCATGCTTGTATAGATTTCACTTCAAAAGAGGTTAAATTGGGGAAAAATACCGAACAAGAGGCCAAGTTCAGTGGTATGCGAGGGATAAGTCGGGTATTGATATCTGCTCTCCAAGTCATTAAGGCAGTTCGGAAGGGTGCAAAGTTATTCTTCACACTCATTGAGGCGGTGGAGCCGAAGTCTAGTGTGAGTGAGGTGCCAATTGTATCGCAATATGCTGATGTGTTTCCAAAAGACCTTCCGGGGTTACCACCCCAAAGGGAAATCGACTTCACTATCGAGTTGGTGCTAGGTGGGAAACCTTTGGCCCGCTCTCCTTATCGAGTAGCGCCAAAGGAGATGGCAGAACTAAAGGTTCAGTTGCAAGAATTGCTATAGCAAGGCTATATACGCCCAAGTCAATCGCCTTGGTGCGCGCCGGTTCTCTTTGTGAAAAAGAAGGACGGCAGCTTGCGTCTATGCATTGACTATAGAGAAATGAACAAACTAATAGAAAAGAACAAGTATCCAATTCCACGGATTTACGACTTGTTTGATCAGTTATTTTGCTCGACTGTATACTCCAAGATGGATTTGAAGTGAGGCTACAATCAGTTGAGAGTTCGTGAAAGTGACATACCCAAAACAGCGTTTGGAACACGCTATGGTCACTATGAGTTCACGGTAATGCCGTTTGGGCTGTCTAATGCGCCATCGGTGTTCATGGACTTGATGCATCAGATGTTTAGGGAATACTTGGATCTCTTTGTGATCGTCTTTATTGATGATATCCTAGTATACTCCCAATCTGATGAAGATCCTGCAAATCACTTGCGGATGGTGTTGCACACCCTGAGGAAGAATAGGCTCTACGCCAAGTTCTCTAAGTGTGAGTTTTGGTTGTCATCAGTTGCTTTCCTTGGCCATGTGGTTAGTGGAGAGGGCATTACAGTGGATCCTTCCAAGATAGTTGGTATACGGGAGTTGCCTGTTCTTTCTTCAATAGAAGAAATCAGTAGTTTTCTTGGTCTTGCGGGCTACTACAGGCGCTTCGTAGAGAATTTCTCGAGGATAGCTTTGCCTCTCACCACACTGACGAGGAAGGATCAAAAGTTCATTTGGACTCCGGAGTGCGCACGAGCTTTTGAAGAGCTAAAGAGTCGTTTGACCGCGGCGCCAATCTTGACATCGCCATATGGTCAAGACGGCTTTGAGGTTTATAGTGATGCATTAGGGAGCGGCTTAGGCTGCGTTCTTTTACAATTCGGAAAAGTGATAGCTTATGGCTCACGCCAGTTGAAGGTGCATGAACGGAATTACCCCGTCCATGATTTGGAAGTGGCGGCGGTAATATTTGCACTTAAACTATTGTGTCATTATCTATATGGCATGAAAGTTGATATATTCACGGACCATAAAAGCCTGAAATATCTGTTGGATCAGAAAGATCTTAATACGCGACAGAGATGGTGGATGGAGTTTCTTGGTGACTATACCTTCGGGATTCATTATACTCCCGGTAAAGGGAATGTAGTCACGGATGCCTTGAGTCATCGGACTTCGGCAAGGGCAAGTTGGCTTCTAAAGTATGATGAAAGCATAATTCAAGAAATGGAGGCATTAAATATTTCCTGTGTTGAAAGGAATGCCACTGCAGATGCGTGCTTAAACTAGACGGAGGTACAGTGTGACCTGGCGGAAAGAGTTCGGCAAGCAACAGAACTTGATGAAAGTCTACAACGCTATGCAGCGGAAAGTGAGGACTTTAGATTTTCGTTTAATGACGGTCTTTTTCGGAAGGATGGTAGTTTGTGTGTCCCAGATAGGGGTAAGCTTCGGGAAGAGGTGATGTATGAAGGCCACTTCACAAAATATTCGATTCACCCCGGGAGCACGAAGATGTATAAAGATATGAAGAAGTTGTTCTGGTGGCCTGGAATGAAGAAGGACATAACACACTATGTTGCTAAGTGTCAAACATGTGCTTTTGTAACGGCGGAATGCCAAAAATCGGGCGGTTTACTAAAGTCATTGCCTATCTCTATATGGAAATTTGATGATATTTCCATGGATTTCGTACATGGGTTGCCGAGATCACAACGTGTAAATGATGCGGTATGGGTGTTTGTCGACCGGTTAACTAAGGTGTCGCACTTCATCCCGAACCGTAAGGACAATTTAGTTGAGAAGTTAGCAAACATGTACGTGGATATTATTGTACGATTGCACGGTGTACCCCGTAGCATCGTTAGTGATCGAGATGGGTGTTTCACTTCGGGTAATTGGAAATTAGTCAACGAACTGTTGGGTACAAAATTACATTTAATCACGGCCTTCCATCCTCAAACGGATGGTCAGACCGAGAGGACCAAAAAGACGTTGGATGATATGCTCTGAATGTGTGCGCTGGATTTCGGGAAGAATTGGGAAGATCATCTCGGTGTGGATGAATTCATCTACAACAACAGCTACCAAGCTACTATCCAGATGGCGCCCTTTGAGGCTTTATACGGTAGGAAATTTCGTACACGTTTGTCTTGGGCGGAGACTGGCGAAACGAAGTTGTACCGGCGAAAAGAGTTTGATGATGCCAACTCAATTATACGGTTGATACGCGAAAGACTAATGGTGGCTCAAGATAAGCAAGCTAAGTATTACAATGCCAAGCACCGAAACGTGGAGTTTGCGGTGGGTGATTAGGTGTACTTAAAAATCAAACCATTCAAAGGTGTGTCAAGGATACGGCGTCTGAAAAAGTTGAGCCCGAGATATCTGGGACTGTTTGAAGTGGTCGAGCACATTGGTGAAGCTGCCTATCGGTTAGCAATTTCGCAAGGGCTGAGCGGTTTACCTGATGTGTTTCATATATCGATGTTGCGGAAAGAGGTAAGAGAGCCAACTCAAGTGCTTGTTGCAGATCAAGTATCAGTCGATAGTGGGCTAACGACGAAGGTTAGGCCTATTCGAATAGAGGATCGGGACAAGAAGTAGTTGCGGAACAAGACAATCAGGATGGTCAAAGTCCAGTGGGAAAATTATGGCCGAGAAGAGCTAATATGGGAGCGGGAGCAGACCATGCGAGCTGAATTTCCCGAGTTATTTATGTAAAGTGTTGGCTCGTCTGTATTTTGTTGAATCTTATATGTAAAGTATCACATGTTGTGTAATGCTTGAACTTCCTTACTGTGTCCAAATTTCGAGACGAAATTTATATTAAGGAGTGGAGGATTGTAACACCCCAAAAACCATAAGTCCAAAAATGGGGTCAGGCTGGGTGACACGGCCTTGGACACGGGAGTGTCCCAAGGAGTGTCCAGTGCACACGGCCTGGGACACGAGCGTGTCCCAGGGCGTGTCCTTTACGGTGGGAATCGAGTCGAGTTCTCAAGATAGCATGGTCGACTATCATCGAGAGGCGACACGGCCTAGGGCACGGGCGTGTCCAGGGCGTCTCCTGCTCGGGTGAATAATCGGGTAGCATCCAGTTGCGAGCACGGCCTGTGACACGGGCGTGTCACAGGGGCGTGTTTGGCACACGGCTAAGGATACGGGCATGTGCCCTAGCCGTGTTCTTCTCGGGTGATCTGGTCTTGTGTTGAAGGAGTGACACGGCAAGTCACATTACCGTGTGCTTTCTGACACAGGCGTGTCAGGTGTTTGACACGGACGTGTCTAAGCCCGTATTCTGGACTGGGTGAGTCGGTTCTGTAGCCGCATAAGGAACACGGCCTGTGACATGGGCGTATCACAACCCGTGTTTGGCCCAGGAAAATCAATTTAAGGGCTGATCTGAGCTGTTCATTTTCTTTGACCAAGATCAAATGGTCTAGGCTCTTCCCTTGGGTGATAAGGCCGTCCTTAAGGAGGAGAAAGCTCATTTAAGTTGTGTCATTCTCTTTCTTAAGATAAGAGAGAGAGAGGAGAGCAAGAGGAGGAAGAAGAAGAGGATTCCGGCCGCCGGTGGTGCTACGGTGGTTCAAATCGCGAGCCAAGTTCGGATTTGCGAAGGCAAGGTTGCTGCGAGAACTTTCATCCGTTTACTTTTCTCCCCATGGCTCTGAAGCGTCTTCCAAGGGTAATGATTTCCTTCTTGGACAAGTGAAGTCCTTCTTTTCTACATTTGCATAGGAATCCTCTGCCAAAAAGGTGGACGGCGAAGTGATTCCCTTGGGTCAGCGGTTCATCCCTTGTTGTATTGCATTAGAACCGGAAGTGTGAGTACGGTTAGGCATGCTGTGTGAAACCCATATGGACATGTTGGTCTGTATTGGTGATGCTTGTTTGCACATCGGAGAAGACTCCGTGTTTATTACTTGTGTGCATGAAATCTGTGCTAGATGCATGTGGCTTGGTGCCGCAGGAAGTACTTGAGTAAGTCCAAGAAATTGTGAGAGTTAGGTTCAACTGTTGTGGCTGTGAGTGCCATATTGTATGAAGTTGAGCCGTGGGGCTGCAACTGCGAAAAAGGACTTAGTGCCGAACAGGAAAGGTGAAACCGACCCGCGCTTGTAAGTTGACCATGAGTACTTAGGTATTCCTTTATGGCAAGGCGATTTGAGCAACGGGGGGTGGCAGATCTGTACCTGCATTATGCCAGCTGTACAAGAGAGTGTCAAGGCATTGGGCCTTCGTTAGGGGCATAATGAGAGTCATTGGCCAGCGCGCGATAAAGACTAGGAATGCTCATAATTAACCGTAGGTCTGAGACCTATGAACGGTGGTGTGACTGGTGTTCGGTACACCGATAATGTGCCCTGAGTGTACGGAGCGTTGGGCCATCATGCCGACGTTTGTGATATGTATTGGCTTGTGCGGTTGTGCACAGCCTTTGTGTATTTTTTTACGTATATGCTATGTGAATACATGCTGTACAAGGAAGGAATTCCGCTGCCCCATATTAGGGGCAGGGTCGTTATAATTGGTCAGCTGAATGCTGACTGTTGCCCTATTTCCCACCGCTTGGTGGATTGCTTCTTTGCAGGTGGTGCTGGCCCGAGCGGGAAATAGCAGGTTGAAGCCCGTATTGTGCTGCTGCCCTTGAAGTCTTGTTTTGTTTACTCTTGTTCATGTGTGGCCGGCCTGCGTGCCGATGTTTGTAAACCACACCTTATGTTAAGAGAAACTTGTAAAAGCCATAAGACTATGTACCTTGTGTGTTTGGTTGTATACATTCCTATTTAGTAGAAGTGGACATTTCTGTTATTGTTGAGTTCAAGTTTCTAACCCCGAAACTTCCGCTAGAATTCTCTGTGTTAGGGTGCGATTGTTCTTGATATTATTTAGTGGCGTCTCCGCCTGTATGTGGAATATTGTGTGGGGCCCTGGTCGGACCCTCTATTATATTACACGTGATGGGTAGAGGTGTTACAGACCTCAGCTCGAATATCGTCGAGCTCAGCTCAGAGAAATAATTCTCAGTTCGTCGATCACAGATCGACAATCGTCGAGCTGAGTTTTAAGAACTTCGAACTGATCATTCTGTTCTCTTAATCTTCTAAGTCTTGAGACTACTGATGTCCTATGCTGTCTGGTCCATGAAGGTTTAACCTAATGACTAGCCTAAACTCTAGGACTTCAAGACTTGACCCTGACTATATAATGTGGGTCAGACTTTAATCTAATTTATTGAACCTAGCCCAAATGTAACTAGGGATCCAACAATCTACTCCTATTTTGGTGAGGTCTCTAAAACAAGATAAAAGAAACAATCATAAAGTATAAAATCATATAACTGACAGAAATAAAACATTCGGCAGATATTAATAGAAGGTGCTTCATGATTAAATATACAGAGTTCAAAATATGAACAAAACAAAAACAAAATCACTTGTTCTGTTTGGGCTTTTCTTTCTCTGGCTTCTCAGAAGGCTGTCTGAAAATTATTTCTGTATAAGGATTGGCAGCTTGTCTCTTTGCCATGGTCATTACAGATGCACTAATTATATTGAGAGATGTTGTTGTTAGAACTATTGCTTCAGGGTGCAATTTCATGTAATAATCAACAATAAATAATTTGTTTGCCTTGGCATGCATTCTAAGTTCTTCCTTCCTGTATGAAGACATAGTCGAAAATTTAGAGCGATCCTTTCCTTCTGCTTTTGCTTTGTTAATCTGAGAAAGTTCTATCAGTTCCTGAAATCTGGCCATTTTAGCTTTTTTTCCTACTCTGGATCTGTAAATTGTATTGGAGGAGATGATGGCCCTTTAGGAATTGAGTCTTTCTGTGAATTATCAAGGGAGTCTGTAGTACTTCTCTTATATGAAGCTAGAGGAGGTTTGCTTTGAGATGACTGCTGCTAACTTTCTGGCTTGGAATGTCTCTGATAGGTTTTTGTGGTAGGTGCAGATCTTTGAGATACATTTCCAGAGGCCCCTGAAGATGGAGGAGGAGGAGGAGGAGGGTCTTTCCTAAATTACTTAGGGGGAGACTTGTACCACCTTATCTTCTTCCTTTCTTTCTGCTCATTCTTTGATATCCACATCCTTTGTGGCATCCCTGGGTATAGAGTAATCTTTTGCAAGATATAGTATGGAGTATCATTTATGGGATTTGGCTTAGGGGCAACCTTTGGAGCAACTTTCCTCTTCTTAGAAACCTTCTTTCTGGCCTTGGAATCATCAGATTTATCAGAATCTTCTTCATCAATATCATCAGAAGATTCTGGAGGATTATCAGATAAAGCATATATCACTTTTAAAGTTTCCTTTGAGATTTGTTTTTTAGCTTGAGGAAGTACTTGAGTTTCAGAAACTTAAGGTGGAGCAAAACTCTCAATGATCATCTGATAGTCCTCTTCATCTTTGTCAGTCAACAGAAATTCATTCAAAGCAGGATCATTCTGAATAAGTGAAAATTCTTGTGCCACATCCTAAGCAAATTCTCATTATCAGAGTATGAGAAAACACGCGTCATGATGCCACGTCAAGCAGGGGATAACCGTTGACGCTCAGGCAAAACCAACTACAAACTTTATGCAAGAAAATCCTGTGCTTTATGAATAGAAAATCAGTTATATTTTAGAGACCGTATCCCTCGGCTCAGTGGATCACCTAGTCCACAAAAGAAAAACTATATTTATACGCTGCGGAAAGAAAAATACTTTAATTAGGTTTTACACCCTAAAGAGCGCATAAGGGTCCCAAGAGAACCACTCACGCTATGCAAGACACTACATTTAATTTATAATATATATAAAAAAACGATTTTCATACGTGATTTGAAAAATAGTGATTAAGTCTTATAAAACATACAGATCATGAGCTTTATTTATAATAATGTTTATAGTTTAAAGGTAACTAGCAACCTAGCATAAAACCTTTTCAGAGCAAATAGACTATCTCCAGAAAATGGTAGCAGCATAAGTAACTATATCTAGTACAAAGGTAAGAAAAACTACCAGTGGGCGCCAACAACCTGACACGAACCCACTGGCACATATGTATGTCTGTAAGAAAGTACTGAAAAACTACCTCACCAACAAGGCAAACAGAACTCCAAGGTCCAAGAGACCACCAACACCACCACTGCAAACTAGCCACCCGACTGGCTACGGCTCAGAACCTGGGGTATTCCAAAAGAAAACAGAATACCTCAGCAAGCAACAAGGTAGAAACAACTGCATGCAAGAGTCAACCAAAAGGAAGAAGCAATTGAAAAACATGCAGTAGAAAGAGCCACAACTGTCCAAAACAGGACAACAAGAAAAGCACAACGAGCAAAGGAAACAGCAACAACCCCACTCAGGAGCAACATCCTGCCGGGCCTACTAGGCTACCGAGAGCCAAAAGTGCTGCAAACTACCAAGGAAGAAACTTCTAACACCCTAAACTGTTGGAGGTGGTAGTAGCAAAAACAAACAACGAGGAGCCGGATCGAAGGCAAACGCAGTCCCCCAATCCACCATGTCCAAGTCAGCAAGCTCAAGGGTCTACACGTGAAAGCACAAGGGACCTTCCACCCACACATGCCCAGCCCGTACCTGGAGCAAGAAAAACAAGAGTGGCCTTGGCTATATCACACAACTCCACCCTCTGAAGAGCTACAAACCACCACTACTAACCACGACCCACGATTCGGCCTTTAAGAAGGTAAAGAAAACGGCCGACAAGGAAATACAAGAAAACCTCTCGGGAACGAAAAACAAGGTAAAGGAAGAGTGTTGAAAAGAATCAACATGACAAGGCGCTGAGTGAGACCCACTCAGTGCCTACCTAAACCTTGGCGCTGAGTGAGCCAGCCTCACTTTAAGCCAAAACCAAACTCTAACCACAATCCCACTAAGGTAAAACGGAGCTCGACGATTGTCGACCGGAGGTCGACGATAGTCGAACGGCCTAAAGCAGAAACCGAGATCGACGATAGTCGAACGATTCTAAGACAAAAGAGGCAGGGAACTTCCAGTACTCGAGTAGTTGCCTACTACTCGTGTATTCAAATTCCAGCACTCGAGTAGTTACCAACTACTAGAGTACCTCAACCCTCTACTCGAGTAGTCGCCTACTACTCGAGTATACATACATAGCCAGCACTCGAGTAGTTACCAACTACTCGAGTACTCCAACCAGCTACTCGAGTATCTGCAAACAACTACTCGAGTATCTACAAACAGCTACTCGAGTATCTACAAGCAGCTACTCGAGTATCTACAAGCAACTACTCGAGTATCTACAACAGCTACTCGAGTGTCTACAAACAGCTACACTCGAGTAGATGCCTACTACTCGAGTAAACCAACCCACCTACTCGAGTAGTTATCTACTACTCGAGTAACTCAGAACCCCAACTCGAGTAGTTAACTACTACTCGAGTAACTCCAAGGCAAATACTCGAGTTAATGCCTTCTACTCGAGTATCTCAAAGCTACTACTCGAGTACTCGAGCCCATTACTCGGATAACCCAAGACCCCTACTCGAGTAGTTACTTACTAATCGAGTAACTCCACGGCTAATACTCGAGTAATCTACTACCTACTCGAGTATCTCAAAGCTACTACTCGAGTACTCGAGCCCACTACTCGAGTAACACAAGACCCCTACTCGAGTAGTTACTTACTACTCGAGTAACTCCACGGCTAATACTCGAGTAATCTACTACCTACTCGAGTATCTCAAAGCTACTACTCGAGTATCTCGAAACCACTACTCGAGTACTCCAGAACTAATACCCGAGTAATCTACTACCTACTCGAGTAACATACTCCCATACTCGAGTAATACACTCAACAAATTTGGGAAAAACACCCCCCTCCCCTCCTAACACTCCCTCTCGGCTACACCCAAACCAGAGCAAATCTGAACAAAGATAAACGGCATTACGCCGGCAAAGTTGGGTTCCAACAGCACAAGTAGGGGGGTCAATAGGAAGAATTAATTCCTATAGATAGCAAGAAAAATGAGAACAACAAGGCCTCTAACCTGGGCTAACAGGGATTTCTATTCCGGCAAGAATAATCAAGAGAGAAACTTGGCAAGGGTAAGAATACCACTTGCCTCAACTTTCAGCGAAGCTTGGATGGCTCTTCTCCTCTTCACACGGAACAAACAGCCGCAGCACCTAGAATAAATCTCACGGCCATTAATGGCTGAAAACTCCAAAACCGAAACCCAAATCTCATCAAAACTCCACGAAAATCGAATATCTTACCGTCGAAACGAAGATCTCGGAGAGAGCAAGACAACGCCGTTTTCGGAATCGAATTCCGTCCACGAACAAGCCCGGAATCGTCGACCGAAGGAGGTACAGGACGGGCGGTTTTCTCCTCAGATTTCCGCGAAAAAGGCAGCGACGGCTTCTCTCTCAGGAAAAGAAGAAGAAGAAGTGGGCCGTCACTTCTTAAACAGAGCTTTTATACGAAAAGCTAAACACCGGTTCATCCATAACCGAACCCTAAAACGCCTAATTACTTAATTTCATTAAGTAAATACCAAAATAGGTATAAGCCAAAAATATGGCTGCCACCAAGGCAAGGCAATAACTGCCTTAATAAATTCTCCCGTAGAATTTAATAAACGGTCAAAACCAAAAGGCTACAGGACAGCCAAAACAATCTAATTAATTGATCACAAAACTATTAACACACCAAACGTCACGAAAACCGAATCACCTCAGAATCCGACGAAATTCGCACCGTAGCTAGATATCCACGCTACGAACTCAACGACGAAGTCGAAATTAACTCTCGACGAACAGAACTCGAGTTATACCCAAACAAAGCCAAACACAAACATCCCCCCGAGAGGCCACACCGGGTCACCCAAAACGACTCGGCTTGCTAGGGAGATCTTGCCAACAGGCTACAAAACGGGGCACTGAGTTCTAAGGAGCTAAACCATACTCCACACATGGCACAAGCCACAGAAACGCGTCATCGTAACGCCAACGAGATTAAAAATAAATGCAGGAAAAATCGGGGGCGTTACAGTCACTCCCCCTAAAAGAAAGTTTCGTCCCGAAACTTTACGCACAACACTGCTACTAAAGAAGGAGAACAACTAATAGGGGTTACAATAAGTATAACATACCGATTAAATCAACGAAACAGGTGAGGGTAAGCCCTCCTCATAGCCGACTCTAACTCCCAAGTCGCGCTTTCCAAATCCTGATTCTTCCATAGAACCTTAACCATCGGTATGGACTTCTTTCGCAGCACACGCTCCTGAGTATCCAAAATACGAACCGGCACCTCAACAAAAGAGAGGTTGGGCTCCAACTGGGGCACAACATCCAAGAGCTGCCCACTGCTGCGCACACACTTCTGCAATTGGCTAACATGAAAAACATTATGCACACCTGGGAAGTTCGCTGGCAAATCCAATCTATAAGCTGACACACCAATCCGTTCCAAAATCTCAAACGGACCCACATACCTTGGGTCTAACTTCCGATTCTTACCAAATCTCTTAACACCTGCCATCGGGGAAACTTTTAGGAATACAAGGTCCCCGACGGAAAACTCCAAAGCAGATCTACGCCGATTGGCGTTCTTTTCATATCTCTCCTGGGCTAAACGAAGCTTCTCCCGAATAAGCTTCACTGCGACTTCCATCTCCTCAAGCGCATCGGGACCCAACAAAGGCCTCTCACCAGCCTCAGCCCAAAACAACGGAGTCCTACAGCGCCTCCCATACAAAGCTTCGAACGGAGCCATCTGCAAACTTTCCTGATAACTGTTGTTGTAGGCAAATTCCATGAGTCGCAAACGCTCATCCCACGCTCCACCGTGGTCTAAAATATAGCATCGGATCATATCCTCAACAATTTGGTTCACCCTCTCCGTCTACCCATTGGTTTGCGGGTGGTAGGCAGTAGAATACCTCAGATCCGTACCCAAACCCTCCTGCAGACTCTGCCAAAAACGAGAAGTAAACCGGGAGTCTCGATCGAAAATAATGCTAACCGGCACACCGTGGAGTCGGATGACTTCACTCATGTATAACTCCGCTATCTTCTTCATCGGGTAATCAATCTTATAAGGCACGAAGTGAGCACACTTCGTCAATCTATCCACTATAACCCAAACAGAATCAAATCCCCTCGGGGATTTCGGTAATCCCGTAATGAAATCCATAGATATACTTTCCCACTTCCAAGTCGGGATCTCTAGCGGAGTCAACTTACCACCAGGCCTTCCATGATCGGCCTTCACACGCTTGCAAGTGTGACACTCAGCAACAAATCGGGCTATATCTCCTTTCATGCCATACCACCAGGCAATCTGCCTTAAGTCACGGTACATCTTCGTAGATCCTGGATGGTAGGAAACGCTGGAACCATGAGCCTCACTGCAAATCATCCTCCTAATATCCTCGACAGCGGGAACGCAAAACCTGCCGCGGTACTTCAAAGTACACGCACCATCGATAGCAAAATCGGGCAACTCCCCCTTCTCAGTCCTGGTGAAAAGGTGCATAAGATCAGGATCGTCCTTCTGGTGCAGCCTAGTCAAAGAAATCCAGGACGGCTCTGCCACTGACAAACTACTCTGCAAACTACAGCATCCCACTGATATATCCATAAGGAGGAACTCCTCCACTAAACGATCGGCGGAGAGGGTAAAGATCTTTCCCGTCTTTCAGCTCAGGGCGTCGGCCACCACGTTGGCCTTGCCCGGATGATACTGGATCTCCACATCATAATCAGCCACATATTCCAACCACCGCCGCTGACGCAGATTCAACTCCTTCTGCGTGAACACGTACTTCAGACTCTTTTGGTCAGTGAAGATCTTGCATTGAGCCCCATAAAGTAGGTGCCTCCATAACTTCAAAGCATAAATAACCGCTGCAAACTTGAGGTCATGCGTGGGATAATTCTTCTCATGAGTCTTCAGTTGCCTTGACCCATAGGCAATTACCTTCCCTCTTGTATTAATACGCAACCCAGACCTACAAGCGAATCATCCACATAAACATCATAATCTACTCCCTCGGTAGGCAGGGTCAGAACGGGAGCAGTGCACAATCTCTCCTTTAGCTCCAGAAAAGCCTCCTCGCACTTTTCGCTCCAAACAAATGCCACATTCTTCTGAGTCAACTTGGTCAATGGTGCGGCTAGGGAAGAGAAACCATCCACAAATCTTCTGTAATAGCCAGCCAACCTAAGAAACTCCTGATCTCCTTAGGCGAACTCGGTCTACTCCAATCCATCACTGCTGCAATCTTTTCTGGATCGACCGAGATCCCATCCTTGTTCACCACATGGCCTAGAAAAGAAACCTGAGGCAACCAAAATTCGCACTTGCTCAACTTGGCGAATAACTTGTGGTTCCTCAACTCTGATAGGACCAAACACAAATGCTGCTCATGCTCCTCAGCACTGCGAGAGTAAACTAACACGTCATCAATGAAGACCACAACGAACTTGTCGAGGAAATCCTTGAACACTCGGTTCATCATATCCATAAAGGCTGAAGGTGCGTTGGTCAGACCAAACGACATCACCAGAAACTCAAAGTGTCCATATCTCGACCTAAACGCAGTCCGTGGAATATCCGCCTCACGGATCCTAAGCTGATGATAACCAGAACGAAGATCGATTTTGGAGAACACCGTGCTACCACGCAACTGGTCAAACAAATCATCGATCCTCGGCAGAGGGTACCTGTTCTTGATAGTGACCTTGTTCAACTCTCTATAGTCGATGCAGAGCCGCATCGACCCATCTTTCTTCTTTACGAACAAAACAGGAGCACCCCAAGGCGACGAACTCTGCCTAATAAACCCCTTAGCTAACAGCTCATCCAACTGAACTCGCAACTCCTCTAACTCACGAGGGGCCATCCGGTACGGCGCCTTAGCAATAGGACGCGTACCCGGCTCTAAATCGATCACAAACTCAACATCCCGATCAGGAGGAAGACCAGGAAGATCATCAGGAAAAACATCGGCGAAACCACGAACAATAGGAATCTCTTCCAAGCGTGGCACGCTAACAGCGGCTCCAACCGCCGAGACTAAACAAACACAACAATTAGAATGAAACAATCTCTGAGCACATACCGCAGAGATGACAGGAAAATCCTGACACAGAGCAACATACACGCTGCCGGGCTGACCGTCGTCCCCGATGAAGTCCAAGCACTTTCCTTTGCACTGAATGACCGCATCAAACCGAGAGAGCCAGTCCATGCCCAAAATGACATCGAAGTCCTCCAGATCAATCATTTTCAGGTCCGCCTTCGCAAGAAAGTCCCCCAACAAAACCGGGCAATCCAAAATGCCCAAATCTGACAACACAGATTCACCAGAAGGAAACTTGACACAGAAGGAATCCCGAACACGATCTAGAGTCAATCAATGACCCTTTACAAAGGCTCTAACCACGAACGAGTGGGTAGCGCCGGAGTCAAACAGAACCCGCGCCCAGCGGTTCTTCACCTTAAACTTCCCTATAGGAACACACAAACTAAGGAACTACCATAGCAATACCGCAACACTCTAGCAAATAAAACTACCAGGCTAGAAAAACAACAATCAACTGACCTGAAATAACCTGGGTCGAAGTCTGAGCCTCCTCAGAAGAAATCACGTTCAGCTTCCCTTTTCCCTTGTCCACACGCGGAGGTGGAGGTAAAGCCTGTAACGGAACTGCAGGAAGAACTGACTGAACCTGAGGACACCGCGACTTGATGTGACCCTTCTGCCCACACTGAAAGCAGACTCTGTCCTTGGTCCAACACTGGGCCGCATCATGCCCGGATCGCTTGCAAACTGAACAGGAGACATTTCTCCTAGGAGCACCCTGGATCGCATGAACCTGCTCCTTCTTCTGAGCTGCTGACCTCTTAAAACATTTCTCGACAGGATGGCCTGACCGGCCACAGAAACTGCACACCACTCGGCTCCTCTTTCCCGGAACAGCATCGGGTACCAGCGGCTTCTTCCCCTCCACAGACTTTCTCTTGTCCTTTCTCATCTGCTGGCCTCTGCTCTTTGCCGTTTCAATAGCCTCAACCTTAAGAGCAGCCTCTACAACTCCAGCATAAGTCACTGACCCATAAGCACTGGTCAACTGCTGCACTTTGCTCCTCAAACCACCAAGAAATCTCTTAACTCGATCAGCCTCAACGCTGACCAAGGCTGGGGCAAAACGGCTCAACTTGCTAAATTCTATTTCGTACTCACCCACCGTGAGTTGCCTTTGCTTCAGATAGAGAAAGTCATTCATGAGGCGGTCACGCTCGACCGAAGGCAAGAACTTCCTTAACAACATCTCCTTAAACATTTCCCAAGAGCATCCAGCTACTAAGCTCTCCTTCTCTCTCAGCCACCAACTCTTAGCCAATCCTTTAAGCTGATAGGTGGCTAGCAACACCCTCTGGTCACCAGCAATACCTGAATACGAAAACATCTCCTCCATGGAGATCAGCCAATCATCTATAACCATGAAATCTGCCTTCCCGTCATAAGTGGGAGGGCTCAGTCTCTGAAATTGCGAGATGAAGGCCATCTCCGCTGGCACCACCACTGGAGGTCTCACGAGCGCAGGGGGAGGAGGAACAGCGAACCCCCCAGCAGGAACTTGCGCACCCTGAGCCTGTCCTGCCACAACTGCCACCAAAGACTGAATCTGGGCTTGCACCTCCCCCAACTGTCTGCCCATAGCTTCGCTACTCTGACGCAGACTCTCGATTACCGCATCACGCTGAGCCCCAGACGACTCACCTTCAGACAGGGGAGTCGAACGCATCGCAGGTCGCCTAGCCATCCTATAATCATAACCACCCCAAATCAGAACCCCTAACAACAACTAGAACCCAAACACAAGTACAGACCATACATATATAGATATAGGCTTAAAGCTGCTAAACTTGCTCTGGGAGTTTATCTTTTTAACAAAAAAAAAAAATTTGATGACATGCCCTAACCTAGGATGGTTAACCATCACCTTGCTAACTCTCGTGCCTAGATCGGGAATGCATGACTTTATTTTGTTTTGAAAACTTATGTGTGTACATATGTCATCCTGCAAATCTTTAGCTTGGCACGTTGTGCTTATGTAATGATATGCTATGCTTGTTTGTGCTATGCATTCTAAAAAGGCCCTAATGCATGTTATGAGCGGCGTACACATGAAAATGTTATGCATCCCATACTACATAACATTCCCATGCAACGAAAAAGAAACGTGCTTAGTCGCAGTCACGTGGTGAGGTTATGCATCCCATACTACATAACCCTCACATGTAGCCCCTATGGTGGATCCATATACGAACACATATTATGCATCCATACTACATAATATGCCTCGTATACTTCATGTTATGCCATGAGTGTAGTGTTCGTGCTTTTGCCAAGACGTGCGGATGACATATCGATGTGTGAATGACATGATGCTGAACTACTAAAGCACACAAAGGAAGGTTGCTCAACTAACTTGTCAAGCAACCTCCCTCTAATACCAACTGTCACAACCCGCATTTTCTCCAATTATAGGAATTATCAGAGTATGAGAAAACACGCGTCATGATGCCACGTCAAGCAGGGGATAACCGCTGACGCTCAGGCAAAACCAACTACAAACTTTATGCAAGAAAATCCTGTGTTTTATGAATAGAAAATCAGTTATATTTTAGAGACCGTATCCCTCCGCTCAGTGGATCACCTAGTCCACAAAAGAAAAACTATATTTATACGCTGCGGAAAGAAAAATACTTTAATTAGGTTTTACACCCTAAAGAGCGCATAAGGGTCCCAAGAGAACCACTCATGCTATGCAAGACACTACATTTAATTTATAATATATATAAAAAAACGATTTTCATACGTGATTTGAAAAATAGTGATTAAGTCTTATAAAACATGCCGATCATGAGCTTTATTTATAATAATATTTATAGTTTAAAAGTAACTAGCAACCTAGCATAAAACCTTCTCAGAGCAAATAGACTATCTCTAGAAAATGGTAGCAGCATAAGTAACTATATCTAGTACAAAGGTAAGAAAAACTACCAGTGGGCGCCAACAACCTGACACGAACCCACTGGCACATATGTATGTCTGTAAGAAAGTACTGAAAAACTACCTCACCAACAAGGCAAACAGAACTCCAAGGTCCAAGAGACCACCAACACCACCACTGCAAACTAGCCACCCGACTAGCTACGGCTCAGAACCTGGGGTATTCCAAAAGAAAACAGAATACCTCAGCAAGCAACAAGGTAAAAACAACTGCATGCAAGAGTCAACCAAAAGGAAGAAGTAATTGAAAAACATGCAGTAGAAAGAGCCACAACTGTCCAAAACAGGACAACAAGAAAAGCACAACGAGCAAAGGAAACAGCAACAACCCCACTCAGGAGCAACATCCTGCCGGGCCTACTAGGCTACTGAGAGCCAAAAGTGCTGCAAACTACCAAGGAAGAAACTTCTAACACCCTAAACTGTGGGAGGTGGTAGTAGCAAAAACAAACAACGAGGAACCGGATCGAAGGCAAACGCAGTCCCCCAATCCACCATGTCCAAGTCAGCAAGCTCAAGGGTCTACACGTGAAAGCACAAGGGACCTTCCACCCACACATGCCCAGCCCGTACCTGGACCAAGAAAAACAAGAGTGGCCTTGGCTATATCATACAACTCCACCCTCTTGAAGAGCTACAAACCACCACTACTAACCACGACCCACGATTCGGCCTTTAAGAAGGTAAAGAAAACGGCCGACAAGGAAATACAAGAAAACCTCTCGGGAACGAAAAACAAGGTAAAGGAAGAGTGTTGAAAAGAATCAACACGACAAGGCGCTGAGTGAGACCCACTCAGTGCCTACCTAAACCTTGGCGCTGAGTGAGCCAGCCTCACTTTAAGCCAAAACCAAACTCTAACCACAATCCCACTAAGGTAAAACGGAGCTCGACGATTGTCGACCGGAGGTCGACGATAGTCGAACGGCCTAAAGCAGAAACCGAGATCGACGATAGTCGAACGATTCTAAGACAAAAGAGGCAGGGAACTTCCAGTACTCGAGTAGTTGCCTACTACTCGTGTATTCAAATTCCAACACTCGAGTAGTTACCAACTACTCGAGTACCTCAACCCTCTACTCGAGTAGTCGCCTACTACTCGAGTATACAAACATAGCCAGCACTCGAGTAGTTACCAACTACTCGAGTACTCCAACCAGCTACTCGAGTATCTGCAAACAACTACTCGAGTATCTACAAACAGCTACTCGAGTATCTACAAGCAGCTACTCGAGTATCTACAAGAAACTACTCGAGTATCTACAACAGCTACTCGAGTGTCTACAAACAGCTACACTCGAGTAGATGCCTACTACTCGAGTAAACCAACCCACCTACTCGAGTAGTTATCTACTACTCGAGTAACTCAGAACCCCCACTCGAGTAGTTACCTACTACTCGAGTAACTCCAAGGCAAATACTCGAGTTAATGCCTTCTACTCGAGTGTCTCAAAGCTACTACTCGAGTACTCGAGCCCACTACTCGGGTAACCCAAGACCCCTACTCGAGTAGTTACTTACTACTCGAGTAACTCCACGGCTAATACTCGAGTAATCTACTACCTACTCGAGTATCTCAAAGCTACTACTCGAGTACTCGAGCCCACTACTCGAGTAACCCAAGACCCCTACTCGAGTAGTTACTTACTACTCGAGTAACTCCACGGCTAATACTCGAGTAATCTACTACCTACTCGAGTATCTCAAAGCTACTACTCGAGTATCTCGAAACCACTACTCGAGTACTCCAGAACTAATACCCGAGTAATCTACTACCTACTCGAGTAACATACTCCCATACTCGAGTAATACACTCAACAAATTTGGGAAAAACACCCCCCTCCCCTCCTAACACTCCCTCTCGGCTACACCCAAACCAGAGCAAATCTGAACAAAGATAAACGGCATTACGCCGGCAAAGTTGGGTTCCAACAGCACAAGTAGGGGGGTCAATAGGAAGAACTAATTCCTATAGATAGCAAGAAAAATGAGAACAACAAGGCCTCTAACCTGGGCTAACAGGGATTTCTATTTCAGCAAGAATAATCAAGAGAGAAACTTGGCAAGGGCAAGAATACCACTTGCCTCAACTTTCAGCGAAGCTTGGATGGCTCTTCTCCTCTTCACACGGAACAAACAGCCGCAGCACCTAGAATAAATCTCACGGCCATTAATGGCTGAAAACTCCAAAACCGAAACCCAAATCTCATCAAAACTCCACGAAAATCTAATATCTTACCGTCGAAACGAAGATCTCGGAGAGAGCAAGACAACGCCATTTTCGGAATCGAATTCCGTCCACGAACAAGCCCGGAATCGCCGACCGAAGGAGGTACAGGACGGGCGGTTTTCTCCTCAGATTTCCGCGAAAAAGGCAGCGACGGCTTCTCTCTCAGGAAAAGAAGAAGAAGAAGTGGGCCGTCACTTCTTAAACAGAGCTTTTATACGAAAAGCTAAACACCGGTTCATCCATAACCGAACCCTAAAACGCCTAATTACTTAATTTGATTAAGTAAATACCAAAATAGGTATAAGCCAAAAATATGGCTGCCACCAAGGGAAGGCAATAACTGCCTTAATAAATTCTCCCGCAGAATTTTAATAAACGGTCAAAACCAAAAGGCTACAGGACAGCCAAAACAATCTAATTAATTGATCACAAAACTATTAACACACCAAACGTCACGAAAACCGAATCACCTCAGAATCCGACGAAATTCGCACCGTAGCTAGATATCCACGCTACGAACTCAACGACGAAGTCGAAATTAACTCTCGACGAACAGAACTCGAGTTATACCCAAACAAAGCCAAACACAAACATCCCCCCGAGAGGCCACACCGGGTCACCCAAAACGACTCGGCTTGCTAGGGAGATCTTGCCAACAGGCTACAAAACGGGGCACTGAGTTCTAAAGAGCTAAACCATACTCCACACATGGCACAAGCCACACAAACGCGTCATCGTAACGCCAACGAGATTAAAAATAAATGCAGGAAAAATCGGGGGCGTTACAGTCACTCCCCCTAAAAGAAAGTTTCGTCCCGAAACTTTACGCACAACACTGCTACTAAAGAAGGAGAACAACTAATAGGGGTTACAAGAAGTATAACATACCGATTAAATCAACGAAACAGGTGAGGGTAAGCCCTCCTCATAGCCGACTCTAACTCCCAAGTAGCGCTTTCCAAATCCTGATTCTTCCATAGAACCTTAACCATCGGTATGGACTTCTTTCGCAGCACACGCTCCTGAGTATCCAAAATACGAACCGGCACCTCAACAAAAGAGAGGTTGGGCTCCAACTGGGGCACAACATCCAAGAGCTGCCCACTGCTGCGCACACACTTCCGCAATTGGCTAACATGAAAAACATTATGCACACCTGGGAAGTTCGCTGGCAAATCCAATCTATAAGCTGACACACCAATCCGTTCCAAAATCTCAAACGGAACCCACATACCTTGGGTCTAACTTCTGATTCTTACCAAATCTCTTAACACCTGCCATCGGGGAAACTTTTAGGAATACAAGGTCCCCGACGGAAAACTCCAAAGCAGATCTACGCCGATTGGCGTTCTTTTCATATCTCTCCTGGGCTAAACGAAGCTTCTCCCGAATAAGCTTCACTGCGACTTCCATCTCCTCAAGCGCATCGGGACCCAACAAAGGCCTCTCACCAGCCTCAGCCCAAAACAACGGAGTCCTACAGCGCCTCCCATACAAAGCTTCGAACGGAGCCATCTGCAAACTTTCCTGATAACTGTTGTTGTAGGCAAATTCCATGAGTCGCAAACGCTCATCCCACGCTCCACCGTGGTCTAAAATATAGCATCGGATCATATCCTCAACAATTTGGTTCACCCTCTCCGTCTGCCCATTTGTCTGCGGGTGGTAGGCAGTAGAATACCTCAGATCCGTACCCAAACCCTCCTGCAGACTCTGCCAAAAACGAGAAGTAAACCGGGAGTCTCGATCAAAAATAATGCTAACCGGCACACCGTGGAGTCGGATGACTTCACTCATGTATAACTCCGCTATCTTCTTCATCGGGTAATCAATCTTATAAGGCACGAAGTGAGCACACTTCATCAATCTATCCACTATAACCCAAACAGAATCAAATCCCCTCGGGGATTTCGGTAATCCCGTAATGAAATCCATAGATATACTTTCCCACTTCCAAGTCGGGATCTCTAGCGGAGTCAACTTACCACCAGGCCTTCCATGATCGGCCTTCACACGCTTGCAAGTGTGACACTCAGCAACAAATCGGGCTATATCTCCTTTCATGCCATACCACCAGGCAATTGCCTTAAGTCACGGTACATCTTCGTAGATCCTGGATGGTAGGAAACGCTGGAACCATGAGCCTCACTGCAAATCATCCTCCTAATATCCCCGACAGCGGGAACGCAAAACCTGCCGCGGTACTTCAAAGTACACGCACCATCGATAGCAAAATCGGGCAACTCCCCCTTCTCAGTCCTGGTGAAAAGGTGCATAAGATCAGGATCGTCCTTCTGGTGCAGCCTAGTCAAAGAAATCCAGGACAGCTCTACCACTGACAAACTACTCTGCAAACTACAGCATCCCACTGATATATCCATAAGGAGGAACTCCTCCACTAAACGATCGGCGGAGAGGTTAAAGATCTTTCCCGTCTTTCGGCTCAGGGCGTCGGCCACCACGTTGGCCTTGCCCGGATGATACTGGATCTCCACATCATAATCTACCACATATTCCAACCACCGCCGCTGACGCAGATTCAACTCCTTCTGCGTGAACACGTACTTCAGACTCTTATGGTCAGTGAAGATCTTGCATTGAGCCCCATAAAGTAGGTGCCTCCACAACTTCAAAGCATAAATAACCGCTGCAAACTCGAGGTCATGCGTGGGATAATTCTTCTCATGAGTCTTCAGTTGCCTTGACCCATAGGCAATTACCTTTCCCTCTTGCATTAATACGCATCCCAGACCTACAAGCGAAGCATCCACATAAACATCATAATCTACTCCCTCGGTAGGCAGGGTCAGAACGGGAGCAGTGCACAATCTCTCCTTTAGCTCCAGAAAAGCCTCCTCGCACTTTTCGCTCCAAACAAATGCCACATTCTTCTGAGTCAACTTGGTCAATGGTGCGGCTAGGGAAGAGAAACCATCCACAAATCTTCTGTAATAGCCAGCCAACCCTAAGAAACTCCTGATCTCCTTAGGCGAACTCGGTCTACTCCAATCCATCACTGCTGCAATCTTTTCTGGATCGACCGAGATCCCATCCTTGTTCACCACATGGCCTAGAAAAGAAACCTGAGGCAACCAAAATTCGCACTTGCTCAACTTGGCGAATAACTTGTGGTTCCTCAACTCTGATAGGACCAAACGCAAATGCTGTTCATGCTCCTCAGCACTGCGAGAGTAAACTAACACGCCATCAATGAAGAACACAACGAACTTGTCGAGGAAATCCTTGAACACTCGGTTCATCATATCCATAAAGGCTGAAGGTGCGTTGGTCAGACCAAACGACATCACTAGAAACTCAAAGTGTCCATGTCTCGACCTAAACGCAGTCCGTGGAATATCCGCCTCACGGATCCTAAGCTGATGATAACCAGAACGAAGATCGATTTTGGACAACACCGTGCTACCACGCAACTGGTCAAACAAATCATCGATCCTCGGCAGAGGGTACCTGTTCTTGATAGTGACCTTTTTCAACTCTCTATAGTCGATGCAGAGCCGCATCGACCCATCTTTCTTCTTTACGAACAAAACAGGAGCACCCCAAGGCGACGAACTCTGCCTAATAAACCCCTTAGCTAACAGCTCATCCAACTGAACTCGCAACTCCTCTAACTCACGAGGGGCCATCCGGTACGGCGCCTTAGCAATAGGACGCGTACCCGGCTCTAAATCGATCACAAACTCAACATCCCGATCAGGAGGAAGACCGGGAAGATCATCAGGAAAAACATCGGCGAAACCACGAACAATAGGAATCTCTTCCAAGCATGGCACGCTAACAGCGGCTCCAACCGCCGAGACTAAACAAACACAAAAATTAGAATGAAACAATCTCTGAGCACATACCGCAGAGATGACAGGAAAATCCTGACACAGAGCAGCATACATTCTGCCTGGCTGACCGTCGTCCCTGATGAAGTCCAAGCGCTTTCCTTTGCACTGAATGACCGCATCTAACCGAGAGAGCCAGTCCATGCCCAAAATGACATCGAAGTCCTCCAGATCAATCATTTTCAGGTCCGCCTTCGCAAGAAAGTCCCCCAACAAAACCGGGCAATCCAAAATGCCCAAATCTGACAACACAGATTCACCAGAAGGAAACTTGACACAGAAGGAATCCCGAACACGATCTAGAGTCAATCGATGACGCTCTACAAAGGCTCTAGCCACGAACGAGTGGGTAGCGCCGGAGTGAAACAGAACCCGCGCCCAGCGGTTCTTCACCTTAAACTTCCCTATAGGAACACACAAACTAAGGAACTACCATAGCAATACCGCAACACTCTAGCAAATAAAACTACCAGGCTAGAAAAACAACAATCAACTGACCTGAAATAACCTGGGTCGAAGTCTGAGCCTCCTTAGAAGAAATCACGTTCAGCTTCCCTTTTCCCTTATCCACACGCGGAGGTGGAGGTAAAGCCTGTAACGGAACTGCAGGAAGAACTGACTGAACCTGAGGACACCGCGACTTGATGTGACCCTTCTGCCCATACTGAAAGCAAACTCTGTCCTTGGTCCAACACTGGGCCGCATCATGCCCGGATCGCTTGCAAACTGAACAGGAGACATCTCTCCTAGGAGCACCCTGGATCGCATGAACCTGCTCCTTCTTCTGAGCTGCTGACCTCTTAAAACATTTCTCGACAGGATGGCATGACCGGCCACAGAAACTGCACACCACTCGGCTCCTCTTTCTCGGAACAACATTGGGTACCAGGGGCTTCTTCCCCTCCACAGACTTTCTCTTGTCCTTTCTCATCTGTTGGCCTCTGCTCTTTGCCGTTTCAATAGCCTCAACCTTAAGAGCATCCTCTACAACTCCAGCATAAGTCACTGACCCATAAGCACTGGTCAACTGCTGCACTCCGCTCCTCAAACCACCAAGAAATCTCTTAACTCGATCAGCCTCAACGCTGACCAAGGCAGGGGCAAAATGGCTCAACTTGCTAAATTCTATTTCTTACTCACCCACTGTGAGTTGCCTTTGCTTCAGATAGAGAAAGTCATTCATGAGGCGGTCACGCTCGACCGAAGGCAAGAACTTCCTTAACAACATCTCCTTAAACATTTCCCAAGAGCATCCAGCTACTAAGCTCTCCTTCTCTCTCAGCCACCAACTCTTAGCCAATCCTTTAAGCTGATAGGTGGCTAGCATCACCCTCTGGTCACCAGCAATCCCTGAATACGAAAACATCTCCTCCATGGAGATCAGCCAATCATCTATAACCATGAAATCTGCCTTCCCGTCATAAGTGGGAGGGCTTAGTCTCTGAAATTGCGAGATGAAGGCCATCTCCACTGGCACCACCACTGGAGGTCTCACGAGCGCAGGGGGAGGAGGAACAGCGAACCCCCCAGCAGGAACTTGCGCACCCTGAGCCTGTCCTGCCACAACTGCCACCAAAGACTGAATCTGGGCTTGCACCTCCCCCAACTGTCTGCCCATAGCTTCGCTACTCTGACGCAGACTCTCGATTACCGCATCACGCTGAGCCCCAGATGACTCACCTTCAGACAGGGGAGTCGAACGCGTCGCAGGTCGCCTAGCCATCCTATAATCATAACCACCCCAAATCAGAACCCCTAACAACAACTAGAACCCAAACACAAGTACAGACCATACATATATAGATATAGGCTTAAAGCTGCTAAACTTGCTCTGGGAGTTTATCTTTTTAACAAAAAAAAAATTTGATGACATGCCCTAACCTAGGATGGTTAACCATCACCTTGCTAACTCTTGTGCCTAGATCGGGAATGCATGACTTTATTTTGTTTTGAAAACTTATGTGTGTACATATGTCATCCTGCAAATCTTTAGCTTGGCACGTTGTGCTTATGTAATGATATGCTATGCATGTTTGTGCTATGCATTCTAAAAAGGCCCTAATGCATGTTATGAGCGGCGTACACATGAAAATGTTATGCATCCCATACTACATAACATTCCCATGCAACGAAAAAGAAACGTGCTAGTCGCAGTCATGTGGTGAGGTTATGCATCCCATACTACATAACACTCACATGTAGCCCCTATGGTGGATCCATATACGAACACATATTATGCATCCCATACTACATAATATGCCTCGTATACTTCATGTTATGCCATGAGTGTAGTGTTCGTGCTTTTGCCAAGACGTGCTGATGACATATCGATGTGTGAATGACATGATGCTGAACTACTAAAGCAAACAAAGGAAGGTTGCTCAACTAACTTGTCAAGCAACCTCCCTCTGATACCAACTGTCACAACCCGCATTTTCTCCAATTATAGGAATTATCAGAGTATGAGAAAACACGCGTCATGATGCCACGTCAAGCAGGGGATAACCGCTGACGCTCAGGCAAAACCAACTACAAACTTTATGCAAGAAAATCCTGTGTTTTATGAATAGAAAATCAGTTATATTTTAGAGACCGTATCCCTCGGCTCAGTGGATCACCTAGTCCACAAAAGAAAAACTATATTTATACGCTGCGGAAAGAAAAATACTTTAATTAGGTTTTACACCCTAAAGAGCGCATAAGGGTCCCAAGAGAACCACTCATGCTATGCAAGACACTACATTTAATTTATAATATATATAAAAAAACGATTTTCATACGTGATTTAAAAAATAGTGATTAAGTCTTATAAAACATGCCGATCATGAGCTTTATTTATAATAATATTTATAGTTTAAAGGTAACTAGCAACCTAGCATAAAACCTTCTCAGAGCAAATAGACTATCTCCAGAAAATGGTAGCAGCATAAGTAACTATATCTAGTACAAAGGTAAGAAAAACTACCAGTGGGCGCCAACAACCTGACACGAACCCACTGGCACATATGTATGTCTGTAAGAAAGTTTTGAAAAACTACCTCACCAACAAGGCAAACAGAACTCCAAGGTCCAAGAGACCACCAACACCACCACTGCAAACTAGCCACCCGACTGGCTACGGCTCAGAACCTGGGGTATTCCAAAAGAAAACAGAATACCTCAGCAAGCAACAAGGTAAAAACAATTGCATGCAAGAGTCAACCAAAAGGAAGAAGTAATTGAAAAACATGCAGTAGAAAGAGCCACAACTGTCCAAAACAGGACAACAAGAAAAGCACAACGAGCAAAGGAAACAGCAACAACCCCACTCAGGAGCAACATCCTGTCGGGCCTACTAGGCTACCGAGAGGCAAAAGTGCTGCAAACTACCAAGGAAGAAACTTCTAACACCCTAAACTGTGGGAGGTGGTAGTAGCAAAAACAAACAACGAGGAACCGGATCGAAGGCAAACGCAGTCCCCCAATCCACCATGTCCAAGTCAGCAAACTCAAGGGTCTACACGTGAAAGCACAAGGGACCTTCCACCCACACATGCCCAGCCCGTACCTGGAGCAAGAAAAACAAGAGTGGCCTTGGCTATATCACACAACTCCACCCTCTTGAAGAGCTACAAACCACCACTACTAACCACGACCCACGATTCGGCCTTTAAGAAGGTAAAGAAAACGGCCGACAAGGAAATACAAGAAAACCTCTCGGGAACGAAAAACAAGGTAAAGGAAGAGTGTTGAAAAGAATCAACACGACAAGGCGCTGAGTGAGACCCACTCAGTGCCTACCTAAACCTTGGCGCTGAGTGAGCCAGCCTCACTTTAAGCCAAAACCAAACTCTAACCACAATCCCACTAAGGTAAAACGGAGCTCGACGATTGTCGACCGGAAGGTCGACGATAGTCGAACGGCCTAAAGCAGAAACCAAGATCGACGATAGTCGAACGATTCTAAGACAAAAGAGGCAGGGAACTTCCAGTACTCGAGTAGTTGCCGACTACTCGTGTATTCAAATTCCAGCACTCGAGTAGTTACCAACTACTCGAGTACCTCAACCCTCTACTCGAGTAGTCGCCTACTACTCGAGTATACAAACATAGCCAGCACTCGAGTAGTTACCAACTACTCGAGTACTCCAACCAGCTACTCGAGTATCTGCAAACAACTACTCGAGTATCTACAAACAGCTACTCGAGTATCTACAAGCAGCTACTCGAGTATCTACAAGCAACTACTCGAGTATCTACAACAGCTACTCGAGTGTCTACAAACAGCTACACTCGAGTAGATGCCTACTACTCGAGTAAACCAACCCACCTACTCGAGTAGTTATCTACTACTCGAGTAACTCAGAACCCCCACTCGAGTAGTTACCTACTACTCGAGTAACTCCAAGGAAAATACTCGAGTTAATGCCTTATACTCGAGTATCTCAAAGCTACTACTCGAGTACTCGAGCCCACTACTCGGGTAACCCAAGACCCCTACTCGAGTAGTTACTTATTACTCGAGTAACACCACGGCTAATACTCGAGTAATCTACTACCTACTCGAGTATCTCAAAACTACTACTCGAGTACTCGAGCCCACTACTCGAGTAACCCAAGACCCCTACTCGTGTAGTTACTTACTACTCGAGTAACTCCATGGCTAATACTCGAGTAATCTACTACCTACTCGAGTATCTCAAAGCTACTACTCGAGTATCTCGAAACCACTACTCGAGTACTCCAGAACTAATACCCGAGTAATCTACTACCTACTCGAGTAACATACTCCCATACTCGAGTAATACACTCAACAAATTTGGGAAAAACACCCCCCTCCCCTCCTAACACTCCCTCTCGGCTACACCCAAACCAGAGCAAATCTGAACAAAGATAAAAGGCATTACGCCGGCAAAGTTGGGTTCCAACACCACAAGTAGGGGGGTCAATAGGAAGAACTAATTCCTATAGATAGCAAGAAAAATGAGAACAACAAGGCCTCTAACCTGGGCTAACAGGGATTTCTATTTCAGCAAGAATAATCAAGAGAGAAACTTGGCAAGGGCAAGAATACCACTTGCCTCAACTTTCAGCGAAGCTTGGATGGCTCTTCTCCTCTTCACACGGAACAAACAGCCGCAGCACCTAGAATAAATCTCACGGCCATTAATGGCTGAAAACTCCAAAACCGAAACCCAAATCTCATCAAAACTCCACGAAAATCGAATATCTTACCGTCGAAACGAAGATCTCGGAGAGAGCAAGACAACGCCGTTTTCGGAATCGAATTCCGTCGACGAACAAGCCCGGAATCGCCGACCGAAGGAGGTACAGGACGGCCGGTTTTCTCCTCAGATTTCTGCGAAAAAGGCAGTGACGGCTTCTCTCTCAGGAAAAGAAGAAGAAGTGGGCCGTCACTTCTTAAACAGAGCTTTTATACGAAAAGCTAAACACCGGTTCATCCATAACCGAACCCTAAAATGCCTAATTACTTAATTTCATTAAGTAAATACCAAAATAGGTATAAGCCAAAAATATGGCTGCCACCAAGGCAAGGCAATAACTGCCTTAATAAATTCTCCCGCAGAATTTAATAAACGGTCAAAACCAAAAGGCTACAGGACAGCCAAAACAATCTAATTAATTGATCACAAAACTATTAACACACCAAACGTCACGAAAAACGAATCACCTCGGAATCCGACGAAATTCGCACCGTAGCTAGATATCCACGCTACGAACTCAACGACGAAGTCGAAATTAACTCTCGACGAACAGAACTCGAGTTATACCCAAACAAAGCCAAACACAAACATCCCCCCGAGAGGCCACACCGGGTCACCCAAAACGACTCGGCTTGCTAGGGAGATCTTGCCAACAGGCTACAAAACGGGGCACTGAGTTCTAAGGAGCTAAACCATACTCCACACATGGCAACAAGCCACAGAAACGCGTCATCGTAATGCCAATGAGATTAAAAATAAACGCAGGAAAAATCGGGGGCGTTACAAAGAAGGTCTTGACGCCAGACCCCTAGAAGAAGGGATAGAAAGGACAATATGTAGAAGAGCAAGAGGGTGTAAATGGATTCATCAAGAGGATTAATAGCCTCTGCTATGATTTGCAGAAGAGAGGAAATGGAAGGGGGTCCATTTGCATGAACTCATAGGGTGTCTGAGTTGATACAGAAGGATTGATGGATGAGGTGGAAGGGAAGGGAGTGGAATCTGGCATGTGCTCATCTTGAGGTGATGGAGTATGGATGGGGGATGAAAGCAGATTAAATGATGGTATGGATTATATGTTGTGTAGGGGGATATCAGCAAGATGTTGAGGATGAGGGGACTGAGGAGGAGTGACATGCTCTGGGGTATGAGGTGGAGTTTCATGCACTGTAGATTGGGGTGGAGAGGGTTGATGTTCAGGAGTATGAACTGGTGAAGTATGATGGACTGGGGAAGCAGAAGGTGTTGCTGTATGGGCTGGAGATGTGGATGTTTGTTGGAGGGTTGTTGAAGTGTTTGAATTTTAGGAGGTTTTGATTGTTCAGATGAAGGTGAAGGGGATGGAATCCTGGTGGAGGGGGCATCTTCTTGGGGTGGAGGAGCAGCTATGAAAGCTCTGGTATCCTCAGAAGTCCTGAAGAGGAAGAAGCCTTGGATGGCTTGGGGATATTCCACTCCCACCTACCAAATAAGGCATAAGTGAGCCTTTTGGAGGCATTAATGAATATGGTCTAGGAGACCAGGGATTTAGCAGCCTTTTCTTGAAGGAAGATTCCGAGAATCCTTCCAAAGCTTACCTCTTTCTTTGTATTCTTTTTCTTAATAATATCAAACATTATTCTTGCCCAGTTTACAGGCTTTTTGTTGACCACTGTAAACATCACCAGGAACTGCTGCCTGGTGATATAGTCATGGGCAGTATGCTTGCCCATCACTACGTTACCCACAACATCCGCTAGAAATTTATAATCAGCAGATAAATGCTTCTTCAGCAATTTATTAGGGGTTTCTCCAGTATAACCCATCTTAACTAGCATTTCATCATATTCAGCGCTGTCTATTTCCAATTCTTCTTCTCCATTTACTAATCCAACAATTTCAGATAGAACTGCGGGGGTGAGTGAAATGATCTTACTCGATATTGTTCCTATCATAGTATCTGCATCTGGTGAGGAGGAAGTGTAAACCCATTCTCGAATTTCAATTGTAGAATCTTTATCCGTGTTGTCATAAGATTCTTCAACTGCTGATCTTCAAACAATTTCAGAATATCCAAGAAGATTTGATTCGAGTGCTGGAATGACTCAAAGTCTATATCAAATACCATATCAAATTTCATCTCCACAGGAGTTCTCGCCGAAATCGCCATTATCACCTGCAAAAGGAAAACAGAGAGACCAAGTGCAAGGGAAATAAAAAGCGCGGGATGGAGCTCGAAGAAAAACTAGATATAAGGTTTTTCATAATATGAACTGACAAACTTCGTTCTGCGAAATAAAGAAAAATTCTTTGATCTGAGGTCGATGAAATATTTTATTAACAAATGAGTTCGTCGATGTCAGCCTGAAGAAGGGAAAGCTTTTTGTCATTCTCAGGTCGACGAAAATTTCTTGAAGCCAGATCGTCGATCTTCGGTCGACGAAAATCACTCACACGGAGAGTTCGTCGATCTCAGGTCGACGAATTTTCTCAAGAACTTTTCTCAGTTCGTCGATCTCCGGTCGACAAACAGTGGCAAATTATTTGACCACAAACAGAAAATTAAATTAAAGCTTCTCCATTGATCATACCAAGCTGATTTAGAAAGAACAGATGGTTCCTCTCATCCAAGGATTTGGTGAAGATATCTGCTCTTTGCAAATTAGTGTAGAGGTAGACAAGCTTAATTTTCTTTTTTTCCACACACTCTCTAATGAAATGATGCCTTATCTCTATATGCTTAGTTCTACTATAAGTTACTGGATTATGGGCAATAGAAATTACACTAGTATTGTCACAAAGTAGAGTTTAATTATTTAAGTTGAAACCATAGTCTAGGAGTTGGTTTTTAATCTACAGCATCTGTGAATAGAAACTGCCAGCTGCTAAGTACTCAGCTTCTGCTGTTGATATAGACACATATGTTTGTTTTTTGCAAAACTAGGAGACAAGTCTAGCACTAAGGAACTGGCATGTTCTTATTGTGCTCTTCCTATCCACTCTACATCCAGCAAAGTCAGCATCAAAGTATCAAGTTAACTCAAATACAGACTCTGTCTGATACCAGAGTCCTAAATTAGGGCAACTCCTTATATATCTTAAAAACCATTTTAGCAAAATAAGGTGAGATTCTTTAGAGTTCACCTGGAACCTAGCACAAAATAGGTAGCAAACATAATATCTGGCCTACTTGTTATGAAATATAATAGCGACCCAACAATGGCCCTATATAATTTCTAATCATCAGGTTTCCCATGTTCATCAGAATCCACCACAGCATTTGTAGCCATGGGTATTTTCTTAGTTGAGGCATCAGCCATCCCAAACCATTTTATAAACTCTTTAGCATACTTTGATTGAGATATGAAGATGCCATCAAGGGTTTGCTTCACTTGGTGATGCAGGCTACCCCTACGCGAAGCTAACCGGAAAAAGACAAAACTGAAAAGCCTAAGAGGAATTTGATCGAACACCTAACGAGCATCTAAAACCTCCTATGGAGCATTTCAACGAACACGTGGTGTGCGTGCAAAGTTGGAAATTTCGGCAGCATTTCCTTTGTAACTGTGCGATCTCACAACGGGGAACGTCTCACCCAAACCTGCACGAGCATACACAAATACATATACCAAATCCTAACCATGCATCTAACATCGCATCAACCACATTTTCCATTCACAACGAGGGCGTTCCGGACTAAAATTATAATTCGGAAAGTAGTCCGATTATCCCTCAAAACAAAACCAAACGAGGATATACCAAATCCTCTTGATCCGTCCGAAACCAAAGGCTAAACCAACCCCGGCTTGCAAACGTCCAAGGGGACCTACCCTTACGGAAATCTTCGCGAAAAATCGGATACAAAAATGCAATAACCAATGTCAGATTTTGTTCATGCAAGCTTACAATCAATAATTAGGATAAAATCTTGAAGTCAAAATCTCCACCACTCTCACACATACAAAGATGAATATCACACCAAAGTTATGAGATAGGAAGTCGTTACCCAAATTTGAGTTAGAGGGGAGGAGAGGAGGAGGAGCAAGAGCACGTGGAAGAGTCACACTTCCAAAATAGGCCACCGGAGTCGCACCGGATGGGGGAAGAGCCGAGCCGCCTTCTTCGGAGTCACACCGGAGGAGGTAGGAGATCACCGGGCTGCAGGGGAGCACGACCAAGAGGGGCGGAGCTGCTATGCTGGGCGGCGGTTCCCTGATGCCGGGCTGCAGGGAAGTTCGGCCAGGCCGAATGAAATCGGGAAGGGGGCGGGCTGGAGGCCGATCCTTAGTTAGGTTTTTTTTTGTCTTCTTCAATAATCCCTACTCCACAAACTTGAATATATATAATGACATACACCACTCCATCATCACCCTCCATCTCACTAGATTGAATCCTAGCCACACCTAAATTGTTTTAACAAAATAAACAACAAAATGAAAACTTATAATTTTAGATCCTATAAATTATACGACTAATAAAGATAATTAAACGCTTATGATTATAATATTATTTCAAAGATGAAATAACACTATATTCATAACGAAGCGACGAAATGCCGCGGCGGTGGCGGTGACGGTTGCGGCGATGGTAGCGGTGACGGTTGCGGCGACGGTGGCGGCGGCGATTGCGGCAACGTCCATCAACGTCCACGAACAAGTTGCGGCGACAGTAGCGGTGACGGTTGCGGCGACGGTGGCGGCGGCGGTTGCGGCAACGTCCATCAACGTCCACGAACAAGTATCGGCGGTGGTCAAACGAGAACTCCATGGCGGCACGAACGAACGGCGGGGGGTCCTCGCCACCAATCCTCCCCCGCACGAAATCACTCATCACCGATGAGTGGCTGGTGAGAGAATAGTAGGAGACAGCAACACCCCCAGGTGGCATAGCGAGAGCGGACATCCACGGGGAAGGACACGCATTGCGGGCGTCCGCAGTAGAACAGAACCTGTCATGAGCTAGTACAGCAGAAAACCTCATAGATGTGTCAACATAAAGAAAAGTAGCGCAGTTCTTACCATCCAATGCGAGAACCGGTAAACCCAAATGGAAGAGCGACACGAAATAAATCTCACCTCTCAACCCATGAGAATCTGAAGTGGAAGAGAGAAACGTCGGAGGAAACCGCTCATGTGGAGACCAAATTTGCAAAATTAAATCCGAAAAATTGAAATGCGGTGAAAAACCGATTGCATCGTAAAAATCCGAAGAAATTGCATTAAATCCAATGTTCGAGAAAATCACGAAAGGGTCGGCGCTCCACTGTAATACTTTTATTATGGAACCCGAGGGTATCCACTCGGGGGCTAACCAGACGAAATTAGAATCAACAATTCCGCCGTCAGATGCTCTCGAAGGTGAATGGGCGTGGAAAGGATGCAACTCATAGACACTGGGGTAAGGCGATGATATGTCTACATGCAGTTCGTACCAGGATGGACGCAAGATATGTGCAAGTTGATTTGGCGGATAACGATGTCGTGAGGTCACCAAATCAATAGGCACAATCGCCGTGAAATCAGAAACAGTCACCAACGGAAAACTAGACCCAGACATGACACGCATGAAGGGATCTAACAAACATAAGGCGTGGTCAGACCAATGCAGTGTAGTGACAAGACCAAAAACTAGAGCGCTCAGCTCGTGTACACCTAAACAAAGAGATAACGCTGGTGTAGGAACTAATAAAGTGGGCGTGTCAGAAGAACTCAGAAGAGGTGTATTGAATCTGCGTCCTAAAAAGATATCTACTAGAGGCGAATCAGTATGAGGCAGGGTCGGTATAATCAAACCCGGAATAAATCCAAATCTATAGAAGTTTCACACAACGGTGGCTCAATCAAAGTACAATCATCCAGGAAGCTCACGTCCGGGCATACATCGGAAAAATCATCCTCAAATAACATCAATGGACTCTCAGTCGGGGCTGAGTCACCAGAATCATCCAAAAGTATCGGACCCGTGCTAGAAAAATCATCCAGAAGAAGGGTCTCAGCAGAAAAATCTATCGCAGACAAGTCCACAAATGCGTCAGGAGGGACCTCCACTAAATCTCCAACATGAGTGGGAATATCAGAAACATCCATGTCCCAATGAAGTGGTACGTCCTCAGGGGAATCAGCCAAATCGAGGGCAAGAGGTGCGACCGTAGGAGTCTCAACAGAACCCAAAAAGTCTGGTGTAGGTGGAGGCACATCGTCCCAATCTAAACCACAATTATCAGCATCAGCTAAAACACCCAAAGCATCAGTAGGTTCATCCATGATAGGACTAGAGGAATCCTCAATCTCAAGCTCGTCAGATAACTCAGATACATGCTCTAAAAAATCAGGGGGAGGCTCACTCATAATAGGATTCATAGTCTCGTGAGTATATTCAATAATAGGGTGAGCAAGTATGGCACTCTCACATATAGTAGCCCACGGGGTGCTCTCACAAGTCGAAAAATCATCAGCATCCCAAATATCATCATCCAAGTCGCTAGGATATCCATTCTCCTCATCGTCAGATAAATCTGCCTCGCCCTCAGTGGCGGGCTCAGACGTCGAAGCTGAAAGAGCCAAAGCTTTAGGCTTAGTGGGGCACTCCACGGCATAGTGGCCAATCGATCCACAAGCATAACAGGTAGCGCTCTCCTTGCAATTCTTAACTATCTTCCTATGCTCAACTCGCGGTTTTGGAGCATCCCCAGTAATGACTATGACTGGTGGCGGGACAGTGGTCCTAACCTTTTCCCTCTCCCTAACGGTAGGGGTAGGGGTACTCAAAATGGTAAGATCCCTTTGGGGCAAAGATCTAACGCGTGGCTTATCGTTACTCTTATAATCAAAAAGGGGTGTAGTGCCCTGGCGGGGTAAGATAACATCACGAGACGTCCTCATACGGGAGTATGGGGGAACGTGCTTGCTCGGTATAGGCAAAAGCTCAGGCGGCGCTACACTCGGATAACCAGAAGACTGAGAACGGCAGTATGAGGGATAATACTCATCCGTCAACAAGTTCTTCATAATTTGCCAACCCACACGTGAGCCAACGAGGGACGGCCCAAAACGTGTCTCCTCATTGACCCAGAATGTCAGGGCTCGACCAGATAATTGCAATCTCGCAACGGGAATCCGGTGGGGGTCCACGAGACGAAATTGCTCAAAGTAAACTTCCATGTCATCTACCCAACGTAAGAAAATCCGCGGTTCACCTAACCCATCGTAAGTCGGCGCAGAAATTCTAACAGACCTAGAAGTGCGTGATGGTGGTGTCGTGATCGCTTGACTAACCGTACTTGAAGGAACATGGGTCCTAAGCGGTTGCCTAGGGGCATTAAGATGCGGTGTCGGAAGCCGACCACCAAGTTGTGCTAACATATCTATTATGTCATCACATTGGCGAGTCATCTCCTTGCAAAGGGCACCAACCGAGGAACATGGGGGAAGAGGACTCCTAATGCGTGCAATGACAGACTAACGGAAAAAAAGAAAAAATTCAAATTAGGAAAGCACTTAAAAAATTTTTTTGTTTTGTTTTATATAACTAAAAATAAGAATTTTAAAATGAGCGAAACGTACCTAAGTGCAAGTGGGGGGTAGCTTGGTTCGAGCGGATCGTTGTCAAGTTGAGAAATTGACAAACCTCCCTCTGATACCAAATTGATGCAGGCTACCCCTACGCGAAGCTAACCGGAAAAAGACAAAACTGAAAAGCCTAAGAGGAATTTGATCGAACACCTAACGAGCATCTAAAACCTCCTATGGAGCATTTCAACGAACACGTGGTGTGAGTGCAAAGTTGGAAATTTCGGCAGCATTTCCTTTGTAACTGCGCGATCTCACAACGGGGAACGTCTCACCCAAACCTGCACGAGCATACACAAATACATATACCAAATCCTAACCATGCATCTAACATCGCATCAACAACATTTTCCATTCACAACGAGGGCGTTCCGGACTAAAATTATAATTCGGAAAGTAGTCCGATTATCCCTCAAAACAAAACCAAACGAGGATATACCAAATCCTCTTGATCCGTCCGAAACCAAAGGCTAAACCAACCCCGGCTTGCAAACGTCCAAGGGGACCTACCCTTACGGAAATCTTCGCGAAAAATCGGATACAAAAATGCAATAACCAATGTCAGATTTTGTTCATGCAAGCTTACAATCAATAATTAGGATAAAATCTTGAAGTCAAAATCTCCACCACTCTCACACATACAAATATGAATATCACACCAAAGTTATGAGATAGGAAGTCGTTACCCAAATTTGAGTTAGAGGGTAGGAGAGGAGGAGGAGCAAGAGCACGTGGAAGAGTCACACTTCCAAAATAGGCCACCGGAGTCGCACCGGATGGGGGAAGAGCCGAGCCGCCTTCTTCGGAGTCACACCGGAGGAGGTAGGAGATCACCGGGCTGCAGGGGAGCACCACCAAGAGGGGCGGAGCTGCTATGCTGGGCGGCGGTTCCCTGATGCCGGGCTGCAGGGAAGTTCGGCCAGGCCGAATGAAATCGGGAAGGGGGCGGGCTGGAGGCCGATCCTTAGTTAGGTTTTTTTTTTGTCTTCTTCAATAATCCCTACTCCACAAAATGAATATATATAATGACATACACCACTCCATCATCACCCTCCATCTCACTAGATTGAATCATAGCCACACCTAAATTGTTTTAACAAAATAAACAACAAAATGAAAACTTATAATTTTAGATCCTATAAATTATACGACTAATAAAGATAATTAAACGCTTATGATTATAATATTATTTCAAAGATGAAATAACACTATATTCATAACGAAGCGACGAAATGCCGCGGCGGTGGCGGTGACGGTTGCGGCGACGGTAGCGGTGACGGTTGCGGCGACGGTGGCGGTGGCGATTGCGGCAACGTCCATCAACGTCCACGAACAAGTTGCGGCGACGGTAGCGGTGACGGTTGCGGTGACGGTGGCGGCGGCGGTTGCGGCAACGTCCATCAACGTCCACGAACAAGTATCGGCGGTGGTCAAACGAGAACTCCATGGCGGCACGAACGAACGGCGGGGGGTCCTCGCCACCACTTGGAGACCAAGGAAGTGGGAGAGCTCACCATGCAACTCATCTAAAACTTGGAATGCATAAGGTTGGAGAACCTTTTACATAGTTTGGGATCTATAGAGCCAAATATAATGTCATATATATATATATATATATATATATATATTTATAGTAACAAGATTTTATCATGATGATGCTTAAAAAATAAAGTCCTATATACTATGCCTCTAAAAAATTATGCCCTAAAAGAAAGATAGCTAAGGTTTCTTACCAAGCTCTTGGAGCTTGCGTTAGACCATAGAGAGCTTTATGCAATTTGAAAACATAGGAGGGATGAGTTGAAGAGATAAAACCTAGTGGTTTTTCCACGTAGACCTCTTCTTTGAGATCACCATTTAGGAATGCACTCTTTACATCCATTTGATAAAGTGTGAACCTTTTGTAGACAGAATAGGCTAAGAATATCCTGATTGCTTCAAGCCATGCAACAGGTGCAAAAGTATTGGTCATAGTCAATGCCATCCTCTTGTCTGTATCCTTGAGCAACTAGTCTAGCTTTCTTCCGTATGATAGTGCCTTGATCAACTAGTTTGTTTCTAAATACCCATTTAGTCCCAATGACTTGGTAGTCTTTAGGTCTTGGAACTAAATCCCAAACTCTACATCTCACAAACTGGTTGAGCTCCTCTTGCATGTCAATGATACAATGTGGATCTTGCTCAGCATCTTTAATGGATTGGGGCTCAGTTTGAGATATGAAGCAGACATGCATCATGTCCTGGTGGAGTTGATGCCTTGTCTGCACACCCAATGATAAGTCTCCAATCACTTGAGATACAGGGTGATCTCTAAGTGTGACTATCTCAGTAGGAGTAATTGGTTGATCAACAGCTTGGGGAGCTAATTCCTCTTGTAGAATTGAGTTAGTTGTTGTTGTCTCTTCATTGAACTCACTATCTTCATCTTCACTTTCTTCAGCAACATGTGGAGAGGGATGTGTAACGGCCTCATTGGTTAGGGTCAACTCATCCAACTTCTCACACAAGTTAGGTTCCTGCAAAGTTTCACTGGTAGAAGCAATCTTCTCCTTGTAAAACATATTAGTCTCATCAAATGAAATATGAATAGACTCTTCCATTGTTCATAGTGGATTTATTATATACCCTATAAGTATTGCTTACTTGCGAATATCCAAGAAAAATTCCAACTTCAGACTTGGCTTCAAACTTTCTAATATATTTCTTATTGTTGTTATGAATATAACAAATGCCACCATAGACTCTATAATAGTCTACTTGAGGTTTCTTCCCTTTGAGTAGTTCATAAGGGGTCTTGCCCTTGAGCTTGTGTATCAAACTTATGTTCAAGACATAGTTTGTTGTGCTCACTACCTCTACCTAGAAGGATAGGGGCAAGTGAGCATTTGTAAGTAATGTGCCTATAGCTTCAATGAGTGTTCTGTTTTTTCCTTTCAGCTATCCCATTTTGTTGAGTAGTTCTAGGAGCAGAGAAATAGTGCCTAATAACTTCCTTCTCACAGAATTTATGAATGGGAAGAGACTCAAACTCAATACCATGATCACTTCTGATCAATGCAACTGGAGTAGAGTACTCAATCCTTATGCTCTTAAGAAAATCTGTAAGAACCTTGAAGTTATCTGACTTTTTTCTCAAGAAGAATACCCAAGTGAACCTTGAGAAGTCATCAACTATCACTAAAGTATAAGACTTCCGTCCTAGGCACTATACAGCAATGGGTCACAAAAGATCCATATGGAGCAAGTACAGTACCTAGGTGAATCACTCTTATTAAGTGACTTAAAACAATTTTTAGTTTGTTTGCCTAATTGACAAGCCCTACAAAGGATTTCCTTCTTGTAGGGGCAAGAAGGCAATCCTCTAACAAGGTTGTCCCTAGAATGTTTAGCAATGTTTTTCAGGTTTACATGACTTAATCTCTTATGAAAAAGATCATTATTATTACTGGTTTGGTTAAACAAGCATATTTCAGTTTTAGCTGACTCAAAATTAACTATATAGATATTTCCTATTCTAGTGCCAGTTAAAACTACTTGGTTATCAACTGAAGTAATAATACAGGAAGTTTTGTAAAATGATACCTGAAACATTTCATCACATAACTGACTTATAGATATAAGGTTGTGCTTCAGGCCACTTACATTTGTAACCTTCCTGAAGGTGACTGCTCCAATCTTGACCTTTCCATATCCTTCTGTCTGGCCACAATTGGAATCACCAAATATTACTTTGGGTCATAACTTTGACTTATATTTGATTAGTTTGTCCTTATTTCTAGTCATATACTTTGAACAGCCACTATCAAGATACTACTGTTGCTCTGTGGTGGGATAGTCTTTCACCTACAGTAAAACAGATTAGCTATTCTTGACCCAGGTTACCTTTGTTCCTTGTTGATTTAAATAACTAAAGCTGGTAATATAAGAGTATTCTGGTTGATTCTTGTAACCTTAGGGATGATATTATATGGGTGGAATTATCCATTGGTAAAAATGTATTAATGTTTTGTCATGATTGATTAAATGGTATGTTGAAATTAAGGTTTCTATAATTACAAACTTGGGTCGACGAATTCTGGTACGTTCGTCGATCTGAGGTCGACGAATGGGGATGAGTTCGTCGAACTCCACTCAGAGATTGAAAGTATTCATTTTTTGGGCCCCAATTTCGTCGATCTCTGGTCGACCGACCATACTAGTTTCGTCGATCGCAGTTCGGAGAGTAGTTATAATAGAAGTTTGCGTTCGAAGTTCGTCGACTTGAGCTCGACGAACTGTACATATTTCGTCAATCTGAGTTCGACGAAATCTGCTGAACATAGTTCTGGTTAAAATTTTTCTTACTCTTTGTCTTTTTCTTATTCTTTTGTTTAAGTTCTGTTTGATTAGCAGTATTATCTTCTATTTTCTCTTTACCCTTTTCAGAAACAAATTTTATAGGGTTTGTTAATATGTTCTTCTGAATTAGTGGGGATTGGCTTGATGAAGCACCTAAGACCAGCTTGACATTGAGTTTGGCATTCACTGTGCTTGTGATGTTCATCAGCTTGATACTTCTCCCATTCAGGGATTCATCAAGTTATCTAGCCTCTGATAATTCAGTCTTTAATTTAATGATTTGCTCATTAGCTAGAGTGATTTCATCCTTTAACTTATTTTTTTCTGAAAGTAGATTTTCTTGTTCATTTAATTTCTCTATAAGGTTCTTAATCTCTTTGTAAGAATTTATTAAATCAAAACATAAGGACTTGAATTAAATTTTAAATTCTTCTGAATAAAAATCAAAAGAAGATAGTACCTGATCTTCTTGAGATTTAGAGTATTCATTGTCTGATTGTTAAGCTTCTGCTTCTGAACAACTTACTGATGCATTGATGGCCATCAGACAAATCTCCTTTGGCTTAGCTTCCTTTTCATCTTCACTAGAGTTGGAAGATGAAGATTTATCTTCAGTTTCACTCCAGGTCTCAACTACAAAGCCTTTCTTCTTCCTTTTGTGCTTGCTAGAGGAGGGCTTGTTGTAGTGCTGTTTCCTTGTTTCCTTTTCTCCTCTTCTCTCCTTCTTTTGGTTCTCAGGACACTTTGAGATGAAGTGTCCAGGCTTCCTGCAGCCAAAAAAACAACTTCTTTAGTGGGAGTCTTGTCATATTTGGGCTTATCATCTTTCCTTGATGACTTCCTCCTGAAGTCTTCCTTGCCATCTTATAAAATCTCTTGGCTAAGAGACTTAGGAATTATTCATTGACTGTTGGAGCTTCTGATTCTTCATTTGCTTTGAATGCAATCCTTTGCTCCTTTCTGCCTGATGAAGGAGTCTTCTGCTCTGCAGCCACTCTGGACTTTATCAATTGCTAATAAGACTTGAGCTTTCCAAGTAGAGATTCTGTGGAGATCTCATTTAGACTTCTGGTTTCTTTGATAGGCCAGATTCTTAAATCCCATGAGCTAGGGAAGCGCATGAGGATTTTATCATTTACTTCAGTAAGGGTGATGTCTTTGTCTAGAGTTTTCAGCTAATTGATTATTGAACTCAGTCGGTTGTATATGTCACCAACAGACTCTGATTCATCCTTTTTGAAGTTCTCATATTATGAGATGAGGTTGGATCTCCTATCCTTTCTCTCATCAGCTGAACCAATAACCATCTGGTTAAGAGAGTATCATATTGCCTTGGCTGATGTGCATTTAGCCACCTTCTGGAAAATATAATCAGACATTGTCTGAGAGAGAATATTCATGGCCTTTTTCATTGCATCTGTCCACTCAGGTGGTGGAACAGTATATGTGCTCGAACTAGCAGTAGTTATTGCCACTAGAACTGGTGGTCAAGTCAAAATAGAATTAAAGATGTCCTCATCAATAGAGTTCATATACAATTTGATTCTTGCCTTCCAGATAGCAAACTTATTTATGTTGCAAACTGGAGGTCTTGTGCTTGCATAGACTTTGTTTTGTGCCATTTTGAGATAACAGAAAAACTAGGAAAAGAAGAAATCTAATCTAATAAGGATCTTGGTTCAAGTGTTAACTCGTACAACCAAAGGAACAACCCTCTGATACCAACTGAAAGATGGGGGTTAGATCTGATTTACTCTAGAGGGGGGATTTAATAGAGTATTTAAAACTTTGGTTGTTTTTAAATTTTATATTTGAGTTTGAAAATAGGTGATACCAATAATAATATAGAAGGAAATAGAAGACTGCTTAAACTAATCCTTCTATCACAGCACAACAAGAACAAAAAGAAAATGAACACAACTAGACAACATAAGAAATTTTATAGTGGTTTCCCCAACCTGGGTACATCCACTCTTCTACCACCCTAGTAGGAATCAACTAACAGGTTTCTGATCAGGTGACTGCCACCACAAGATCTATTTCCAAGGAGATCTAATAACCCTTTAGGCTTTTGATCAGGTGCCCAAAATCCAAGAATAAAGTTTTGAAGGTAGTTAATAAACCCTTTGTACAGGAGGTGAGAGAGGGGTGATGAGATCTTCTCTTTTCTCTAAACAGCAAAGAAGACTTGTTGATTCAATTGTTGTCAAGATTCCTTCTAAAATATAGAATTGGTTCAGAAAGATGGAGCCTTGCTCAGGGTGTAGGTCTTCAGCCTTGTCTGAAAATAATCCTGGAACTTTTTGACTGAATCAAGATGAGTTTTCCTTGAATGTTCCTAGAGGAGAAGGTTGAAGAAGACTCTGGATAGAGATGAATGTTCTTCTTCAGTCTTCAGAATGGACAAGGAGGAAAATACAATGTTTTCTACACTGGGAGAGAGTTTTGAATGTTCAGTATGTGTCTCTCTATATTCTTTGTGTGCTGTATATTTTCTTATAATGTCTAGTTGAGTGTTCTTATTTCTGGCAGAATTATAATCAACTGAAAAGAGAAAATCTCTTTTATACTCTACAGTCAATAACTTCTCCTTTGAAATTTGAATTGCTGCCAGTAATTGTTGATTGCCCGGGGGAAGGAAACGGCTGGAATATTGTCTTAAATGAGTTTCCCCAACTGTCCCTAATAAAAATAAGCAAGTAATTAACATGATGAAGTCCATAATTAATGCGGCCAATAACAGTTATATTCAAGGGATTATGAGCATTAATTACTCAGGAATATTACAACTAAATAATATAGAAAGAAAGGGATAAAAGTATAGAAAACTTCTCATTCTAGCTCCGGATAGAATTCGTCGACCTCTGAATGGAATTCGTTGACCGGAGTTCCAAGTTCGTCGACCTAAAAATTCCTATTCGTCGACCCAAGCTCTACGAACTGTATTCAGAGAATAACTTGCCAATTCTGTGCTATGAGTTTGTCGAGCTGAGAATCTGTCTGAAGTAATCGATCATTGACCTGAGCTCGAATATCGTCGAGCTCTGCTCAGAGAAATAATTCTGATTTCGTCGATCAAAGATCGACGATCGTCGAGCTGAGTTTAAAGAACTTCAAACTGACCATTCTGTTCTCTAAATCTTCTAAGTCTTGAGACTACTGATGTCCTCTGCTAGCTGGTCCATAAAGGTTGAACCAAACTTGACGATGGCTATACAATATGGGTCTGACTTTAACCTAATTTAGTGAACCAAACCCAAATCCAACTAGGGATCCAACAACCATCCTGTCGACCGGAACAATCTCTTCGTAGCATACAGGAGTGACCATGCATTCTTGATCCTCTTTTTGCTGGCTAACACTAGAGTGATCGTAATCACTAAAGGGAAGCTTGTAAAAAGGGAGCGAGAAACCCATGAAAGATCTGTATTTGGCGAGAGATTCTTCGGTAATCTCGATGGGCAAAGTTTGAGCAAGATGTGTTATGTCAGTGTATAGGCCCGACAATACCATGGTAGGCTGGTCAACAATAGTCCTCCGTAAACAAGGGGTTGCTGCGCACACGCCCTCAGAGGGAGAAGGATCGCACAAACAAGGACAATCCTTCAACATGTGGCCTACACCTTGACATAGAAAACACCTAATACAATGCTCGGCATTTAAAACAGCCATGACATCGAAGTATCGGCGCCAAGTGTCATAAAGACGACACTCAGCTATAGAATACATAGTGAACAGAAATAATTGCCGAAAAAGTGTTACACATCTAGAATAAAAAAAACACGAACCCTCTTTCTAAACCAAAAATCAGAAAAGGGATAAAAAGAAATAAACAAAAGAAATGGTAAACAACTGAAAATAAAATAAAACAAGAAAACAACAATCACAAGACTTCCTCTCAGAAAACACACACGACCGTGTTCCTCGACAACGACGCCAAAAACTTGATGCGGTTTACGGCAAGTGCACCGGTCGCTGTCAAGTAATATAAAATGAGCAAAATTACCCAAGTATCGATCTCTCAAGGAACACAGTAAGGTGGAGTTAATTTTGAGGAGGACATGAGATTAAAGTCCTTACGTCGGTGTTTACGAAGGGGGTTTTGATTGTTTGTGGAAAAATAAATTAAAACACTAATAAACTACTTCTAAGCAATGCCGCTATGCAATGCTTTGCCAGTCGGATGGAAAACTACTTGGGCTGATATACACCAAATCGCTAGGCGGATTGTCGAGTAGGCCTGCGGATGAGGTGGTGAGAACGGCAGAATGACTACTCTTATGCAATGCCGCTATGCAATGCTTCGCTAGGTAGATGGAAAACTACACGGGCCACTATGCACCGAATCACTAAGCGGATGGACATGTAGGCTTGCGGATTAGGTGGTGAGAATGGCGGCATGAGGGTCGTGAGCACCGCTTTTCTACGCACGCCACTAGCAATTGCTAGTGCGGTACTGTGTGGTGGAGGATGGATAATGGGTCACCTCAAGCAAATAACGTGATTATAAAATCACATAAACATGATTGTACACAGACGAATATCGAATTAAGCACACTTCATCAAATACAAAGAGATCAAACCACACTATCAACAATAAAAGAAGAAAAGAGTGCGAAATCGACCGGATCCTAAGACTTGCTGATGATTCACGGAAGGAACCGCTGGGTTATCAATCCATGTCCAAGCTCGGTCCTCAATTGTGTACGAGGTAGAGGAGGATGTCACTAACTCCCAATAGACCCGTCTTCTTAGTGTCACGATCTGGTGGAGGATAACACAAACTCCTCTGAGCTTGATGGTGTAAGTTAGGTCAAACCCTTCTTGAAGCTCATGGATGAAGGAGGAGGCAGAGAGGAAGCTTCGGCTTGAATTTGGCATTGAAATCTTGCCCGGAGTCCCTTCCTACAATGGGGAAATAAGGAGATCGTCTGAATCCTCCTCGTACATGAAAATGGCGGAGGAAATGTCCAGAATGGAGAATTAGGGCGTAATCTACGAATTTATAGATTGCAAAAATTATAGTGGCGCACGACCAGTGGCGCACGACAAGTGGCGCACCACCAGTGGTCGTTCGCACTGTGTCTAGTGGTCGTGCGAATTGGCATGGAAGAACCTGGTAAAAATTGGAATCAATGCACACGATCAGTGGCGCACGACCAGTGGTCGTGCGCACTGTGTCCTGTGATAGTGTGTTTGCCCAGACAGAACATGGAAAATGGAGAATAGCGCGCACAATCAATGGCACACGAGCAGTGGTCGTGCGCTATAGATCAATTATCATGCGGAGTGTTCCTGTACCATTTGAGGTTCGATGAACTAACCGCGCACAACCAGTGGTCGTGCGCTAATGAGTCCACTTGCTATGTGCATGTAAAAACACACGATCAGTGGCCATTAGGCTAAAAACATTCCCAAATAAACCCGGAATAATCACACAACCATTGTACCAGCAGGAAAAACAAACCACTTATATGTGCGGAAATTCCAGGCAATCACAATAAGAAGTATATCCATAAAAGTAACAAAAATACACAACCACGGGCCTTAGAGTTCACTTCCTATGCAAATAAAAATAAGATGAAATATATAAAAATGCTTGCGAAAGAAAACAAGCCCAAATGAGTCCGAAAATCAGTATATAAATATGACTCATCATCCCGCCCCTTTCGTACCTACTCAGTTTCAACAATCAGAGTTTGGACAGACGCTCACGGTCATCTTGGATGCCTTTTGGTCTCAATAGGCCCCAGTGCAGCAACAGGCTCCGAGCTTAAACTGGTTGAGCACCTTCCGAGCTCTCTCCCCTCTTTCCTACCTTGGGACAAAGTCGGTTATGCCTACAGAGGACTGACTTGATACAGTATATGAGCTATGGCAAGAATCCATTGTCCAGCCAATATCGGTGTGACATTAACAGTGTCTTTCCTTGAACTGCTGGACAAGAGGTGGTGGAATTCCCTCATGAGCTCCACCTCTAGGGCCAAGTTTATACGGAAATCAGTTGGACTTAGTTCTCGGGAGCTTTCTTGTAACATTTCATCCCATCGACCACTAGAGATGAACATGTGGAAAGATTCCAACAATTGAAACAGGGATCGAAGTCGGGTACAGAATACCATAGGGAGTTTCAGCATCTAGCATGGTTTGCTGACTCTTATTAGTTGGATGACCGAGGTTATGCTTAATACAAAGGCTTGCGGGATCCCTTGAGGAAGGCCCTTTTGTTCATAGGGGACTCTAGTTTATCCGAGATCATCGACATGGCAAAAAGGCTGGAGGCAGTTCATTTGGGGAGTAATAAGAGATTCACTGAGGGTGCGATAGAGGCCGGTCCTAGTTATAGAAGGAGGCATGACAAACGGGGAAGAGGAAATAATAGAGGCGGAGGTTGCTTCTGTCAGAACTTTAAAATTGAGCATCCAACCCCGTAGCCAACACTACCTCCACCACAACAAATGTATCTGTAACCGAGGGATCAAGACGAGCGAGTCTGATTCTAGTGTAACCAGACAGGCCACATCCGACGCTATTGCCCATAGCTAGGTGGGAAATCTCTCACTGCCCTTCCTCCGACAGCTCCACGAGGACGAGGACACGTGCATGGATTAGGGCAAGGACCAAGAGGAAAGAACCCCGGGCCTGCTTGGGATCAGGTGTTTGTGACGGATATGGCACAGGAAAGGAATCCTCAGGAGGTGATTGCAGGTATGTCATGATCCGATTGATGTGTTATAAGCATTTACTTTCGATTTCCTAGGATATGCTAAGAGTCTAACTTTGAGTTTTTGTAATTGATACCTAGGCAACGTGATGGTTGGTGGGAAACCGGCCTACACTCTATTTAATATCAAAGCCACACACTCGTTTGTGTCGGTAGACTTCGTTAAAGGCCAAGAAGGAGTGCAATACATCACTGGTATTGCTCGGAGAGTATGCCTCCCAGATGGCTCTGAGATGAATAAAACTTCCAAGTGAGAATTGGAGATACTTCTTGGAGGAAAGACATTTGAAACCCCTGCCACAGTATTGAGGATGTCGGAATTCGACCTCATTCTGGGTATGGCATGGTTGGATTGGCATCGCGCTAGAATTGAATGTGTAGAGAAACGAATTTTCTTAAGACATAGGGACTTTGAATTCATCTTTCAAGTTTTTAGATTCAAACCTCTTGTGTTGTTATCTTCAATCCAGGCCTTAAAAGCCAACATGAAGGGGGATGGTGTCTACATAATTTATTTTGAGTTGAAAGAGATGACAATAGATATGAAAGACGTGCGACTGGTATGGTATTTCCCTAAGGTATTTCCCGAGAAGTTGTCGGGATTACCCCCGAATCGAGAAGTGGACTTCCAAATTAAGTTTGTACCGGTTTCCAAGCCCGTCTCCAGGACCCCTTATCATATGGCCCCGAAGGAACTCGCCGAGTTTAGTGTTAAGTTGCAGGAATTAGTAGAGTCTGGGTTCGTTCGCCCCCAGTTCATCACCTTGGGGAGCCCCTGTTCTATTCGTTAAGAAGAAGGATGGAATGCTACGATTACGTATAGATTATCTAGAACTAAGCAACAACAAGCACTAGTGGTGTATTACAATAAGAATCGACAGAAGCTCAAAAAAAGCTGAAAATTTCTAATGCAAAGGCTATGAACATTCTAGACCAAACAATGTCTAAGGAAATTTTTCAGAAGGTTGTTGAATGCTCCTATGTAAAAGATATCTGGGACTCCCTCAATGTAATGGTAGTTGGATCAGCTGATGAAAGATAAGACAGAAGATATCACTTGATTTCTAAATATGAGAATTTCAAAAATGGTGAAAGTGAATCAGTTGCAGATATGTACACAAGACACAACCCCATAATTAATGAGCTGAAATCTTTGAAAAAAGACATTATATTGACAGAGGTAAATGGTAAAACTCTCATGTGTTTCCCTAGCACCTGGGATACAAGAATCTAGCAAATTAGAGAAGCCAGAAGTTTGAATGAAATCACCACTGAGACTTTGTTTGCAAGCTCAAATCTTATGAGCAGCTCATCAAAATAATGGAAGTTGAACAAAAGACTCTACCCTCAGTGAAGATGGCAAAGAGCATTGCTTTCCAAGCATCTGAAGAAGAACAAGTTCCACGGAATAAAGATCTTATGGGTCTCCTAGCTAAAAGGTTCTAAAAGATAGCCATAAAAGACTTCAGGAGAAGATCATCCAGGAACCAAGACGAAACAAGGTATGTAAAAACTCCTACTAAAGAACTTGTTTCTTATGGTTACAGGAAACCAGGACACATTCTTCCAGAGTGTCCTGAAAATTAAAAGAAGGATAAGAAGAGGGAGAAAGACTATAAGAAGCACAAACACAAATCCTCTTCCAATAAACACAAAAAGAAGGAGAGAGGGTTTGTAGCTGAAACTTGGAGTGAATCAGACTCTGAATATTCATCCAGTTCAAGTGAAGATGAAGAAGAGTCAAGAGCTAAAGAAGCCTGTCTGATGGCAATGAATGCATCATGCAGAAATTCTGATTCTGAATCTGAGTCTGAAGAAGACCAGGTAATTTAAACATTTGATTTTACTTAAGAACAGTTTAAAATAGATTTCAAATGACTTTGTAAAGACTTAATACAATCTGAGAAAGAAATAAAATTTCTAAGAGAAAAATTAATTAAATTAAATAAACTATCTTTAGAAAATATTAAACATGAAGAAGAGTTGAAGATTCATAAAGAACAAGTAATTTCACTAGAAAAAATTATCTGAGGCTAATATGTTTGAAGAATCTCTTAATGGGAGAAGTATCAAACTAATGAATATCACAAGCACAGTCAATGCCAGACTAAATGGTAAAATAAAGCTTGGGAGCTTCATCAAGTCAACCTCACCTTCTAAAAAAAATATTTTAACTACACTTATAAAATTTATTTCTGATAAAGTAAAAGAAAAATTAGAAGATTTAGATAAAGCTCCTAAAGTTTTACAAAAGAATAAGCCTAAAAAAATAAAAAATTTCAGAAAAACCATGTTCAACAAAATTCGTCGAACCGAGATAGATGAAATAAATTCTTTTTAACAAATAGAGCTCGACGAACTCTGAACACAAGATTTGAGTATAACTATTCAACAAATGGTGCTCGACGAAATCAATATGATTCGTTGAACAGAGATCGACGAACGTGGAACATAGAATGTGAATATTACTATTCTATGAATGGAGCTCGACGAACTCATAACCATTCATCAAACGCTGCTCGACGAAATCACTATCATTCGTCGAACTCAAATATTTTCAAACAGAAATTTAAATTCTTTTCAAAAGAATAATCAAACACAGATTGAAAAATCCTTTTACTAAGTGGATTATTCCTCCTAGGAGATATCATCCACTTGGTTATATAGATCAACCTGAATGTTCTTATATTTCAAATTATTATGAAAGAAAATTAGGATCCAAGGTAACCTTGGTCACGAACACCAAATTTGTTTTATACAGGAAAAGAAATATCCTACCACAGAGGAACAGTAGTATTTGGATAGTTGATGTTGAAAACATATGACAGGAATAAAGGCTAATATAAAAGATTTTAAAGCAAAGCTTGGACCAAAAGTCATTTTTGGAGACTCCAACTGTGGACAGACAGAAGGCTATGACAATGTCAAGGGTGGAGTAGTTACCTTCAAGAAGGTAGCTTATGTGAAAGGTCTCAAACATAACTTTATCTCCATCAGTCAATTATGTGATGAAGGTTATCAGGTATCTTTTAATAAATCATTATGTTTTATTACATCTAGTTTTAACAAAATTATTTTAACTGGGATTAGATTGGGTAATATTTACGTAGTTAATTTTAACTCTACAAAATCAGAAATCTGATTATTTAATCAGATAAGTAAAACTAATGATCTTTGACATAAAAGATTAGGACATATAAATCTTAGAACAATTGCTAAATTATCTAAGGACAATCTTGATAGAGGATAATCTGATTATCTAAGGAAGGACTTTGTAGGGCTTGTCAAATAGGCAAGCAAACCAAAAGTAGCTTTAAATCCATATCTAAGAGTGATTCACCCAGACTTTTGTATTTGCTACATATGGACCTTTTTGTATCTATTGCAGTACAAAGTTTGGGAGGAAAGTCATATACCTTAGTTATTTTTGATGATTTCTCAAGATTCACTTGGGTATTCTTTCTTAGAAACAAGTCAGATAACTTTAAAGTTCTTACAGACTTTCTTAGGAACATCAAGATTGAGTACTCTACTCAGATTGCATTGATCAAAAGTAATCATGGCACTGAGTTTGAATCTCTTATGATGAAAGAATTATGTGAGAAAAAAGATATCAGGCATTATTTTTCTTCTCCTACAACTCCTCAACAAAATGGGGTAATTGAAAGGAAAAGTAGAACCATAATTGAATCTGTTGGAACATTGCTTGCAGATGCTTATTTACCCCTTTCCTTTTGGGTAGAGGCAGTAAGCACAAAAAATTATGTTCTTAACAGAAGTATCATTCATAAACTTAAGGCTAAGACTCCCTATTAATTACTTAAAAATAATAAACCTAAAGTAAACTACTTTAAAGTTTTTCGGTATAGATGTTACATACATAATAATGATAAGAAACACTTAAGAAAAATTGAAGCCAAAGCTGTATGAGGAATATTTCTTGGATATTCTCAAGTTAGAAAGGCTTATAGGGTCTTTACTAAATCTACCCTTAAGATAGAAGAATATGTACATATATCTTTTGATGAAAATAACATGTTTTACAAGGATAAGAACACTTCTACCATAGACTCTTTTCAGGTACAAATTCTCTGTGTGAAGTTAGATGAATTAAACCTTAAGCAAGAGGATACATTACCTCCTTCTCAACAGATTACTGAAGACAGTGATGAAGAAAATTATAAAGTTTATGTTGAACCGACAATAGTTAATGAAATTCAACAAGAGGAATTAACAACACAAGTTATTGAAGAACCAACTCCACCTGTTGATTTTGTCACACATAGAGATCATCCTAGATCTCAATTGATTTGAGACATATCAGATGGTGTGTAAACAAGGAATCAACTCAATCAAGATCAGATGCATACTTGTTTTCTATCTCAGATTGAATCTCAATCCATAAAAGATGTAGAACAAGATCCTCATTGGATCATTGCAATGCAAGAGGAACTCAATCAGTTTGAGAGATGTAGAGTTTGGGACTTAGTTCCAAGACTAAAATACTATCCAGTCATTAGAAACATATAGGTCTTCAGGAATAAGTTGGATGCTCAAGGAGTTATATTAAGAAATAAAGCTAGATTGGTAGCTCAAGGATACTCACAGGAGGAAGGAATAGATTATGTCAGACATTTTCTCCTGTTACAAAATTACAGGCTATCATAATATTTCTTGCATTTGCTGCATTCAAGAAATTTAAAGTATATAATATGGATGTGAAGAGTGCATTTCTAAATGGAGAACTCAAAGTGGAAGTTTATGTAGAACAACAGCCAGGTTTTATCTCTCCAACTCACTCTTCTTATGTTTTTAAACTCAACAAAGCCCTTTATGGTCTTAAACAAGCTCCAAGCCCTTGGTATGAGACCCTTGTTAGTTTTCTTTCAGAAAATAAATTTAGTAGAGGCATGGTAGATAAAATATTGTTTTTAGACTTCATAAATCTAAAATTTTACAAATTCAAATATATGTTAACGATATAATTTTTGGTTCTACTGATTCCAAACTTTGCAAAAGGTTTTCTGACATAATGCATTCAAAGTTTGAAATGATTAGCATGGGTGAATTATCCTACTTCCTTGGTTTACAAGTGAAGCAAACACCTGATGGCATTTTTATATCTCAATCTAAATATGCTAAAAAACTAATTAAAAGATTTGGGATGCCAGATGCCTCCTCTATGAAAATGTCCATTCCCTTTATTGTACAGTTGATAATGATGAATATGGTAGATCTGTTAATCATAAAAAATATAGGTTTATTATTGGGTCTCTATTATATTTAACAGCAAGTAGACCTGATATTATGTTTTCAACCTGTATTTGTGCTATGTTTTAAGTTAATCCTAAAGAATCTCACCTAATTTTGGTAAAAAGAATTTTTTAGATATATAAAGGGTTATCCTAATATAGTACTCTTGTATACTATTGAGTCAGGATTTGAATTAATTGGATTACAGATACTGACTATGCTGGATGGAGAGTTGACAGAAAAAGCACATCAGGAACTTGTCAGTTTCTTGGTGATTGGCTTGATTTATGGTTTTGCAAGAAACAAATATCTGTGTTAACTTAACCTGCTGAAGCTGAATACATTGCAGCTGGTAGTTACTGTTCACAGATTTTGTGGATTCAAAATTAGTTACAAGATTATGGTTATAACATAAATAATTCAATAATTTCCTGTGATAATACTAGTGCAATATCAATTGCACACAATTCAGTCCTTCAAAGTAGGACTAAGCATATAGAAACTAGACATCATTTAATAAGAGACAATGTAGACAAAAATAAAATTAAACTAGAATTTATTTCAACTGATTTTCAAAGAGCTGATATTTTCCTAAACCTTTAGATGGAAAAACATAATTTATTATTAAATCAGATAAGAATGATTAGTGGAGAGTCTTTACTTTGATTATTGTTCTGAGATCGACGAATTATACACCTTTCGTCGAACGGAGCTCGATGAAATGTGAACTTTTCATGAAAAAATCGTCGAATGGAGATCGACGAACTTTCTTTGTGAAACTTTCGTCGACCAAAGATCGTCGTTTTTGTTTCGAGTACCTTTTGTCGAATGGATCTCGACAAAATGTAATTCTTTCGAAAAACTTTCGTCGAATGGAGATCGATGAAATGTATTTCTTGTGTGAAATCTTTCATCGAGCAGAGTTCGATGCTTTGTTTTTTGTCGGACAGAGTTTGACTTTTTAACTTATGAAAACTTAAAATAAGGTTTTCATCGAACTCTATCCCACGCATTTCCTATTTCCCTTGGACTTGATCTCTCTATTTTGTCGGCTAATGGAGATTTCTCAGGCAATCCTCTCGGTAATGAAATTTTATGGAGGCTTTGATATTGACATGGAATATTTATCACATTCAGATCAAGTTTTCCAGGATATTCTGAAAATATTTGGGGCTCAGAATCTTTGGAATTTTATGACTATCGGGATCAAGCTTCCAGTGGTAGCAATCAAAGAATGGATTCATACTGCCAAATTTCAGGATACCCCAGTCATTATTGGATCTATCTCCGGGAATCAGGTTCCTCTTACCCCAGAAATGTTTTATAAAATTTTCGATTTTGTTAATGGCGAAAAGGATATAGAATTATATAGTTCTGAATTTGACATAATGCTAGATAGATTGGGTCATTCTAAAGGAACCCTGACCATCTTTTGAAAAAGAACTTTTCAATAGAATATAAGTTCTTAGCAGATGTTGTAGGAAGGGTTATTTTGGGCAAACATTCAGCCCACGACTTTGTTACCAGGCATCAATTTCGATTGATGTGTGCTCTGGTAGATCACAAGAACATAAACTGGGGATCAATTTTTTTGATTCTATTAAGAAGAAGATCACCAGCAAGTCTGGAGGTTATTGCAGGATCTTAGGAATTTTCTTACAGGCTAAGTGTCCAGAGCTTTTGGTCTCTCATACAATTCATATTAATGCCTCCAAGAGTATTACCTCTGCCCTATTTTGAAAATGAGAGAGGGTGATTCTTAAACCTCCAAGGGCATCTCCCTCTAGGATAGCTTCTAAAAGCACCAGGCCTGTTCCAGCCACTCTCCATACCCCAGAAGAGGCTTATGCTCCTCTTATTTCTTCCACTCCACCATCTCCACATCATTCACCTAGACTTTCCACACCTCCTTCTCTACAGCATACTTTATCTGAAGCTGTTCCATCCACATCCTTCCATACCAATTCCCCAGTTCCACAGTCACCTCATCAGCCACCACCTTCATCTCCACTCTTTCATCTCCACCTCACTTCTCTCCACTTTTTCTTCTCCGCTTCATTTCTATTTATTTTATTTATCTCCACAGCATTCATCTCCACCTCTCTAATCTCTACCTCACTCCCTAATCTAGGAATAAATAGTTCCTGATGCCATTCCCCCTGTAATCAATCTTACATCTATACCATAATCATCTTTCTTATATCCAAACTGCACTAATATTTCTCATCCATCATCTTCCAATCCATCATCTACATCTTCTCAGCATCCTCCGGAGTATATGTATTTGGATTTCTCATCCATTACTTCTAATCTTTTGGACTTCATCACTCCTTCTCTCAGGAAACTAATAGAAGAATCCTTCGCTCCTGTCGTGGCTTCTATAGCTGAACTCTCTACTAAGCTAACCTCTTACTATTTTGTCCCTTCTTTTGGGGCCTAGATTAGGGTCTCCCTGGATCTAGGCAGGGGGCGATGTTTCATGAAGAAACTCCAAATACTGCAGTTTTTTTTATAGCTAATGCAAAAGATCCAGAGGTTACAGCACCAGCAGTTTCAAATTAAGAAATGATTTATGCTGTTAGAACCCAAGTTTGGATTTGGGCAAGAACTACTATTAGGATTATTTAGAATTACCAAACATGTATAGTCTAGAGTCATAGGTTTTTTCCAGGGTAAAAGTCAGCAACACCTACTTAGACTGTCAGTACCCTTCAGAATACTTTAGAGACTGAAAACCTTAAAGGAAAGTCAGTTAAATTAATTACAGGAAAGTCATTGGATGATAGATAAACTCAGCTCGACGATCGTTGATCTAAGATCGACGAACTCAGAGTTACTTCTCTTAGTTTAGCTCGATGAAAGTTTAGCTGAGATTGACGAACTATGATCTCATATCAGAAGTTCAGCTCGACGAAGGAATATCTCAGTTCGACAAACTTGGATCTCAGATTGGCAAGTATATTTTTAGTTCGACGATCTTGGAGCTCAGCTCGACGAAGGAGAATTCTTAGCTCGATGAACTTGGAGTTTAGGTCGACGAAATCATTGTTGAGTTCGTCTAACTCTTTCCAGGTTCTATTCTACTATTCTTCATTGCAGTTTCTCAATTCGCCTATCAGTTTGATTTCAAATTCTATTCTATTAAGACAGTAATGCTGTGATAATTAATGTTCAACATTCTCAAGATTATAGCCGTTCCGGGTAGCATTAATTATGGTTTTCACAGAGTTATTGTTCTATCATATTTACTGGGACGGTTAGGTAAATGCATTCAAGACAAACATTAGCCATTCAGAATTCCAGAATTTCTTCAGAGGATATCAGGAAACAATTTAAAATTTAAATGTTGTTGAATCTGAAAACATATATAAAGTTATTTTCTTTCAGAAGAATATTGAGATACACAGATAAAAAATAACAATCACAAGATAAGTGAATCAGTGAAAAAGTATTAGTAGACAGTGAAGAATAATATCGCTCCCACACACTCAGTGTTCTTCATCTGCTTCAGGCTTTCAAGAGACAAACAATCAAAATCAGTCTAACAGCTTTAAGAGCAGCATAATTTGAAGGCCAACACCATAAATCAAAGCTTCCACTCCTGATCAAATTCATACAACTCAGGGGGAGATTCGACATCATCAAGTCCACTAGTCTTCTCAGAGCTTTGAGACAGAGAAGACAACATATTTTTATTTTCCATTTCCTGTGTAAAGGGTTTTTAACTCCCTTCAAAAGTTATCCACTTTTGGTTCACAAGTCACCATATCAAAAGACTTGAGATTGGTTATTGGGCACCTGATCAAAAGCACAAAGGGTTGCTATATCTCCCTTAGAAAAATAGATCTTATGGTGACAGGGCACCTGAGCAAAAACCTATGGTGGCAGGGCACCTGATCAAAAACCTGTAGTGGATTCTAACCAGGGTGGTAGAAGAGTGGATGTACCCAAGTTTATTGGGGAACCACTATAAAATCATTGTGTCATCTAGTTTGCCTTTACTTTTTGTTTTTTTGCTATGATATTTCTCTTTATACTTATATATATATATATATATATATATATATATATCAATAACTTGTAATCCGTTGTAAAAACAAGTTAATAAATTTTTAATACTCTATTCACCCCCCCCCCCTCTAGAGTAAAGATAAGATATTTCCCTCAATTTCAATTGGTATCAGAGGGTTGTTGTTTGGTTTCACAGGTTAACACTTGAACTAAAAGATCTTTGATAGATCCTATTTACTCTAGTTTGTCTTTTATATTATGGCACAAAATAAGGAGTATTCTAGCACCAGACCTGTAGTGTGCAATCCGAATAAGTTTGCCACTTTGGAAGGCAAGGATTAGGTTTTACATAAATTCCATTGATGAAGATATCCATAATTCCATTTTAATAAGTCCCCCTACACCAACTACAACAATAAGCACAAGTGCATTTCCTCCACCTGAGTGGACTAATGCTCAGAAAAAGCTGAAAATTACAGATACCAAAGCCATGAACATTTTGGCACAAACTCTGTTTGATGACAAATTCCAGAAAGTTGTTGATTGCATTTTAGCCAAGGATATCTGGGATTCCCTAAATGGGATGGTTGTAGGATCTGTAGATGAGAGAAAGGATAGAAGGGCCCACTTAATTTCTCAATATGAGAATTTCAAGAAGGGTGAATTTGAATCAATTGATGAGATGTACACAAGACTCTACCTCATCATCAATGAGATTAAAACCCTAGAGAAGGACATCTCATTGATAGAAGTCAATGACAAGATCCTTATGTGCTTCCCTAGAACATAGGACTCTAGGATCTGGCAAATCAAGGAAGCCAAAATCTTGAATGAGATCTCAAGAGAGACCTTATTGGGAAAGCTCAAGTCTTATGAGCAGCTTATCAAGATAAGGGAAGCTAAATAAGTGGCTTCACCTTCAGTAAGGAAAGAGAAAAGCAAAGCTTTTTAGGCTATAAATGAAGAAGAATCTCTTCCAACAAATGAAGACCTCATGAGTCTTCTGGACAAAAGATTCTACAAAATGGCCAAGAAGGACTTCAAGAAAAGGTCTTCCAGAATTGAAGACAAACCCAGGTATGACAAAACCTCCACTAAAAAATTTGATTGTTATGGCTACAAGAAACCTAGATACACATTGGTAGAATGTCCTAAGAAGAAGAAAGAAAATAAGAAGGAGATAGACTCCTGAAAGCACTCCAATAAATCCTCTTCTAAAAAATACAGGATGAAAGAGAGAGGATTTATAGCTGAGACATGGAGTGACTCAGATTCAGACTCTTCATCCAGCTCCAGTAAGGAGGAAGAAGAAGAAAAAGCTAAAGAGATCTGTATAATGGCAATCAATGCATCATTCAGTAACTCTGTGTCAGAATGAGAATCAGAGGAAGACCAAGTAATTTCTACCATTGATTTTACTTCTGATCAATTCAAATCAGACACTAAATTATTATGTAAAGATTTAATTAAATCTGAGAAAGAAATCAAACTTCCTAGAGAAAAATTAATTGAACTTGATAAATTTTCTTTAGAAAATTCAAAACTTAAAGAAGACTTAAAAACTGCTTCAGAACAAATATTTTCTTTAGAAAGTAAACTAAATGAGGCTAAATTTTTGAAGAATCCCTTAATGGGAGAAGTATCAAATTGATGGATATCACAAGCACAGTGAATACTAGATTAAATAGCAAACTGGGCTTGGGTGCTTCATCAAGTCTGCCTTATATTTTTGAGAAAAATATATTATCTAAACACATATATTTCATTTCTGCAAAATAAAAAGGAAAAGAAGTTTTACGACTTAAAAATAAAAATACTAAAATCTTACCAAAGAATAAATCAAAGAAAAATAAAAAATCTCTTAAAAATAATGTTCAACAAAATTCGTCGAACCGAGATCGTTGAAATAAATATTATGCGTCGAACGGCAATCGACAAACTACGAACACAGAATTTGGGTATGATTACTCAACAAAGGGTGCTCGACAAAATCAACATGTTTCGTCGAACAGAGATCGATGATCGTGGAATGCAGAAAATGAGTATTATCATTCTGTGAACCGAGATCGACAAATTCAATAATTTTTGTCGAACTCAGCTCGACGAACTCAATTAAATTTGTCGAACTCAAATATTGAAAATAGAAATTTTAACTTATATCAAAATAATAATCAAAGACAAAAATCTGTTTATCCTTTTACTCAATTGATAATTCCTCCTAGGAGATATCACCCATTAGGTTATAAGGATCAACCAGATTGTTCTTATATTTCAAGTTACTAATATGAAAGAAATCAAGGACCTACGATAACCTGGGTGAAGAACACCAAACTTATTTTTTATGTAGGTGAAGAACTATCTTACCACAGAGGAACAATGGTATTTGGATAGTGGTTGCTCTAAATACATGATAGGTTCAAATGCCAACCTAAATGACTTTAAAGCAAAGCTTAGACCCAAAGTGATCTTTGGAGACTCCAACTGTGGACAAACAGAAGGATATGGAAATGTCAAGATTGGAGTAGTCATATTCAAAAAATGGTATCTGATGTGAATGGACTGAAGCATAACCTCATATCCATAAGTCAACTATGTGATGATGGTTATCAGGTAACTTTTAACAAGTCCTTATGCTCTATTATTTCTGATAAAAACAAAAATTTTTTAATTGCTATTAGACAAGGAAACATATACTTAATTAATTTCAATTCAGCTAAATCAGAAATTTTCTTATTTAACTAGATTAGTAAAGCTAGTGAATTATGACATAAGAGACTAGGTCATGTAAACCTTAGGACAATAGCTAAATTATCTAAGGACAACCTTGTTAGAGGACTACCTTCTAGCTCCTATAAGAAGGAAGGACTTTGCAGGGCTTGTCAATTAGGCAAGCAAACTAAAAATAGTTTTAAATCCATTAATAAAAGTGATTCACCCAGAATCGTGTACTTGCTATATATGGACTTCTTTGGACCTATTGCAGTACAGAGATTGGGATGGAAGTCATATACCTTATTGATAGTTGATGATTTCTCTAGATTCACTTGGGTTTTATTTTTGAAAAACAAGTTAGATTACTTTAAAGTTCTTACAAACTTTCTTAAGAGCATATAAATTCAGTAGACTCATGTTGCATTGATCAGAAGTGATCATGGCTCTGAGTTTGAATCTCTTCTCAAGCAATAATTTTGTGAGAAGGAAGGTATCAGACATTGTTTTTTTGCTCCTAGAACTCCTTTACAAAATGGGATAGCTGAAAGGAAAAATTGAACCCTTATTGAATCTGCAAGAACATTACTTACAGATGCTCACTTTCCCTATCCTTTTGGGCAGAGGCAGTAAGCACAACAAACTATGTTCAGAATAGAAGTCTAATTCATAAGCTAAAGGGTAAGACCCCCTATGAATTACTTAAAGGGAAGAAACCTAAAATAAACTCTTTTAAAGTATTTGGTTGTATATGTTATATTTATAATAATGATAAGAAATATCAAAGAAAGTTTGAAGTCAAAGCTGTAGAGGGAATTTTTCTTTGATATTCCCAAGGCAGCAAGGCTTATAGGTTTTATAACAAATCAACATTAAAAATGGATGAATCTGTACATGTAACTTTTGATGAGACTAACATATTTTACAAGGAGAAGGATTCTTCTACCATAGAAAATTTGCAGGTACCAAATCTGTATGAGAAAATGGATGATTTAATCCTAATATAAGAGGATATATCACATCCTTCTCAACAGATTACTGCTGATGACTGTGATGAAGATATTCAGGAAATTCATGTTGAAGATGTTGTGGCTAATGAGATTCTACAAGTGGTTGAAGAACCAACTCAACCCACTGATCTTGTCACTCTAAGAGGTCATCTCATATCTCAAGTGATTTGAGACATATCAGCTGGTGTGCAAACACGGCATCAACTAAACATAGATTTGATGCATGCTTGCTTCATTTCTCAAAGTGAGCCTCAATCCATGAAAGATGCGGAGCAAGATCCCCACTAGATTATTGCAATGCAAGAGGAACTCAATCAATTTGAGAGATCTCTTTGTTTGGGATTTAGTTCCAAGACCCAATAACTACCCAGTCATTGGAACTAAATGGGTATTCAGGAAAAAGTTGGATGCTCAAGGATAAATTATGAGGAACAAAGCAAGATTGGTGGCTCAAGGCTATTCTCAAGAGGATGGCATATATTATGACTAAACCTTTTCCCATTTTACAAGGCTAGAGGCAAATAGAATTTTTCTTGCTTATGCAACATATCATAAATTAAAAGTTTATCTAAGGGATGTCAAGAGTGCATTTCTCAATGGAGAACTCAAAGAGGAAGTGAATGTTGAACAACCACTAGGTTTTATCTCTTCAACTCATCCTTCTTATGTTTTTAAATTGCATAAAGCCCTTTATGGTCTAAAGCAAGCTCCAAGAGCTTTGTATATAACCTTGGCTAGTTTTCTTTTAGACCATAAATTTTCTAAGGGCACGGTAGATAAAACTTTGTTTTTAAGGCATCATAAGGATAAAATTTTGCTAGTTCAAATTTAAGTCTATGACATAATATTTGGATCTACCGATTCAAAACTTTGCAAAAGGTTTTCTTACCATATGCATTCAAAGTTTGAAATGACTAGTATGGGTGAACTATCATACTTCCATGGTCTCCAAGTGAAGTAATCCCCTGATGGTATTTTGATATCCCAATCTAAATACGCTAAGGAGCTTATAAAAATATTTGGTATGTCTGATGCCTCAGCCATGAAAACACCCATGCAATCAAATGTTGTAGTTGATTCTGATGAACAGGGCAAGCAAGTTGATCAGAAAACAAATACGGCTATTGTTGGGTCCTTATTGTATTTTATAGCTAGTAGGTCATACATTATGTTTGCTACTTATATTTGTGTTAGGTTTCAAGTAAATCCCAAAGAATCTCACCTAATTTTATTAAAAAAGATTTTGAGATATATAAATGGTTGTCCAAATCAAGGACTTTGTTATCCAATAGAGTCAGAATTTGACTTAACTGGATTCTTAGATTCTAACAATGCTAGATGTAGAGTTGACAGGAAAAGCACATCATGAATTGTCAGTTTCTTGGTGATAGGCTTGTATCCTGGTTTTAAAAGAAACAAACATCTGTTTCAACATCAACTACAAAATCTTAGTACATGATAGCTGGTAGTTGCTGCTCACAGATATTGTGGATTCAAAGTTAGCTACTGGATTATGGTTTCAACTTAACTAATTCAATTATCTTTTGTGATAATACCAGTGCTATTTCAATTGCACAAAATACAGTGCTTCAGAGTAGAACCAAGCATATAGAGATTAGACAACATTTCATTAGAGATTGTGTGGACAAAAATAAAATTAACCTTGTCTTTATCTCTACTAACTTACAAAGAGCAAACATTTTCACCAAACCATTAGATGAAAATAAACATTTGTTCTTCCTAAATCAGCAAGGTATGATTAATGGAGATGGTTAAATTTGATTTAGGTCTGAGGTCGAAGAATTCGTCACCTTTCGTCGAATGGAGATCGACGATCTATGAACTCTTCTTGAAATTTTTCATCAAACGGAGATCGACGAAATCTCTTTGTGATCCTTTTTGTTGAACGGAGATCGATGAAGTTCGGTTCGGAAAATTTTCCGTTGAACTGAGAACGGCGAACTGTTTTCCCCCTCTTCAAACTGAGATCGACGCTTTTATTTCTTCATTAAATTTTTAATCGACCTGAGTTTTAAGCTTTTTCTTTTGCGTCAGACGGAGTTTGTTATTTCATCTTCTGAAAACCTATAATTAGGCTTTCATTTAACTCTATCCCGCGCTTTCAAGTTCTCTTGCACTTGATCTTTTTTTCTTGTAGGTAATGGCGATTTTGGCGGCGACCCTCTCCGGAATGAAATTTGATGCAGGGAGAACAAGGAACTGGTATTCACAGCAACCTTTCAAGATCAAACCTCCATTTTTGGATCGATTTTTGGACATTAGCTGGCTTCCTCCTCCTCTGTACCTTCTTTTGGGGGCCTGGGTCAGGTCTCGCTGATACCAGGCAGGGGGAAGATGTTCTATGAAGAAGCTCCAGTCCCTATAGCAGCAACAGTATAACAGTCAAGCCAATCAGCTAACAGAACAAGGTAGTCAGAAAGAAGAATCAATTCTAGAGATACCTCCCTATACTGCTTATGATCCATAATTGGATCCAAACTATAGAATGGCCAGGTTTAATTAGCTGATTGCTCTATCTCAGATAAGAAAGGCCAAGGAGGAAGGAAAAGATCCCTCTAAATTTACAACTATGTCATCTTATAGAATGAAAAGAACTAAATAAATATCAGGTACAAAATATTTTCAATGTAGACACCTATATGAATTTGCATAGTGAAGCTGTGGTGCCTAGAGCTACAACAATAAATATTCTTGGTGTACAAGACATGAAGATGGCCCAAAGAGAAGTAGAGGACCCAGAAAGGAAAATGGTTTTCACAAAACCTTCTTCAGATTCTTCAAAGAAATACTCTTAATTTTCTGCCTATGCATTTTGTATTTTATTATTGTTGTATATTTTTCAAAGCACAATTGTATATATATCTACTGAATGTTTTATTTCTTCTAGATATATTTTCTTACTTTATTAATTGCAAATAGTATCCTCACCCACATAGGGGAGATTGTTGAAACCCCGGTTTGGATTTGGGCAAGGACTACTATTTGGATTGCTCAGTGACCCAACATGTATAGTCTAGGGTCATAGGTTTTTTCCAGGGTCAAGTCAGCAGCACCTACATAGGCTGTCAGTACCCTTCAGAAGACTTTAGAGACAGAATACCTCAAAGGAAAAATAATTAAATTGATTGCAGGAAAGTCGTTCGACGATAGCTGAACTCAGCTCGACGATCGTCGAACTTACATCGACAAACTCAGAGTTTCTTCTCTGAGTTGAGATCGATAAAAGTCTAGCTGAGATTAACAAACTATGATCTCATATCAAAAGTTCAACTCAACGAAGGAGTATCTCAGTTCCATGAACATGGAGCTCAGATTGGCAAGTATATTTTCAGTTCAACGATCTTGGATCTCAACTCGACAAAGGAGAATTCTTAGCTCGATGAACGTGGAGTTTAGGTCGACGAAATCATTGCTGAGTTCGACTAACTCTTTCCAGGTTCTATTCGACTCTTCTTCTCTGCAGTTTTTCAGTTTGTCGCACAGTTTGATTTCAAATTTTATTCTATTAAGACTGTAATGCTTTGATAATTAATGATCAACATTCTCAAGAATATAGCGGTTCTGGGAAGCATTAATTATGGTTTTCACAGAGTTATTACTCTACCATATTTACTGAGATAGTTAGGGAATTGCATTCAAGACAAATATTAGCCGTTCAGAATTCCAGAATTTCTTCAGTGGATTTTAGGAAACAATTTAAAATTCAAATGTTATTGAATCATAAAACATATATAAAGTAATTTTCTTTCAGAAGAATATTGAGATACACAGATCAAAAATAACAATCAAGAGGAAAGAGAATCAGTGAAAAAGTATTAGCAGACAGTGAAGAACAATATAGCTCCCACACACGCAGTGTTTTTCATCTTCTTCAGGCTTTCAAGAGACAAACGATCAAAATCAGTCTAAAAGCTTGCAGAACAACATCGTTTCATGGCCTACACCCTAAAGCAAAGCATCCACTCCTGATCAAATTCATACAACTCAGGGGGAGCTTTGTCATCATCAAGTCCACTAGTCTTCTCAGAGCTTTGAGATAGAGAAGACAACATATTTTTATTTTCCATTTCCTGTGTATAAGGTTTTTAACTCCCTTCAAAAGTTAGCCCCTTTTGGTTCACAAGTCACCTGATCAAAAGACTTGAGATCAGTTTTTGGGCACCTGATCAAAAGCTCAAAGGGTTGCTAGATCTCTCTTAGAAAAATAGATCTTATGGTGACAGGGCACCATAAAAAAAAATTGTGCTGGCAGGGCACTTGATCAAAAACCTATAGTGGATTCCTACCAGAGTGGTAGAAGAGTGGATGTAAAAAGTTTTATTGGGGAACCACTATAACTCCTTGTATCGTATGGTTTGCCTTTACTTTTTGTTTGTGTGCTGTGATATTTCTCTTTATACTTATTTATATATCACTAAATTTTAATCCTCTGTAAAAATAAGTTAATATATTTTTAATAATCTATTCACCCCTCCCCCCCTCTAGAGTAAAGATAAGATCTATCCCTCACTTTCAGAAGTTTTAGTTGAAGATGAGTTGTAAGTAGAACCAGAAGTTATTACTGTTGGTGATGTTATTATTCATCCCACAGTTGATTTACAATCTCTTTTATCAGATTTTGACATTCTGCCTAGTAATCTTCCTACTTTTCCAGTTTTTGAAAATGATTTATCTAGAGCTATAGTGTCTTACACTGCCCCCATTGATGCTTCTATGTTAGAACAACTGAGATCTAGTCTTAAAGACATTTTTACCAGTATTACTCCAGTCCCTCAGCCTATAATAGTTCATGATATAATAGGTTTTATAGAGCAGTATTTCTCCCCTCTTATGTGGGATAAAACTCCAATGCCAAATTTTGATGAACTTATTAATGGAGATATGGAAGAATCAGCTGATACAAATATTATATATAAACAGCCAGAATTTCAAGTTGATGACCATACTATTATATATAAATAGATAGATGATTTATATAATTAGCCAGCAGAAGAATCTGATGATAACTTAGATTCAGATGATTCAGAAGATTTTGGGTCTAAGAAAAGAAAGTTCAAGAAGAAAGCTCCAATTAAGGTTGCTCCTCAACCTTCATCAACTACATATATTCCATATTATATTCTGCATGGGATACCTCTAACTCCAGATCTTCCATACTGGATGAGGTACTCCAAGAATGAGCAGAAAAATAGGAAGAAGATGAGGAGATATTCTTCCCCTCCAAAGTCTTAGAGAGGACGTCCTCCTCCTCCTCTAGCAGTAGGGTCAGCAGAAGGTGTTTCTTCTTCTAAGAGGTCTTCTTCTCATCACCCAAGACCAGCTCAGGGCAAACAGGACAGATCTTCAAGGTCTGACACGTATACAAGTCAAAGTAGTCAAAAGGGCATGCAATATTCAAACCAAGAAAGGCCACCTTCTCTAGTTTATGATCCAGAGTTGGGTCCAATGTATAGAATGGCAATGTTTAATAAGAAAGTTGCTCTATATTAGATTAAGAAAGCTAGGACAGAGGGTAAGGACCCCTCATAATTCACCATTATGTCCTCATACAGACAAAAGTAATTGGACAGATATTTATAGAAGAGCATGTTCAATGTTGATAAGTACATGAGTCGGCATCCTGAAGTAGTAGTTCCAAGAACTACTTCTCTAAAGATTTTTTGCTCTCAAGACTTAAAGATGAGCAAAAGGGAAGCTGAAGATCCTACCAGAGAGCTTATTTTCACCAAAACTTCTTCAGAATCTCCTTCAACAGCACCTCAGAATTATTCTTAATTTTTGTTTATGTTTTTGAACTATGTTGTTACTTAAAATTCTCAAAGCACTTATTATATATCTGCTGAAAATTTTATTTCTGGTAGATATTTATGTTGTGTTTTTCTGTTTTTGAGAGTATCCTCACCCAAATATTGGGAGATTGTTGGAACACTTTTACTTATTTGGGCAAGGATAACTATTATTGGTTTTAGGATGATTAGTTTGACCCAATGTGTATAGTCTAGGGTCATAGGTTTATTTCCAGGGTTGCTGATGGCCACGGAACAGAGACCGACTGTGGGTGGTTCGAAATGGTCAGATTCCGTGGGCCGGTTAGAAGATCGAGTTTTCTAACGAAGGAGGCAAGTGCACCTATCGCAAGTAGTACTCGGTATTCGGGAAAATACCGAGGTCGTATTATTCTCGGGGACGCGTTGATTATATCTACTCTTCCAGGAACACTATTATCTTACTATCAGTAAGGTGGGATTTTTTAGTTTAATTAAAATGGAAAGAAAGAGAGCTGAATTTTGCTAAGTTAGTTCGATGACGGGTTAACGCTAAGCATCGAATCGGATTAAGACTAAAATAATTCTCAACAATTATTAAACTTTGTTTTTAAATTAATAAAAGGCACTTGGCCGTGGGGGTTCCAAAAATATGAGCGCACTTATCTTTAGGAATATTGCTCACCTAAACATTAAGACTATTCGACCGATCGTTAGATCGATGAAGGATTCCTCTTAATGCCCGCTTTATGCTAAGAACCCCGCTATTGGGTGGGGAACCCAATCCGGCAGAACTACGCTTCTCCTCTTTCAAGGGGGCGTACGCAGTTCTCTTTACCCAAGGGGGATCGGTCCATACGTGCAGCCTCTCGGCATCGTGTATGGATAGCGGAAATAGAGCCCACACATCGATTATGTGGTCCTATGCGTCGTTAACCCGGGGTAAACCTTAAGTCCTTAAATTAAAATAAAAATAAAGTTTTTTAATTAGTTCAAATCATTTTATATGTCCCAATACTCTTCGATGCCAAAGGCTAATAGAGATTAGCCTCTCATCGGTATGGGGACGGCTTTATGTTTTTAGGTGAAGCGTGAGTGTTAAACTAAGCACTGAACAATTATAAGAGAAAACAAAAAAATAGGACAATTAGATAAATTGAAGGCTAATTGATGCAGGCACTCACGCACACTTCAAAACCATAAAGAAAATTAAATAAAGCAAGCCCTACTCAAATGAGTAGGCGGAAATAAATGCACACACGCACACACTCTTCTTAATTGAAGAAAGTGATAAATAAAGCGTCAAAATTATCTCCTACACGCACGCACTCTACATAATTGAGAAAGCGATAAAATTGCGAGTCCCGGCTCAAATGAGTGGGCGGGGGTAAATTTATCTCATACACGCACAAACTCTACTTGAAAGTAAAACACACACACACTCTACATAAATGAAAACACACACGCACCCACCCTAAGTTTCCTTCTCAAGTGAGTAGGACAAAATAAAAGCAATAAAAAACAAGTCCCACTCAAACGAGTGGGCGGGAAATGAAAGCAGAGCGCCATTTAACTATTAACGAGTAGGCGGAAATAAATGCATACGCACACGCACACTCTACAGAAATTGAAATAAAGCAATGAAACCTAACTCATACACGCACGCACACTTGCAAAAAAAAAATAAGAAAAACAAAGTTGCTGAAAAATTAAAACGACTGCATTTCTACCGCTAGAATGCGGTAGAAATGAATAAAAAGTGAAAATAAAAATTAACCGAGCGAAAATGTTTTGCAAATAAACGCAAAATGAAAGTACTCGAAAAATTAATACAACTGCATTTCTACCGCTAGAATGCGGTAGAAATGCATAAAAAGATGAAATAAAAATTAAAGGACTAAAAGTTTTACAAATAAAAAGCTAAAATGAAGTGAGCGAAAAATTATAACGACTATATTTTCATTGTTATATTTTTATAAAAACTCCTAAAAAGTGAAAATAAAACTAAAAAAGACGAAAAAGTTTTACAATCCTAAAAACCCTAAGTTAAGGAAAATGAAAATCACACTTTTTTAGGTGTTTTTATAAACCCTTAAGAATGAAAAATAAGGAATAAAGGAAAAGCTAAACCTAAACAAGTGCGGATTATGAAAATAAAACGGACATTACAACGGCTAGAAATGCCGATAAATCCTAAATCTAACTAAGTTATCAAAGCTATTAAAATGAAAACATAAAAGAAACACAAAAAGATGAACGAAAAATTGCTTAAGTAGGCGCATTCAAATGGATTTTTCATACTAAGGAAGAGAGAAAATTTCAAATTTTATTAAAGCAAACACCCTAATACAAACTAAGAGAGAGAGAGAGGGGGAGAAATTCTCCTTACATAAGCATGGAATCCAAATGGGCAGCACCTCCCCTAAGCAAAGTGGTCAAAAAGTGGACAAGAAAAGCTTCCTGGAAGCGCTTATTTATAGACATTTTTTCGGGTTGGCCACGCCCTAGGTCACGGGTGTGACAGGGGGGCGTGTCGATACTGTGCATGAGCTGATCGGGTGACTTGACTGGAAAGTTGACTTCGACTGAAAACGTGGTGCTCACGCCCTAGGTCACGGGCGTGACATGTGTCAGTCACGGGCGTGACTGGGGCGTGTCGGGGAGGTCGATGTGGGCGCGGTCCGGCCGCAAAGTCGCGCGCGTCACGTCGGGACAGGTGGCTAAGTCAGGCCTGTGTCACACTTTGACACGGGCGTGTCTAGGGGTGTGTCGAGGAGGTTTGATGATCGCCGATCGTCGAGCTGGCACCTGTGGTCGACGATCGTCGAGGGCGTGATACGGGCGTGTCGGTCATGTGACACGGGCGTGTCAGTCAACTATTTGACTTTTTCTGGAATTTTTCTGGAATTTTTCTGGAATAAAAATAAGCTAAGTTAGAAATAATATTTACAAAAATAAGCAATTTATTGAATAAAACTAATAAAAAAAAAGACAAAAATAAACAAAATTAACTTAAACAAAATATGAAAATATAGGTATATTTACAACTCATCAAATACCCCCATACATAAGCTTTTGCTATTCTAGAGCAAAAGTTTGAGGTTAACTTATAAGGAATAATAAAAAACCCTACGTTCTGCTACCGCTAAATTAATTATAAGAGAGATCAAATAAAATATACGGGGTATAAGAGTTAAGTCCTAAAATCATTTAGATGATTTAAACAGGGCAAAAGTTGCCAAAAGACTTCTTGATGTAATCAAATAGAAAGCAATAATTGTATTGGTTAGATTAACAGAAAATAGTTTGGAGTTATACGAACTTTAGCTTTTAGGAGTTTTAACGGAAATAATAAAATTTATGAATTATGCTCTCAAAAAGATTTTTGAATTAATTCTAGAGTCAAGAAATTGGCTAAGGGGGTTTGATGTTGGTTTATGAAGATGCTTGGATTTTGAGACGAGGTTATTATTTTTTTTCTCGAACCTCCATTTTTTTGATTTGGATGTTAAAGGAAAACGAAATCTTATTTTCCTTAACATAAAATTTTTTCTTCTTCATAAATAAAAATAACCCAATGTATATGTGTTGGAGTAATGAATTTTATACTCTTACTCCGTAACGTATAATCTTTTAATTTATTGGGTGCCAATGTTTACGGAATGAAATCTTATTCTCATTGACATAAGATCTTTTTCTTTTTGGGGAAATATTTTTATCATACCAAGTAGGTTATGATAGGTAAGGGGAGAAAAGAGAAGTAGATGTTTAATTGAAAAATAATTGAGAGCAACCTTTATAAATTGTACGTTCCAATTTTTCAGAAAGCTAAAAGCAAGCATAATTGAATTCTATAGTTGTTATTTTCTAGCATAGTACACGTGCTCCTATTTATGAAAAATTAGAAGTAGTGCCTAAAGCGAGTCCCCTATTTTGAACAAAGTATAATAAATTCTTTAAAACTTAACCCCGGCTATTTAGATTTTTCAATCTATAATTAACAAACGAATAGTGAACAAAGAATTGATCAAATTCGCATTATAAATAAACTCAAAACTAAATTTTTGGATAGCAAGAAACTTAAGAATGAGATGTTTGATTTATTTGTTTCATAACTTACATAATTTTTTTGAATATTTTATATTTTTTTCGAAGTTATGCTCTTTTTTTTGTATTTTTGTATTTATATCTTTAATATAAACATACTAAAGAAAAAATGCGAAAATAAAATTTTTTGGATTTTTAAGTTTTGTGAATTTTTTTGTATTTTTATGTTTTGTGAAATTTTTTTTTTAATGAAATTTTCATTCTATTTACAAAAATTTGGGAAAATAAAAAATAAAAAATATTTACAAGGATGAGTGGGAAAAAGGGAGAGGGGAAAGAGAAAGAATATTTACAAAAAGTACTTATAAAAATTATTTACAAAAAATATTTACAAGAATATTTACAAAAATATAAACTAGGTAGCCGGGAGATGACTTGTTATGTGGATGGCTCGATGAGCCGGATCTCGCAGACCGAGTTAAAAATAAGTCAAAGTTTCAAAAATGAAACTTCAAAATTTTTAATTAAAATATTTTTTTTTTTGATTTTTGTGTTATATATATAATTTTTTGTTTTTTTGTTTTTTTTTATGTTTTGTTTTTTTAAAATTTTTTGTTTGTTTTGTTTTGTTTTTGTAAGTAAAAAAGAAAGTACGAAAATACGAAAACACCCCCATACTTAGATCCAACATTGTCCCCAATATTGTATGCTAAGCATGAGGAAAAAGACGGCAGGTATATGTACAAAAAAAAAGAAAAAGAGGGGGGCAGAAAACGTCCCTGATCTGCGCTCGGGGAAGCCCATCAGAAACCCTGCATTTATTAGAAAAATAGAAAACATAATAAACAAAGACGTAATAAAAAAAAGATAGACGTGGGGTGCCTCCCAGGAGCGCTTTGTTTATAGTCGCGTAGCTTGACTATAGTGGCGGGTTTATAAGTCGAGGAGGGATATGGTTTCGCTATACTCGATCACTGGGTCGCCCGCTATGTAAGACTTTAACCGATGACTGTTTACTTTAAACGAGCCTTTTTCCGGGTGGGAGACGAGTACGGTCCCATATGGAAAAACTTCTTCAACTAAGAAGGGATCGGACCAACGTGATTTGAGTTTGTCAGGAAAAAGTTTAAGACGAGAATTATAAAGAAGGACTAGATCGCCCGGAGAAAAAATTTTGGGGGTTTTAATTTTTCGATCGTGATAGAACTTAGAACGCTCCTTATAGAACTTATTGCTCTCGTAAGCGTTCGCACGCCACTCATCGAGCTCGTTTAATTGCAGTTTTCTATTCTGAGTGGCTAAGTTAGAGTCGAGGTTTAAGAGTTTTAATGCCCAAAGTGCGCGGTGCTCCAGTTCTACGGGTAAATGACACGCTTTGCCATAGACTAATCGAAATGGAGTACAACCGGTAGCGGTTTTGTACGCCGTACGATACGCACATAACGCGTCGTCGAGCTTAGCGGACCAATCTTTCTTATTAAGTGAAACGGTTTTTTTTAATATGCGTTTTATCTCTCGATTTACTACCTCAACTTGGCCACTTGTTTGTGGGTGGTAGGGGTGGCAAGCTTGTGCGTGACTCTGTATTTAGCTAACGTCTTAGCCATTAGAGCGTTACAGAAATGCGTTCCCCTATCACTAACAATAGCGCGAGGCGTGCCGAAGTGAGAAAATAATTTTTTTAGAAATGTAACGACGACTCGCGCATCGTTGGTGGGGAGAGCTTGCGCTTCCGCCCACCGTGATACGTTGTCGACCGCCACTAAAATATATGAATTTTTATAAGAAGGAGGTAGGGGGCCAACAAAATCTATGCCCCATAAATCGAAGACTTCGCATTCTAAAAACATATTTTGGGGCATCTCGTCGCGATGTGAGATGTTACCCGACCGCTGACAGCTATCACATGCGCGCACAAAATTGTGCGCGTCTTTGAAGAGAGTGGGCCAAAAGTAGCCTGCCTCTAGCGCCTTCCTAGCGGTCCGATTGGCTTAATAGTGCCCCCCGGCAGGACCCTCGTGGCAGTGCCTCAATATTTGTGTGCACTCCACTCCCACGACGCATCTTCGAACCGCTTGGTCCGCGCAGATACGGAAAAGAAATGGGTCATCGCAAAAGAAATTTTTCAAGTCGGAAAAGAATTTCTTCTTTTAATGACTTGAAAAATCTTTTGGAAGTACCCGCGCGACTAAGTAGTTCGCAAAATCTGCGAACCAAGGCGAAGATGACGAAGACAAACGAATAGTGAGAAGGCGTTCCTCGGGGAATCTGTCATTTATTTCAGATTCGACGAGCGCTTCTGCACCCAGATTTTCTAAATGGGAGAGGTGGTCTGCCGCTTGATTCTCCGCTTCCTTCATATCTCGGATCTCCAAGTCAAACTCTTGTAGGAGGAGAATCCATCGAAGAAGGCGGGGATTCGTGTCGGTTTTGGCTAGTAAATACTTAAGGGCGGAGTGATCGGTGAAAACGATAACCTTAGATAGCGTAAGGTAAGAGCGAAACTTATCGAAAGCAAAAACGACGGCTAAGAGTTCCTTTTCCGTCGTCGTGTAATTCACTTGTGCGGAAGTGAGCGTCTTGCTAGCATAATAAATAGGATGAAAATGTTTTTCTACGCGTTGGCCAAGAACGGCTCCTAAGGCAATATCACTAGCGTCGCACATGATTTCGAACGGAAGGGACCAATTAGGGGCCACTAGAATTGGAGAATTGATAAGTTTTTGTTTTATAAAATTAAAAGCAGACTCGCAATCGCTACTAAAGATAAAAGGTGATTCCTTTTCCAAGAGGTGAGTAAGCGGCTTTGTTATTTTTGAAAAATCTTGAATAAAGCGCCTATAAAAGCCCACGTGGCCTAAGAAACTCCTAATGGATTTTATATTAGTCGGTTGAGGAAGTTTATCTATGACTTCTACTTTGTCCTTATCGACCTCTATCCCCTTGATCGAAATCTTATGGCCGAGGACCAAACCTCCTCGAACCAAAAGTTACACTTTTCCCAATTTAAAACAAGATTTGTGTCCTCGCATCGCTGGAGGACACGATCGAGATTACGAAGACAATCCAGGAATGAGCATCCGAATACAGAAAAGTCATCCATAAATACTTCCATAATATCTTCTACTAGCTCGCCAAAGATTGCCAGCATACATCTTTGGAATATAGCTGGCGCATTACAGAGGCCAAATGGCATCCTTCGGTAGGCGAAGGTGCCAAAGGGGCAAGTAAAAGTTGTTTTCTCTTGGTCCTCGGGGGAAATGGGGATTTGGAAAAACCCCGATAAACCGTCGAGAAAACAATAATATGGATGACCGGAGAGACGCTCGAGAATCTGGTCAAGGAACGGTAGTGGGAAATGGTCCTTGCGGGTGGCATCATTAAGTTTGCGATAATCGATGCACACACGCCAACCCGTAACAGTACGAGTTGGGACGAGCTCGTTGTGCTCATTCGCCACTACGGTCAGACCGCCCTTCTTGGGCACGACATGAATGGGACTAACCCACGTACTATCAGAAATTGGATAAATAATCCCCGTATCTAATAATTTAATTATCTCAGTTTTCACGATGTCTTTCATGTTTGGGTTAAGACGTCGCTGGGGCTGAATGGTTTTGCGGCAATTATCGTTTAAGAAAATTTTGTGAGTGCAGAAAGAAGGGTTAATCCCCTTTAGGTCAGAAATTTGCCACGCATTTGCGTGGCGATGTTTAAGCAAAACCTCCAATAAATCGGAGGTCTCTGAATCGCTTAAATACGAAGAAATGATTACCGGGAGTGTATCATTTTTCCCCAAAAAGGTGTATTTGAGGGATTCGGGTAATGGTTTGAGATCTAGGGTGGGCGGTTCTTCTAGTGAGGTTTTAGTACTAATGTCTTTTGAACAAATTGGTTCTAAAGGCATATTCGTAGACGCATCCTCATCGCAATAAAAATTTTCGAGTGAAAAAATATTTTCGTTTAAAAACTCGGACTCGAAAACCGGAGAAGAACAATCTCCAAAAAAAGAATCTAAAGAGTAGCAGAAATCGTCGCTCGGCGACGAGTCCTCCATAGAGGAGTTAATAGAAAAAGTAACTTGGTCGTCTCCTACCCGAAGGAGAAGCTGACCATTACTTACATCGATTAACGCACGTGAGGTCGCGAGGAAAGGGCGACCAAGTATTATTGGTACGTTGGCGTCTTCCTCGATGTCCAAGATGACAAAGTCCACCGGGAAGGTGAACTTATCTACTCGGACAAGGACATCCTCAACAACCCCGATGGGGAACCTAACCGAGCGATCCGCTAGTTGGATGCGCATATTGGTAGGAGCAGGAGTACCCAAACCTAAACGCAGGAAGAGCGAGAACGGCATCAAATTAATGCTCGCGCCTAAGTCTGCTAAGGAGTATTTTACTAATACATCGCCAAAAAGGCACGGGATGGAGAACCGTCCCGGGTCATTTTGTTTTGAGGGCAATTTACTAGTAAGAGCCGCCGAGCTGACAGCGTTGAGAGATATATGCGAAATATCCTCGAGTTTGCGTTTATTAGAAAGTAGTTTCTTTAAAAATTTCGCATATTTAGGCATTTGCGAGATAGCCTCGCAAAAAGGAACATTAATATGAATTTGTTTAAGTAATAAAATAAATTTTTCATATTGCGCGTTTACTCGCTCGTTATCTAACTTATGCAGGTAGGGCAACGCCTTGTTTAAAATAGTTTTGTCGTTAAAAATCGGTAAGGGTTGCGTAATCGAAGAAGAGGGAAGAGGGGTCGGAGGTGAAATATGTACCTGAGGATCGATCTGTTTTGGATCGACCACCTCCTTACCGCTACGGAGGGTTATAGCGTTGGAAGTTTCCCTTGGATTGGGCTCCGTGTTCCCTGGCAGTGCCCCCAGAGCACGTTCCGACATAAGTCGCGCCAGCTGTCCAACCTGGATTTCTAAATATTTTAGCGATCTGGTGATGTTCTGGATATTGGACTCGTTGGACGTGACATAACGATTAAAATTTTCCTCCACCGGTTATGGCTTCACAGGAGGAGAAGGAGGAAACGTTGGTGCAAAAGGAGGGGGAGGGGGATGCTGTGCGTTGTTCGGGTTACTCCAGGATAAATTCGGATGGTTCCTCCAACCCGGATTATAGTAGGTACTATAGGGGTTGTTTTGAAAGGAGGGACGCACTGGATTTCCCATATAGTCCACGAATTCGTCGACCACGCAGGCAGAAGGGGGGAGAAAACAAGGCGGAGTGGAGGAGGCAACAGACATCTACGCCACCTGCTTAGTTAGCCTTTCTACTTGGAGGGCTAGCTGAGCAGTGGCATCCACTTCAAAAATGACCGCCTGCTTAGGGCGCGCCCGCAGGACATTCCACTGGTAAGCGTTCACCGCCATTTCCTCGAAAAGGGCCTGGGCGGCCTCGGGGGTCTTATTGTTCAGAGTGCCCTCGACAGCTGCGTCAATCATTTGACGTGTCTGACTATTCAGTCCATTGTAAAAAATCTGTACCTGCAACCACGTTGGCTGAGCGTGGTGCGGGCACCGGCGGAGAAACTCCTTAAAGCGTTCCCAAGTCTCGTAAAGAGACTCGGAGTCGTTTTGGACAAACGATGATATATCCGCCCGCAATCTTGCAGTTTTTGCGGGCGGAAAATACTTCGTAAGGAATTTCTCTGCTAACTCCGCCCAGAACGTGATGGATCCCCGCGGGAGGGAGAGTAACCACGCCTTAGCCTTGGACTTAAGAGAGAAGGGAAAAAGACGCAAATGAATGGCATCATCAGTGACGCCATTAATTTTAAAAGTATCGCAAAACTCCAAAAAATTAGACAAGTGATTATTTGGGTCCTCATCCGGCAGTCCGTCGAACTGCACGGCATTTTGGATCATTTGAATAACACTCGACTTAATTTCAAAATTATTGTTGGCCACAGCGGGCCAAACAATACTAGACCTCGTATCATCCAAGTTGGGCCGAGCGTAGTAAGACATAGTACGCTCGGCCGGTTGGGCATTATTTGGGTCGGCCATAGAAGAAGAGGGTTCTCCGATGGATTCTGCGGGGTCTAAAAATGGAATTCGACGTAAAGATCGGATACGCGCAAGAGAGCGGTCGATCTCGGGGTCGAATTCAAGATTTTCAGAACCTGAAGGATGTCCACGGGTCATACACCCTAAAAAAAACGAAAGGGGGAAGGATTTTTTTGTATAAAATTTTTTTATTTGAAAATAAAGTAAAATTAATAGAGTCCCGGATTCAATATAACAACCTGAGTTCCCCGGCAACGACACCAAAAACTTGATGGCCGCGGAACAGAGATCGACTTCTGGTGGTTCAAAATGGTCAGATTCCGCGGGCCGGTTAGAAGATCAAGTTTTCTAACGAGAGGAGGCAAGTGCACCTATCGCAAGTAGTACTCGGTATTCGGGAAAATACCGAGGTCGTATTATTCTCGGGGACGCGGTAATTATATCTACTCTTCCAGGAACACTATTATCTTACTATCAGTAATGTGGGATTTTTTAGTTTAATTAAAACGGAAAGAAAGAGAGCTGAACTTTGCTAAGTTTGTTCGATCACGGGTTAACGCTCGGCATCGAATCGGATTAAGACTAAAATAATTCTCAACAATTATTAAACTTTGTTTTTAAATTAATAAAAGGCACTTGGCCGTGGGGGTTCCAAAAATATGAGCGCACTTATCTCTAGGAATATTGCTCACATAAACATTAAGACTATTCGACCGATCGTTAGACCGACGAAGGATTCCTCTTAATGCCCGCTTTACGCTAAGAACCCTGCTATTGGGTGGGGAACCCAATCCGGCAGAACTACGCTTCTCCTCTTTTGAGGGGGTGTACGCAGTTCTCTTTACCCAAGGGGGATCGGTCCATACGTGCAGCCTCTCGGCGTCGCGTATGGATAACGGAAATAGAGCCCACACATCGATTATGTGGTCCTATGCGTCGTTAACCCGGGGTAAACATTAAGTCCTTAAATTAAAATAAAAAAAAGTTTTAAAATTATTTCAAATCATTTTATATGTCCCAATGCTCTTCGATGCCGAAGGCTAATAGAGATTAGCCACTCATCGGTATGGGGACGGCTTTATGTTTTTAGGTGAAGCGTGAGTGTTAAACTAAGCACTGAACAATTATAAGAGAAAACACAAAAAATAGGACAATTAGATAAATTGAAGGCTAATTGATGCAGGCACTCACGCACACTTCAAAACCATAAAGAAAATTAAATAAAGCAAGCCTTACTCAAATGAGTAGGCAGAAATAAATGCACACACGCACACACTCTTCTTAATTGAAGAAAGCGATAAATAAAGCGTCAAAATTATCTCCTACACGCACGCACTCTACATAATTGAGAAAGCGATAAAATTGCGAGTCCCGGCTCAAATGAGTGGGCGGGGGTAAATTTATCTCATACACGCACAAAATCTACTTGAAAGTAAAACACACACGCACACTCTACATAAATGAAAACACACACGCACGCACCCTAAGTTTCCTTCTCAAGTGAGTAGGAGAAAATAAAAGCAATAAAAAACAAGTCCCACTCAAACGAGTGGGCGGGAAATGAAAGCAGAGCGCCATTTAACTCTTAACGAGTAGGCGGAAATAAATGCATACGCACACGCGCACTCTACAGAAATTGAAATAAAGCAATGAAATCTAACTCATACACGCACGCACACTTTCAAAAAAAATAAGAAAAACAAAGTTGCTGAAAAATTAAAACGACTGCATTTCTACCGCTAGAATGCGGTAGAAATGCATAAAAAGTGAAAATAAAAATTAACCGAGCGAAAATGTTTTGCAAATAAACGCAAAATGAAAGTACTCGAAAAATTAATACAACTGCATTTCTACCGCTAGAATGCGGTAGAAATGCATAAAAAGATGAAATAAAAATTAAAGGGACTAAAAGTTTTACAAATAAAAAGCTAAAATGAAGTGAGCGAAAAATTATAACGACTATATTTTCATTCTTATATTTTATAAAAACTCCTAAAAAGTGAAAATAAAACTAAAAAAGACGAAAAAGTTTTACAATCCTAAAAACCCTAAGTTAAGGAAAATGAAAATCACACTTTTTTAGGTGTTTTTATAAACCCTTAAGAATGAAAAATAAGGAAAAAAGGAAAAGCTAAATCTAAACAAGTGCGGATTATGAAAATAAAACGGACATTACAACAGCTAGAAATGCCGATAAATCCTAAATCTAACTAAGTTATCAAAGCTATAAAAATGGAAACATAAAAGAAACACAAAAAGATGAACGAAAAATTGCTTAAGTAGGCGCATTCAAATGGATTTTTCATACTAAGGAAGAGAGAAAATTTCAAATTTAATTAAAGCAAACACCCTAATACAAACTAAGAGAGAGAGGGGGGAGAAATTCTCCTTACATAAGCATGGAATCCAAATGGGCAGCACCTCCCCTAAGCAAAGTGGTCAAAAAGTGGACAAGAAAAGCTTCCTGGAAGCCCTTATTTATAGACATTTTTTCGGGTTGGTCACGCCCTAGGTCACGGGCGTGACAGGGGGGCGTGTCGATACTGTACATGAGCTTATCGGGTGACTTGACTGGAAAGTTGACTTCGGCTGAAAACGTGGCGGTCACGCCCTAGGTCACGGGCGTGACTGGGGCGTGTCGGGGAGGTCGATCTGGGCACGGTCCGGCTAAAAAGTCGCGCGCGCCATGTCGGGCCAGGTGGCTAAGTCACGCCCGTGTCACACTTTGACACGGGCGTGTCTAGGGGCGTGTCGAGGAGGTTTGATGATCGCCGATCGTCGAGCTGGCACCTGTGGTCGGCGATCGTCGAGGGCGTGACACGGGCGTATCGGTTATATGACACGGGCATGTCAGTCAACTTTTTGACTTTTTCTGGAATTTTTCTGGAATTTTTTTGGAATAAAAGTAAAGCTAAGTTAGAAATAATATTTACAAAAATAAGCAATTTATTGAATAAAACTAATAAAAAAAGACAAAAATAAACAAGATTAACTTAAACAAAATATGAAAATATAGGTATATTTACAACTCATCAGTTGCTCCTTTATAAGAATTCCAGAGAAGTGCTACTCGACGAATGCAGAATTCAGATCGACGAAAGCTGAGCTCAGTTCGATGAACGTCGAGCTTAGTTCGACGAACTCAGAGTTCTAACTCAAAGTTTAGCTCGACAAACTCTGGGCTCCGTTCGACGAACGATGATCACAACTCAGAAGCTCAGCTCGATGAAATCCATGCTCAGTTCGACAAACTCTAGCCTCAGTTCAATGATCTTCAGGCTCAGTTCGACGAATTTCTTGCAGTGTTCAATGTTTAGGCAGTTTTATATTCTGAAGGCAGAATGATTGTGAATGGCTTAATTTTAGTCAGTTACACTCTGATATTTAATGCTAAATATTCTTAATGAATATAGTCATTTCAAGCATCATTAAATATGGATTTATCACAGAGTTTAATTCTAATTTATTACCCAGAGCAGTTATAATTCTCAGAGATTCTTCAGGCGTTTCAGAATGGTCTTAATTAAAATGTTTGAATTCTTCTCAGATATTACATATTCAGATTATTGCTGCTTCAAAGGTTGACACTTTTATAGATCTCATAAGTTTATAGAGTTAGACTTTCAGGGTGACACACAGTTACTTATTCAGGGACTTACAGATCAACATATTTTTTATCAGATTTTCTTGCTTCAATCTCTGCAAGTGAAAAGTCTTCAACCAGTCAATTAGAAGAAGGCCTACACCCTGAAAAAAAGAGAATCCCCTCGTAATCTCAAATCTCTACTCAAATTAGGGGGATCTTTTTGCATCTTCATCCACTAAAGTCTTCTCATAGATATTTGATAGAGAAGACATCATCAACTCTCTTAGTTTATTTCTAAAACTGTGCAGAGGGTTTTTAACTCCCTTTAAAAGTTATCTCTTGGTTCATAAGTCACCTGATCAAAAAACTTAAGCTTGGTTTTTGGGCACCTGATCAAAAGCACAAACTGTTTCAAGATCTCCCTTAGAAAATAGATCTTCTGGTAGCAGGGTACCTTATCAAAATGGAATTGTAGATATCTTCATCAATAGATCTTCTGGAGTCACCGAAGCAGCGAATGTGATAGCCACTTAGTCATAATGACTAATGGTTGCTAAGTCCTTTTTAGGAAGAAAACCCACAGATAGAGCAGCAGTAGGTTATACAACAGGGAAGCTAGGCCAGGACGATATGGCCTGAAATAACGATACCATCGCTACCGTCAGTGACTGATGTGAGTTATGAGAGTTACATCTTGTAGCCTATTTTTTGGCTTGTACTCTGATATTGCAGAAAACTTTTTGCTTCTCTTATTTGATGGATTTATTTTGGACTCATATACTAGTGTGCTATTTTGACTTTTATTTTATATTCTTTATGTTGGGTTTGCATGAATGATATGTTTACCAGGCAGGATAGGCGTCTTGTAGTACATGTTAGCTTGTTTGCTAACACTACCGCAAGGCGGCTGTTCTGGGAATAAGGCTCCCCTCGTGCTGTGTTTTGTGTTCCGGGATGGGGGTCTTGTAGGGACACCCCACTCCTAGACGGGAATTCACACTACCAGTCCTAGACCTTACGTTCACCTCTTAAGGACACACTCGAGTCACCACGTACTATGCTGACCAACCGCAAGTCTTTTCCTTTGCTAAGTATAAACCACGACAACAGAGTCATCGTATCGACATCGGTGTGAGTGACTAATGAGTCCAAGTTATATAGATATTTTTGGACTCATCTAGGCTAGTTTTCTCGTTGATGAGCTACACTTTAGAGCAATATTTGTTCATATTTGTTATTATGTCCAATCGATATTAAGTGCACTTTTGGCCCTCTTTCAGTGTGATTTCATAGTTATTATTCTTTTGCCCTACTTGGTGTTGTGCTATGTTTGGAGAATGTGGTACGACCGTCTCAGTGGCTCTACTATTTTTGCTGCAGGTACAAAGATGGTGAGTATGTTCTACATTGTTTTGGAAAGTTTTCATCTTAAGGGCCACTGGTCGTGTGTTTTTACACGCGTACGGTCAGCGGACTCCTTAGCGCACGACCACTGGTCATGCGTGGTTTGTTCATCAAAGTCCCAAATAGTCCAGGAACACTTCACATGATCATTGGACCTATAGTGCACGACCACTAGTCTTGAGCCACTGATCGTGCGCACTATTTCCCAGTTTCCAAGTTCTGTCTAGGTCAATCACACGACCATTGGACAAAGTGCACATGACCACCGGTCCTGCGCCACTACTCGCACGCATTACCCAAGTTTTTCTTGAATTCTGTCTTTGCTAATCACACGATCATGGGATCCCGTGCTCATGACAACCGGTCGTGCTCCACTAATTGTGCGCATATATATTATTATTTCTGTCTGATGCAAGTTTCTTTGGAGCAGAGCACACGATCATCAACCATCAGTGCACATGACCACTGGTCATATGCCACTGATAGTACGCTCTGATTTTTTGATGTTACATTTATGCTAGTGCTCCGGGATTTAGGTCAATTCCTTTCATGTTTCCATCCCGCTGCTGCGCACGAAGCACCATTTTTCACACCCACGGGTCCTCCACTCATCTCCATCCTCCGAGAAGCTTTCTCCGGTGATCTAAAGCCTTCTTCAACACTTCGGAGAGTTTCCGGCAAACAGCAGCTTTCAACAAGACTCTTTCGATACAACTCATTTGGGCAATGAGAGAAAAGATTGAAGGGGAGAGAAGATAGAGGTAGAGAAGTGGATTGACAACCCATTTACCTCCAGAAGCAACCAACGGTCCGAGTTAAGAAGTGTGAAAGGAGGGTGTTAGATCAGATTACTCTAGAGGGTGGGGGGGATGGAGTATTAAAACTTTGGCTCTTTTTTTAGATTATATCAAAGTAAATATAGTGATACCATATATTAGTTAAGGAATAAGTAAAACTAAGCTAAATAATTCAACAATCGAAAGCACAGCAAAAAAAAATGAAAAGGAGCAACCAGACGACATAAGAAGTTTATAGTGGTTCCCCTAAACCTGGGTACATCCACTCTTCTACCACCCATGGTAGGAATCCACTAGCAGGTTTTTATCAGGTGACTGCCACCACAAGATCTGGTTCAGGTATATCAGGAAACCCTTTAGGCTTTTGATAAGGTGCCCAAAAACCAACTTCAAGTCTATGGAGGTAGACTTGTCAACCAAACTAACTTTTGAAGGGAGTTATAACCTTGTATAATGGGATGGAAAATATTGATTGAAATATTCTCTTTTCTCAAATACAACTGAGAAGACTGTATGGATTCTTGTGATGTCAAAGCTCCCCCTTAGAAGTAGAATGCTTCAGGAAGAATAGAGCTTTGAAAAAGGGTGAGTAGGTCTTCAGCTTGATCTGCCAAGATCCAGGAAATCCAGCAAATATTGAATAGAATGTCGCTATGGATTTCTGGAACAGAAGTTGAAGAAGACTCTTTATCTTGATGATTTGTTCTTCTTCAAACTATTGTGTTGGCAGAGAATGAAAAAGAGTTGAAAGCGTCTAGTGCTTGTTCAATATTTCCTGTGCAGTGCTTCTTGATTTCTCTTCCTGTCTCTCTAACTGTCTTTCTTGTCTGTTGTTTTTCTCGAAGAGAAGAGGATTACTTTTATTCCACTGCTGAAAAATTCTCTTTGAATTTTTGAATGCTTTCCATAATTTCTGGCTGCTGGGGGGAATAGAAAACGGCTGGAATAATAGCATTAATGATTTTCCCAACTGTTCTTGATAGAATAAGCAAATATTTATTGTAAAGAATACCACATTTAATGCAGTCAATTACGGCTATATTCATAAGAATATTTGCATTAAATGCTCTGAATAATACTGTTAATAAGGAATAGAAGAGGGAAGGACACATTCTGGAACTACACAGAAAACTTCGAACGCAAAAAAGAATTCGTCAACCTGAGATCAAAGATCGTCGACAAGGGAATTGAAGTTCGTTGACCTAAGCTCTGCAATTGCTAACTGAGAATAACTTTCCAAATCTGCACTCTCAGATCGTTGAGCAGATAAACTGACAGAAGAATAATCGTCGACCTAAGCTCTACGAGCATCGAGCTCAACTCAGAGAATTAACTCTGAGTTCATCGATCGTTGAGATGAGTTCGAAGAATTTCGAACTGATCACTGTCTTCTGAAAGCTGCTAAAACTGATTCTCTGAAGTCCACTTCTGGCTTGGCCAAGGAGGTAGCACTAATCAAGACTTAGCCTAAACTCTATGACTACTACTCATGACCCTAGCTATACAATGTTGGGTCACACTCAACCAAAGTTAGTAAACCTAGCCTAAATCCAACTAGGGATCCAACAATCTCCCCCTATTTGAGTGAGGTCACTAACAAAAAAAAAAATCATAAAGCAGAAGAAAATATATCTGACAGAAGAAAAATATTCAGCAGATATTTACAGAGTTGTGCTTCATGATAAACCAAGAGAATAGAGTTCAAAAGACAATTTAGAAAATAAAAGAAAGGAAAATCATTTCTTCTTCGGGTATTTGTCTTTGTTTTAATCTTCAGAATGTTGTCTGAATTTGATTACTCTGTTAGGGTTGGCAGCTTTTTTCTTTGACATATACATGTCAGATGCTCTAATTATAGTTTGAGATGAGGTTCTTGGTACAACATCCTCTGGGTGAAGTTTCATATAATCATCAACAATGAAAAATTTATTAGCCTTGGCATACCTGAACAATTCTTCTTTTCTATAGGAAGACATCGTTGAGAATTGAGAGATTTCTTTGACTTCAGCTTTTGCTTTGCTAATCTGAGAAAGTCCTATAAGCTCATGGAATCTATCCATCCTGACAGAAGTCTCCTATTCTGGATCAACAAAAGGAATTGGAGGAGACTCTGGCCTTTTTGCACTAGAATCTTGCATTGGTTCTTCAATAAGAACTTTCTTTGGGAATCTGAAGGTCGATTGCTTGAAGAGGACTGTTGATAGCTTTTTCTGGGTTCTCTCTTATAAGTCTTTATCATGGAAGCAGGCTTTTGAGATAAATTGCCTGAGGAACATGAAGAGGGAGGAGGAGGATGAGGAGGACCTCTCCTAAACTTTTGAGGAGGAGGAGTGCACTTTCTTCTCTTCTTCCTAGCCTTTTGCTCATTCTTAGACAACCACATCCACTGTGGCATACAAGGGTAGGGAGTAATCTTTTGCAGTATATAGTATGTAGTGTCATTACTTGGATTTGGCTTTGGAATAGCCTTTGTTGGGTACATTGGAAAATGTGTACCTGATTTGAAGAAGTCCAACCTAGCTCAATGATATACATCAAGGTGTATTTGATGTTGTTTTGAGTTGACATGTGCAGGTGAAGAAGTGTTAAAGAATGCAGAAAAATATTCTATGTCCATGTGTCGACACCTGAAGAAATAGTGTTGACACTTCAGAATATTTGTGTCGACACTTGAAGGAAGCTGTGTCGACACAGAGAAAGATAGTCGACCACATTTGTGTCGACACTGGGAAGCAGTGTCGACTAACTAAAAGATAGTCGACCTCGACACAGAAGGAGATAGTCGACCACATTTGTGTCGACACTGGGAGGTTGTGTCGACACAATGAGACAGAGTCGACACACATTTTGGCAGAAGTTGATAATACTTGTGTCGACACCAGAAGACTAAGTCGACATATTTTGGCAGAGTCAACAATTGATGTGTCGACACCTGAAGGCAGTGTCTACACATACTGAGTTCTGAATCTACAACAACTGTGTCGACACACAGGACTTGTGTCGACACACTGCAAAGTCAAGACCAAGTTATTTTCTGAAGAAAGATGAAGTGTTTAGTCGACATAAATTCTCTGTGTCGACTCATTCTCAAAATAAAGTTCTGAAGAAGCTGTGTTGACTTAAAGGCAAATTTGTCGACATCATCAAAGGCTGTGTCGACACCAAAGTTACTTGTGTCGACACATATAGACAGTTGGTCTCGACACTTCCTGACAGTCTGTCTCAACACTTTGCTGACCAAGACTAAGGCACAGGATTTGTTTGAAGACTTGACAGCTGTGGGTTGCAGCCAGTTAACTGATGTTGTCAGACTTGTCAGAAGACAGTTATAAACCGGATCAGCCGGTTACCATTAAGAAGGTCTATAAATAGACAGATTCAGAGAGAAGAAGACAGATTGAACTTTGGCAATCAAATTGAGAAATCAAATCAAGAAGGAGGAATACACTAAAGAAGATCTTCATCAGAAGATCTAAGAAGACGATCTCAGGATCGATCTAAGAAGAGTTCTAACAAGAATTCAGAAGTATCATCAAAGGTGTTGGATAGAGAGGGATCCACCCATTTTTGAAGAAGAAGAAGGAAGCCATCAGTGGTTTCTCAAGAAGCTGTTTGGAAATCAACTCAGCTAAGTTCAGATTCAAGAAGCTTTGAAGAAAGCTCAGATTCAGTTGATTTCATCAGCTGATCAAGAATTTTCTTGTCCTCTTCTCTCTCAACAAAGGCAAGACATTAAAACCTCTTTTCTAAATTTATGTAGGATCTGTTTTACACAGATCTGAGTTGTAAGTCTGTGATATAAAGGCTGAGTGTAGGAGAGTTGATCTCTGAGTGGTAGGGCTGTTTGCCTGAGTGTAGGAGAAGGTTCTTCTCTGAGTTATAGGCCTTGTGGCTAGGCTGAGGTAGGGCTGTTGTGCCTGAGTTGTAGGAACCTATCCAGGTTCTGAGCTGTAGGATCTGAGGATATGAGAATAGTGGAAGTTTGGTCGAATCTAGCATACTGCTAGATAGGTGAAGGGGGAAAGTGGATGTACCCAAACCTTGGGGAACCACTATAAAACATTGTGCAATCTGTGATGATTAAATTTCTGTGATTGCTGCGCTGGTTGTTTTAATTTTGTGATTGAATTCTGCCTAAAAGTATAAACAAGCAATTAGAACCTATTCACCCCCCCCCCCTCTAGGTGTTTAGGTTGTCTTGTAAGTAAAACTATCAAGTGGTATCAGAGGGAGGTTACTCAAAAAGGACTTAACAGTCTGAGGTAGATCTGAAAGGCAGAATCAAGATTCAAGAAGATGGGTTCTGGAGAAAATCACAAGGAGTTAGGGTCAATGAAGTTACCCATCTGCAGGAAGGAAATCTTTGGAATTTGGAAAGAAAGAGTCAGATTATTCATGGAAGCATCTGACCCAAGAATATACATCACAGTTCAGGAAGGACCCTTCATTCCAATGAAGGTATCAGTTCTTGATACTAATATTCAAACTCCAAAGAGTTATTCTGAAATGACCAAGGATGAAGTCATTTTGGCAACCATGGACAAGAGAGCTCAGAATATTATTGTGAGTGCCATAGATAATTCTATATTTCAGAATCTGATTCACTGCAAGACCTCCAAAGAAATGTGGGACACCTTGATTGTCTATATGGAGGGATCTGAAGAAGTAAGACAGGATAGGAATTCTATGCTCAACAAGGAATATGAAAATTTTAGACAAGGAAAAACTGATAGCATAACTGAATGCTATAAGAAATTCTATAGAATTGTGAATGAGTTAATGTCCTATGGAAGAGTCTTCAGTACCTATGAACTGAATGACAAATTCTTAAGATACTTGACAAAGGATTGGGACACAAAGATCTGTGCCATAAGAGAAGTGGCTAAATTGGCAGAGATCTCTCGTCCCACCTTGTTTGGAAAGCTGCTGTCCTATGAAATGCAACTTATGGTGAGGAAGGAGGAGGAAAAGAATTCAAGAGGAGAGCATAGAGAAAAGACTGTGGCAGTCAATGCAGAATCCATCAGAAAGAATAGGAGGATATCACCCTCCCCTCCTAAGGTAATTGCAGAAGTCAGTTCAGAAAATTCAGATAATCAGGGTTCAGAAAGCTGTGATTCAGATGCAGACTTTGCTGCATTCACAAGGCAATTCCAGAGGTTCTTGAAGAAGAAGCAGTGGAAGTCTAAGCCCTCCACTTCACAGCAAGTTGATGACTATTATCAGAAGAAAATGTCATCAAGGAAAGAAAAGAGCAGATCAAAGCCCAGCAAGGCTACTACTTCAAAGATTGTCTGCTATTGTTGCAATAGACCTGGACATGTAGTGGCTGACTGCCTGATAAGAGAAAGGAGTCTTCAGACAAGAATAAGACTCATAAAAAGGGCAAGAAGGAGAAATCTTTTGTTGCAAAGAAGGATAAGAGCCTAACAGATCAGTCAACTTCAGAGTCAGAATCTGAAGCAGAAGCATACATTGGACTATATGCTACATCTAAAGAAGAGAAGTTTCTACAGTTGCTAGACTCTATTTATGATCAAGAGGATCATCAGTGCATGGGACTGATGGCAAGATCAGAAGAGGACATATGCCAGAATCAGTCTGGTCCTAATAAGGTACAATGTCCTTCTATGAAATCTATTTGTAGTACAAGTACAAAATCAGCTACATCTGCATCAAGTGATGTAGATGCATCTGAATCTGAAGGAGATGTCTATCAATTGATAGATAAGTATGGGGACTTGTTGCAGGCCCTTAAGAAAAGCAAGAACCTGGTTAAACTTCAGGCTCATGAAATTGCTAAACTAAGGGTAGCTGTAACTGAGTTAGAGAAAGTAACTGATCAGAAGTTAAATGAAATTGCCAAGCTAAAGAATATAACTATTATTCAGATGGGCACAATTAATTATACCAATGATCAAGTGAAGAGTCTGGAGGCCAGATGTAACGACCCCATCCGTTAAATGACGTATAGTAGAAGGTCCGGCCGGGGCCCCACACTATATGCCACAAACAGACGGTGAGGTCACAGGATAATACCAAACCAAACGAGTCCTAACTCAGAGCATTCTAGCGGAAGCTTATTAAGTGCAAGAACTCATACCATTGAATGTCCACTAATATATAAATATCACATTTATATAGATAACCAGGAATGTTTACAAAACCACACCGCACACGGCCTTAAGGCCTTACAAGTTACGCTTAACAACACATATAATTTCATACATCGGCACGCAGGCCGGCCACACATGAAATCCAACACTTCGCACGGCCTTCGAGGGCCTACCAGCAGCATGGGCTTTTGCCCGCTCAATCCATCAGCCCGCAACACCTGCATATGGACGTCCACCCCATGGGTGATAAACAAAGCAACGGTCAGCATTCAGCTGACCAATTATAACGACCCCACCCCTTACCCGGGGCAGTGGTTCCTTCCCTGCATGTATAGCAATTTCAATATATAAAGCACATACACCCAACATCACAAATGCCGGCCTCACTGCCAGGCGCTCCGTGCACTCAGGGCACCTTTTATGGTTTGTACTTGGTAGGCGGGCATAAGCCTCCAAACCCTTGTTGAAGACCTCACGCACCCGTCTCACTCAGAGGTACGCACCACACCAAAACCCGTGAGCACTATCAGTCTACCTACCCCCGTAGTGTAACAAGCCTAGGGAATTCGCCCTGCTGCTTTGCTACCAATCGACCGCTCACCCGATCTTAACATTGCCACTTGGTGAAATGGGCATAAGCCTCCAAACCCCTGTTGAAGACCTCTCGCACCCACCCACTCAGAGGTGTTCATCGCCACTTGGTGAAATGGGCATAAGCCTCCAAACCCCTGTTGAAGACCTCACGCACCCACCCACTCAGAGGTGTCCGCACTCCATCAACTAGCTCTTAACAAGCATGCAACCAAAGGAGCTATACAAAGCATCCTATACACCAAACACATCGTCCTCACCATCTCCGCAGGCTAAACGATGCATACACGGAGTCTTCTCCGGATCGCAATATAAACATCACCAATCCCGACATACGTCTGGATGGGCTTCACACAGCATGCCTATGCCGTACTACAGACTTCCGGCTCTAGATGCAGACTCAACTGCTGGAATCACTTACGCGTTTCCATCTCTTGATGGAGGATCCCATGCACATGCAAAACAAAGGGCTTCACCTGCCCAAGGAAGAAAGATCGTTACCCTTGACGATCGCTTCGGCGCCATAGAAAACTAGCCGGATGGAAACCACCGCAGCGGCCTTGCCTCCGCAACGCTGCACTCGGCTCTCTATTCGGCTCGACGAAGCTCCACCGGCCTCCTCCTCCTCCTCCTCCAAGCTCTCCTCTCTTTCTTAAGAAGAAAGGCTAAGTGGAATGAGCTTTCAACTCAATCCACGGCCTTAAAGAGGCTGGAAATGCTATGGACCACACGATCCAAATAGAAGGAAACGAACGGCCGAGATCTGCCCAAGAAACCCAATTTTTGCCTGACACGGCCTGTGACACGCCCGTGTCACAGGCCGTGTACCCTTAAGCGGCACACGCGGTTTGGAACCGACTGAACAACACGGGGCTCGACACGCCCGTGTCGAACCTGACACGCCCGTGTCAGTCTTGAGACACGCCCGTGTCCCCTGCTACACGGCACCCATCGACTTCCAAAACCAGTACACGGGTCGGAACACGGCAGCCGACACGCCCGTGTCCAGCCTGACACGCCCGTGTTCATGGCCGTGTTCACGGCCGTGTACGGCTCTGACCCGAATAGGCCAACATTGAGATTTAAATCGAACACGCCCTGGGACACGCCCGTGTCCCAGGCCGTGTACCCCCGACACGCCCTGGGACACGCCCGTGTCCCAGGCCGTGTCTACCAGCCTGCTACTCAAAATTGTGTACAAACATATTTTGAGTTCTGGGGTGTTACAACCCTCCTCTCCTTATAGAAATTTCGTCCCGAAATTTAGCGCAACGCACAAGTATCAACACAACCACGCTGTTGCGATACAACCCAAAACGATCCAGGTTTAGAGCTCAGAGGCCACAGCTTGGCTCGCCCCATGGAATCGTACCACCACACTGTTTGTCCCAAACAGAAATACATACATACATATATACAACAGATAACAAAATAAAGTGCACACTCCACTTTATTTTGGCTTCTCCGCATCTCGCAGAATCCGTCTAGCGGTCTCCATTAAGTCCAAAGCACGGATTTGCTGTTCTGCTTGATTTGAGCTTTGCGGCTCCTGCATCTCAAGAGTGTATATTCTCGGTTGCGCCCGCGATGCAGACGACTCTGCCACAGCTTTACCCTTCTCGTCATAAGACGCACCTGTCTTTCTTTCACCCTTGGACGCACCATTCCAGCAAAATCGCGCAATATGGCCTGGCCTCCCACAAATGAAACATGTCCGCGGCTCAACCCGTTCTTGCCCAAACGTTGCTCCTGACGCAACATCTGAAGAAGTTTGTTCAGCAGGCCTGAACCGCTTCTTATCACGTTTCCTGAAATCGGACTGCTCTGATGGCGGAACTTTGAAGTCGGACTTTTCCACCGCTACGATCTTCTTCTCCCGCACCCGCTTCAAATCCTTCTCTAGCGCACTAGCGGTATGCACCAATGCTTGGAATCCCTGGGTTCACTGAACTCGGGAGAGCCAACCTCAGCTCATCACGCAGCCCTTCATAGAACCTATTTGTCTTCCGCGCCTGGTCCGCAAACGTCAACCCCGCATAACGACCGAGCTTGGTAAACTCATGCAGGTAATCGTCCACGGTCTTATCACCCTGTACCAGACGTTGAAATTCATTTTCCATTGCAATTCTCTGCGCCATTGGCAAATATTTCGCCCAAAACAATCTAGAGAATTCGTCCATCGATATGTCGCCCAGATCTCTACCGCCCAACTGGTGCAACTCGATCTCATCCCACCAAAGCCTCGCCTCTCCTTCCAGGAGGAAAGTGGCTAACGGGACTTTCTGCTCATCACTAATCCTGAGCGCAGCCAGGATTCTTTTCACTCTAGAGAGCCAATCCTCGGCCTCTGTTGGAGACGTTGCCCCGACAAACGTAGGCGGATTAAATTCCATAAAGTGCTTAAGTTGCTCGTCCGCTGCTTAAACAGCAACCGGAACCTCAGCATGCTCTTGCCTCGCACCAACCTGCACTGGCGCCACAGCTGGCCTCGCTTGCCCAAAAGGTTGTGCCTGAAGCATAGCAAAGATCATCTCCGCAACTAAGCGCACCGTTTCCGCAGAAGGGGGAGGTGTAGGCACCTCAGGTGGTGTCGCACTCTCATCCGAACGCTGGGGCTCCGACTGCCCAGCTCCACTCCTCGTCACCTATAGGTGAACAAGATAGCATTACTTTCCATGGTAATACGGCAAACTCACCGAATAGACACACACACACACATTCCTAGTGGACATTCTTGAGTTCATTAGCATTACAGCAGGTCGCACGAACACGTGCTCGCCACCCCACAAAAGAATTCGACCACGAATTCGGAAGGGAAGACCGACAAAAGCTGATACCAAAATGTAACGACCCCATCCGTTAAATGACGTATAGTAGAAGGTCCGGCCGGGGCCCCACACTATATGCCACAAACAGACGGTGAGGTCACAGGATAATACCAAACCAAACGAGTCCTAACTCAGAGCATTCTAGCGGAAGCTTATTAAGTGCAAGAACTCATACCATTGAATGTCCACTAATATATAAATATCACATTTATATAGATAACCAGGAATGTTTACAAAACCACACCGCACACGGCCTTAAGGCCTTACAAGTTATGCTTAACAACACATATAATTTCATACATCGGCACGCAGGCCGGCCACACATGAAATCCAACACTTCGCACGGCCTTCGAGGGCCTACCAGCAGCATGGGCTTTTGCCCGCTCAATCCATCAGCCCGCAACACCTGCATATGGACGTCCACCCCATGGGTGATAAACAAAGCAACGGTCAGCATTCAGCTGACCAATTATAACGACCCCACCCCTTACCCGGGGCAGTGGTTCCTTCCCTGCATGTATAGCAATTTCAATATATAAAGCACATACACCCAACATCACAAACGCCGGCCTCACTGCCAGGCGCTCCGTGCACTCAGGGCACCTTTTATGGTTTGTACTTGGTAGGCGGGCATAAGCCTCCAAACCCTTGTTGAAGACCTCACGCACCCGTCTCACTCAGAGGTACGCACCACACCAAAACCCGTGAGCACTATCAGTCGACCTACCCCCGTAGTGTAACAAGCCTAGGGAATTCGCCCTGCTGCTTTGCTACCAATCGACCGCTCACCCGATCTTAACATTGCCACTTGGTGAAATGGGCATAAGCCTCCAAACCCCTATTGAAGACCTCTCGCACCCACCCACTCAGAGGTGTTCATCGCCACTTGGTGAAATGGGCATAAGCCTCCAAACCCCTGTTGAAGACCTCACGCACCCACCCACTCAGAGGTGTCCGCACTCCATCAACTAGCTCTTAACAAGCATGCAACCAAAGGAGCTATACAAAGCATCCTATACACCAAACACATCGTCCTCACCATCTCCGCAGGCTAAACGATGCATACACGGAGTCTTCTCCGGATCGCAATATAAACATCACCAATCCCGACATACGTCTGGATGGGCTTCACACAGCATGCCTATGCCGTACTACAGACTTCCGGCTCTAGATGCAGACTCAACTGCTGGAATCACTTACGCGTTTCCATCTCTTGATGGAGGATCCCATGCACATGCAAAACAAAGGGCTTCACCTGCCCAAGGAAGAAAGATCGTTACCCTTGACGATCGCTTCGGCGCCATAGAAAACTAGCCGGATGGAAACCACCGCAGCGGCCTTGCCTCCGCAACGCTGCACTCGGCTCTCTATTCGGCTCGACGAAGCTCCACCGGCCTCCTCCTCCTCCTCCTCCAAGCTCTCCTCTCTTTCTTAAGAAGAAAGGCTAAGTGGAATGAGCTTTCAACTCAATCCACGGCCTTAAAGAGGCTGGAAATGCTATGGACCACACGATCCAAATAGAAGGAAACGAACGGCCGAGATCTGCCCAAGAAACCCAATTTTTGCCTGACACGGCCTGTGACACGCCCGTGTCACAGGCCGTGTACCCTTAAGCGGCACACGCGGTTTGGAACCGACTGAACAACATGGGGCTCGACACGCCCGTGTCAAACCTGACACGCCCGTGTCAGTCTTGAGACACGCCCGTGTCCCCTGCTACACGGCACCCATCGACTTCCAAAACCAGTACACGGGTCGGAACACGGCAGCCGACACGCCCGTGTCCAGCCTGACACGCCCGTGTTCATGGCCGTGTTCACGGCCGTGTACGGCTCTGACCCGAATAGGCCAACATTGAGATTTAAATCGAACACGCCCTGGGACACGCCCGTGTCCCAGGCCGTGTACCCCCGACACGCCCTGGGACACGCCCGTGTCCCAGGCCGTGTCTACCAGCCTGCTACTCAAAATTGTGTACAAACATATTTTGAGTTCTGGGGTGTTACACCAGACTAAGAATTGAAAAAGATTTAGTGGCTAGTTACTCTAAGCCAAAGTTTGTCTTACCCTTGATAGATGAATTTGTGAATCAAAAGGGTAAGGCAGGATTAGGATTCAAAGGTAACTCCAGGGCTGGCCAATTCAAGAGGAAAGGCAAAGCTCCGGTCAAGCCACTGAACTTTTCAGTCCCTATTAAGTTTAGAAAGGTGGAAGTGCCTTCTAACCTATATGATCATGAAAATATTCATGGTCATATTAAGTCTAATGTTCTGAAAAACAAGGGTGTAAATGCCAACAGGCCTACCCATGTTCATAAACCCAATGGTTATAAAAAATCAGTGGGTGAAGCTGCTGCAGAACTAGCAATGGATAGAAATTCTTTTGTCAAGGATGTATCTAGAACTAGATACAATAGGTTTGAATGTTGGTGCTGTGGCAAGAGAGGCCATTTTGCACTAGACTGCTGGTATAACACAAGTATTAGAAAGAACAATAGTCTACCTGTTAGAAGAGATAATGGTAGCTTTGTTTATACTAACTTGAACCAAGGACCCAAGACTTGCTTGGGTTCTAAGGGAAAGTAAATCTGTGTTGCAGGTGTATCCAAGTAGCCATGCCCCTATATGGTACTTGGATAGTGGTTGTTCCAGGCACATGACTGGAACAAAGGGGCTGTTGAAGGAGTATTCATTTGTCAAAGATGGACCTAAAGTGATCTTTGGTGGATCTGAAAAAGGAGTCATCAAAGGGTTTGGTAACATTTCTTCTAACCTAATTACTATCACCCAAGTGGCTTATATAAAAGGTTTGAAACATAATCTAATAAGCATAAGCCAGCTGAGTGATTTAGGATATGACATTTCATTTGTTAAGGATGGATGTCATATCAAAAGGTCAAGTGATCAAGAGATCATTTTGACTGGGTATAGGAAGAGAAATGTATATTGTCTTAATTTTGAATGTGAGAATAAGGCTTCTCCCATATGTCTTGTAGCTGATGACAATGCTTCTCATTGTGTTAAGTGGCACAAGAGATTGGCTCATCTTAACTACAAGACAATTGGCCAACTCTTTATCAAAGAGTTAGTGAGGAATGGTCCTCAAGTTAAGTGTATGAAGGAAGGGATATGTTCAGCTTGTCAAAAGGGCAAGCAGACAAAATCCTCCTTTCAAAGCCTTGAAAACAAGGATTCTGTGAGGTGCTTATACCTCTTGCATATGGATCTTTTTGGTCTTATGCTAGTTCATCGTCTAGGTAGGAAGGTCTACACTTTTGTGGTTGTAGATGACTATTCTAGATTTACATGGGTGTTCTTTCTGAGACAGAAATCTGAAACCCCAAGTATCTTACTTAATTTTGTAAAGCAAATTCAGAATGAACTGAATAGTACAGTGGTCAAAATCAGAAGTGACCATGGTACTGAGTTTCAATCTGAAAGCATGACAAAGTTATGTGAAGACTTTGGGATTTTCCAAGAGTTCTCCTCACCAAGAACACCTCAGCAAAATGGAATTGCTGAAAGAAAGAATAGAACATTAATTGAAGCTGGTAGAACTCTATTGAGTGACACCTCTCTACCAGAATATTTCTGGGCTGAGGCAGTAAACACTGCTTGTCATGTGATCAATAGGGCTTCTATCACCAAGAGCCACAAAAAGACTCCCTATGAGATTATAAAAGGTAGAAAACCAAATCTATCCTACTTCAGAATCTTTGGTTGCAAATGCTATATACTTAACAATGGTAAGTCATATTTGACTAAGTTTGCTGCCAAATACCAGGATGGGATATTTATTGGGTACAGCACAAATAGTAAGGCCTATAGAATCTTCAACTTGACTACACAAGTTGTTGAAGAATCTGTGCATGTTGTGTTTGATGAAACAAGATTAATCAACTGTGAGTTGCCTTGTAGATCAAATGACTCAACAGGTATAAGCAAAAGAATGGACAAGCTCTCCATTGTTGAAGCTTCAAGGGAAGATGGAGTATTGGAAAATGAATGCTATTGTCCAGGGGGAGTACAAGATTCTATAGAAGATGAAGAAAACCAAGAGGTTCAGCATAATGAAGGAGCTGGAGATGTTCAACCAGAAGGGAATCTTCCTCCAACTACAAGACATTTAAGAGACCATCCAGCAGATCAGATAATAGGTGATCCAAGACAGGGAGTGCAGACTAGAAGCAGAAGTCAAAGCACAGTTCTGCATTTAAGTTTCCTGTCACAAATGGAGCCTAAGAAGTTTGAAGAAGCCATCCAAGACCAGCACTGGACTGATGCTATGCAAGAGGAGCTGAATCAATTCAGAAGGTGCAATGTCTGGGAGCTTGTTCCTAAACCAAGAGGCCACAATATAATTGGGACAAAATGGATCTATAGGAACAAGTTGGATGAGAGTGGAGTAATAGTGAAAAATAAAGCAAGATTGGTTACTAAAGGATACAGGCAGGAAGAAGGGATTGACTTTGATCAAACCTTTGCCCCAGTAGCAAGGCTGGAGGCAATAAGAATGTTTCATGCCTATGCAGCCTATCAAGACTTCAAGGTATACCAGATGGATGTGAAGTCAGCATTTCTGAATGGTGATCTTAAAGAATAAGTATATGTAGAGCAACCATCAGGTTTTGTAGATCCTCTTAAACCTGATTATGTTTATAAGCTTAGAAAAGCTTTGTATGGGTTAAAGCAAGCCCCAAGGGCTTGGTATGAAACCCTATCTACTTTCCTTATTGAGAATAAATTTTCAAGAGGAAAAATAGACAAAACTCTATTCCTTAGGGAATCCAAAGGCAAGATCATCTTAGTTCAGATCTATGTTGATGACATAATCTTTGGATCTACTGAAAACAACCTTTGTAAAAAGTTTGCCAAACTTATGCAAGGAAAGTTTGAGATGAGCAGTATGGGGGAACTGAAGTTCTTCTTGGGACTCCAAGTAAGACAGACTGATGATGGCTTGTCCATATCCCAGTCAAAGTTTACAAAAGAATTAAATAAGAAGTATGGTATGGAGTCATCCTCCATCATGAGAACTTCTATGGGAACAAGTATGCCTATATGCAAAGATGATGCAGGAAAACCTGTTGATGAGACTTTGTATAGAGGAATAGTTGGTTCTCTACTATATCTCACAGCTAGTAGACCAGATATTATGTATGCTACATGTGTCTGTGCTAGGTACCAAGCCTGTCCTAAAGAGTCTCATTATACTGCAGTCAAAAGGATTCTGAGATATCTTAAGGGCACACCTAATCTAAGCCTTTGGTACCCTAGGAATAGAGATTTTCTACTAACAGGTTATTCAGATGCAGACTTTGCAGGCTGTAGAGAGGATAGGAAGAGTACAATAGGTACTTGTCAATTATTGGGAGGAAGATTGATATCTTAGAGTAGTAAGAAGCAGACCAGTGTGGCTATATCTACAGCTGAGTTAGAATATGTTGCTGCTGTGCACAACTATTGTGGATACAACATCAGCTTAAAGATTATGGTATTCAAGTAAGTAGAACACCTCTTTTGTGTGATTCTAAGAGTGCAATTTCTATTGCTAATAATCATGTTTCTCATAGTAGAACTAAGCATATAGAAATTAAATACCATTTTCTTAGAGTTCATGTAGAAAGAGAAAACATCACATTGGAATTTGTTAATACAGATTATCAAATAGCAGATGTATTCACTAAGCCTCTAGATGAAACAAAATTCAATAAATTTAAAATTGAATTAGGCATGCTGACCATTGATTAGATTATCAACAAACTTACAAATAACATATTAGATTATCAAATGGTCTCAAGTGGTGTTGACAGAAACAGAAATTGGCTAAGTAAAATAGTGTCGACACATTCAGTGATAATATGTCGACTCAGTGAAGTAATGTCGACAAGTCAGAAATATTGTGTCGACACAGAGAATATGTGTCGACACTTAAGAATTAAATTGTCGACTTATCCAGGAATGTAGTGTCGACTTCACCAGAATAGTGATGTCGACACTTACAAATTTTGTGTCGACACTTATCCTAAGAGTCGACACAGATTTTCTGATACTCTACTATATCTCTCAGGTGTTGACATATCCACAATTGGTGTCGACACATAGTAGACAGATTTGTTGTCGAGATAATAGAAGTTTGTGTCGACACATTCCATCTGTGTCGACACATATAGACTGTTTTTGCCCGCCTTTTGATCTTCTTTCAATAGAAGGTATAAATAGGTCAAGAACTTATTCAGTCGACACGCTTACAAGGTTTTCGAGACTGAAACCCTGTGTCAACTTTCTCTCTCTCTCTCTCTTCTCTCAAGCTTTCTCACCTGAACAATGGCGCCAAAGATTGAAGACAACGTCAATGAAGGTTATGAGTTGGTAAGGAATGCCTTTGCCGAAGCCCCGACAGATGTTCAACGAGTTATCACTCTTATTTCCGAATCCGGATTAGTGTTTTTAGTATCTGAACCTTCTAAGATATGGAAGAAGGAGGTGCATGAATTCTTTAACTCTGCATCAATAGGTTCAGATATTCTCAAGATCAAGTCCACTGTTCATGGGTCGCCAGTGAAGATTACCCCAAGAAGTCTAAGGAAAATTCTACATTTACCAATAATTGAGAATGAAGAAGAAGTCCCTGCTTCTAAGTCAAGGGAGGCTATCCAATGGTGCGGATTGGATCCCACCCTAAAAATTAGAGCTGCGTTTAACATGAAAGGGATGAATTAGCAAGGGAAGTTTTTGTCTGAAGTAGTTGGCAAGGTGATTCTGTGCAAACCAAGGGGACATGATAGGATTTCGGCTTATATGTTCTGCTTAATGACCAGAATTGTGTTTACAATTCCAACGTATTGGTCAGCTGTAATCTTTGAAAAGATCAAGGAAGGAATAAAGAAGCCAAATCTGGCTAGAATTATGAGTTTATATCTGAATGGAGTGATCCCGGAGGTAATACAACACCTGCCAGGAACAAAGATCAATCACATGAGAAAGATGGACATGAGATTGTTTTATAGGTGGGATAGGGTGCTGTCTAAGGATGTGCCTGATGAGAGCAGGCAGGACACCCCAGTGAAATCCTCTTCTCATGCTCAAGATACTGAGCAGCTTCAAGAAGAACAAGAGAGGAAGCAGGATTAAGATCACCCTGCATCTACTCCAGCCCAGCAAGACACTATACCTGCACAGATGCAGGGGGAGCAAGCTCATTCACCTGCCCAGAATGAATCTACTCCTAACCAGGTACAGGTGCAGGGGGAGCTGGTGTATTTTCTTATAAAAGACATTTCTAATATTTCAATTTCTGCACAGGTGCAGGGGGAGCAAGTGTACTCACCTGCCCAGGACATTACCAATACTGAACAAGTACAGGGGGAGAAGATGTCAGACCCAGTGCAAGAGGCAGTACAAATTGATATCTCCAAAGATCTGAATATAGAAGATCCAATTGATACATCCTATGTTCAAGCTCAGAAGGAATATACTCTAGATGAGTTATTTCCTAATGTTGATATTGCTACTGATAGAGTAGAAGAGGGGCAAGATATTGAGAAGGCCCTTGACATGAAGATAGAAATTGAGAAGGAGCAAGTAGTTGAGGAGGAGTCTGTGCATGTTGAGGCTGAACAACATGGCACTGAGATAGATATTTATCCACCTCCTCAAGAAAGAGTTCAATGTGATAGTTCATCTGAATCTGAGACTGAAGAAGCCAGAATGGCTAAGAAGAGAAAACTTGTTGTCTTCAAGAGAAGGAGCAAAGGTTATAAGCAGGCTCTACAGACTACAACTCAACAATCCCATTCTGAATTTAATTATAACATGTTTATGGTTGATTTGCAAGTTAAGCTAGATGAACATAGATTGGCAGTTGAAAAATATGTTGATGAGAGCAATAAGTCCCTTCAATTTGACTTGGCTCAGGATATAAAGTCAATTCGATTTGAAGTCAATATGCATAAGAAGGAGATGACAGATTACTTCCATAAGGGAGGTAATGCTGTGGTGTATTTGGCTAAACAACAGCAGTCCATCATCCCTAAAGTGGATGATATTGTTTTAAAGCAAAGTTATGTTTTGGAGAATCAGCTGAGGATGAATGACAATTTAACTGAATCTGATCAAGAAATTATTGATGAATTGAAAAAGACTACTCCAGGGCTGACTGAAGCTAGAGCAAAGGAGATGGAAGAATTTGATAAGAAACTTCAAGATGCTATTGAATCAGTTAAAACTGCTATCACTACCTCTCAAAAGGACATATCTGACAAGCTTCAAAAGTTAAAACCATTTTTTAAAGTGGGTGTGAATTATCTGGATGGCCAGATCAGATTTCAGAAGGAATATCTAAGAGATCATATTAACAGAGAAGCCATAAAGGGGGAGAGGTTGTTAGTTCATGCTGGCTCAGAGCACACCAAATGGGTGACAAATAGTATTCGAGCCACATTGGGATATCCACCTTTGTGTGATGATGCTATGGTGGCTGAGTCAGGAATACAAACAGATCTACTTGAAGGCAATCAACCTGAGGTTGCCCAAGTCATTTACCCTCCTCCAGATTTTGATATGATTTATCAGCAAGTTCAAGATATGTATAGCCCTCCAAAGGAGGTTAACAGGGTTGTTATTGAGAAAGTGGATAAGCCTGAGGCCAATTTGAAAGAACAGCAAGATGCTCGACTATCCAAGAAGAGATTTAGAGAGCAGGCTGAACTTAAGCCAGATTTTGAGCAGTGGAGCCCTACTTCAAGAAATATTATACTAACTGCATGGAAGGCTGTAAAGGACAAAGAACATGAAAGAGGAAAGTGGTATAATGAAATAGAATGGCAAAAATTTGAAGCTAGGCAGGAATCCATAGTACAGTTCAGGAGAAAAGCCAAGATGGGAAGGCTGCCACCAGATGCTCAGGAGCCAAGCAAGTACTTTCCAAAGCCCTTTCATTACTTTGAAAGGCAAAGGCTCAAGGAAGAAGCACAGAAGAAAGCTGAGCTAAAAGGCAAGAAGCCAGCTGAAGTTGCTGAAGCTCCTGTGAAGGCTCAAATCCAATCTGGCAAAGGAATTGTCATAAAAGAGCCTGATCAGTCTTAATTTTAAGTTCTTTCAAATGTGTTTTGTAATGTTGTGTTTAATCTTTCAATATAAACAACTGTAATCAAACATTACCAAGTTATAAACAAAATTTTGTTTGGAATCACATATTCATGTTCACTCTGTGTTGAATTGTTAATGATTTGTTTATAAAAGTATTCCTGTAATGTCATACATCATCATATTTTTTTTTATAAATGGTGTATATCATTGGCTCTAAGGGTTATGACTTCTCCAAATAGGGGGAGATTGTTGGGTACATTGGAAAATGTGTACCTGATTTGAAGAAGTCCAACCTAGCTTAATGATATACATCAAGGTGTATTTGATGTTGTTTTGAGTTGACATGTGCAGGTGAAGAAGTGTTAAAGAATGCAGAAAAATATTCTAAGTCCATGTGTCGACACCTGAAGAAACAGTGTTGACACTTCAGAATATTTGTGTCTACACTTGAAGGAAGCTGTGTCGACACAGAGAAAGATAGTCGACCACATTTGTGTCGACACTGGGAAGCAGTGTCGACTAACTAAAAGATAGTCGACCTTGACACAGAAGGAGATAGTCGACCACATTTGTGTCGACACTGGGAGGCTGTGTCGACACAATGAGACAGAGTCGACACACATTTTTGCAGAAGTTGATAATACTTGTGTCGACACCAGAAGACTAAGTCGACACATTTTGGCAGAGTCAACAATTGATGTGTCGACACCTGAAGGCAGTGTCGACACATACTGAGTTCTGAATCTACAACAACTGTGTCGACACACAGGACTTGTGTCGACACACTGCAAAGTCAAGACCAAGTTATTTTCTGAAGAAAGATGAAGTGTTGAGTCGACATAAATTCTCTGTGTCAACTCATTCTCAAAATAAAGTTCTGAAGAAGCTGTGTCGACTTAAAGGCAAACTTGTCGACATCATCAAAGGCTGTGTCGACACCAAAGTTACTTGTGTCGACACATATAGACAGTTGGTCTCGACACTTCCTGACAGTCTGTCTCAACACTTTGCTGACCAAGACTAAGGCACAGGATTTGTTTGAAGACTTGACAGCTGTGGGTTGCAGCCAGTTAACTGATGTTGTCAGACTTGTCAGAAGACAGTTATAAACCGGATCAGCCGGTTACCATTAAGAAGGTCTATAAATAGACAGATTCAGAGAGAAGAAGACAGATTGAACTTTGGCAATCAAATTGAGAAATCAAATCAAGAAGGAGGAATACACTAAAGAAGATCTTCATCAGAAGATCTAAGAAGATGATCTCAGGATCGATCTAAGAAGAGTTCTAACAAGAATTCAGAAGTATCATCAAAGGTGTTGGATAGAGAGGGATCCACCCATTTTTGAAGAAGAAGAAGGAAGCCATCAGTGGTTTCTCAAGAAGCTGTTTGGAAATCAACTCAGCTAAGTTCAGATTCAAGAAGCTTTGATGAAAGCTCAGATTCAGTTGATTTCATCAGCTGATCAAGAATTATCTTATCCTCTTCTCTCTCAACAAAGGCAAGACATTAAAACTTCTTTTCTAAATTTCTGTAGGATCTTTTTTACACAGATCTGAGTTGTAAGCCTGTGATATAAAGGCTGAGTGTAGGAGAGTTGATCTCTGAGTGGTAGGGCTGTTTGCCTGAGTGTAGGAGAAGGTTCTTCTCTGAGTTGTAGGCCTTGTGGCTAGGTTGAGGTAGGGCTATTGTGCCTGAGTTGTAGGAACCTATCCAGGTTCTGAGCTGTAGGATCTGAGGATCTGAGAATAGTGGAAGTTTGGCCGAATCTAGCATACTGCTAGATAGGTGAAGGGGGAAAGTGGATGTACCCAAACCTTGGGGAACCACTATAAAACATTGTGCAATCTGTAATGATTAAATTTCTGTGATTGTTGTGCTGGTTGTTTTAATTTTGTGATTGAATTTTGCCTAAAAGTATAAACAAGCAATTAGAACCTATTCACCCCCCCCCCTCTAGGTGTTTAGGTTGTCTTGAAAGTAAAACTATCAGCCTTGGAAGGGGCTTTCCTTTTTTTAGACATTTTCTTTATACTGTCATCAGAATCTGAGTCATCAGATTTATCATCATCAGAAGATCCTTGAGGATTATCATACAAAGTATCAATCTCAGTAATGACTTATTTTGGAACTTGCTTTCCCGTTGGAAGAGGGACAACTGGAGGAGGAACTGTTGGAGGTGAATTATTTCAGCAGGGACTTCTATAGTTTCCAGATCCATATCCTTAGCAAAAATCTCATCCATGTCAGGCAATGGAGAGGTAGAGAAGACAAAGGTGGGAGTAGAAAAGGCCTTGGGCTTAGAAGATTAATCCTCAGCCACCTGAATAAGCTCAACCTCTATAACTAAGATGTGTTCAAGCTCAGGAGCTTCAAAACTTTTTTTTATCTGCTGCAAAGTCTCTGAACTGATGGGAGCTGAGTAGCAAACAATATTTTTACACCCATGAAAAGATACAAAAAGAAGAAAATTTCTGTACACAAGATCAAAAGATCTTAGAATTGAATCTATGTCAAAATCTGGATCAATGAGGCAATCTCCATAAAGAATTTCCAAGGGATTTCTCTCAAATTCAGTATCCAAAAACTCAACAAGATCTGCATCAATAAATTCAGTATCAATAATGTTAGCTTTTGCTACAAATTCTGTATCTTCTTCTGTATTTGTTGCAGCTATTGCTAATGCATCTACTACTGTTACTGTATCTACTACTGCTGCTTGAGCAATCGCTTCACTAAGTATCTCCCCCTTCCTAGTTTCAGTGGCTATTGGAGCCAGGCTCCTGACAGAAGAGGATGGGACAGAGAAGGAAGAAAGCTTAGTAGCAAGGGTAGAGATTGACATAGCAAGAGGTGAAATAGCCTCTACTATCAGCTATTTGAGAAGGGGTGTGAGGGATTCTAAGATAAGAGAGATGGAGGGAGAAGATGAATCTAACAATTTTGGAGGGGTTTGGGTAGAGATAGTTTGATTGATGATTGAAGAGGATGATGGATGATTATCTAACATTGGTGTCAAAACCCATATCGAACTTTATGCCGGAAAGAGCTCCCTCTGGAATCGCCATTAGTTTCCTGCAACACAAAAGCAAAAAAATCAAGTGTCGGGAAATAGAAAGCGCAGGATGGTGGTCGAAGAAAACCTAGTTATAAGGTTTTTCAGAATATGAACCGACAAACTCCGTCCTACGAAATAATAGAAATGTTTGATCTGAGGTCGATGAAATGTTTTATAGTTAAAGGAATTTGTCGATCTCAGTCAAAAGAGGGGAAAACTTTTCATCGTACTCAGGTCGATGAAAACTTTTCTGAAGCCGGATCATTGATCTCAGGTCGACGACAAAGGACTTCCACAGAGAGTTCGTCGATCTCAGGTCGACGAAATATCTCAAGAACTTCCCTTAGTTCGTCGATCTCAGGTCGACGAATTTTGGCAAGTTCTTCGACCCTAGACAGAGAATTAAATTAAAGTATCACCATTCATCATGCCTAGCTAATTAATAAAGGATAGATGTTTCTTCTCATCCAAGGATTTGGTGAAGATGTCTTCCCTTTGCAAATCAGTGGGAATGAAAGTAATATTAATTTTCTTCTTGTCCACACATTCTCTAATGAAATGATGTCTAACATCTATATGCTTGGTTCTAGAATGATGCACTGGATTCTGTGCTATTGATATAGTACTGGTACTGTCACAAAATAGAGTTGAATTATTTAAGTTATAACCATAATCCAAGAGTTGATTTTGTATCCAAAGCATCTGTGAGCAGCAACTACCAGCTGCTATATATTCAGCTTCTATAGTTGATGTATACACAAATCTGTGCTTTTTACAAAATTAGGAGACAAGTCTAGCACCAAGAAACTTGCATGTGCCTTAATATTAATTTTCTTCTTGTCCACACATTCTCTAATGAAATGATGTCTAACATCTATATGCTTGGTTCTAGAATGATGCACTGGATTCTGTGCTATTGATATAGTACTGGTACTATCACAAAATAGAGTTGAATTATTTAAGTTATAATCATAATCCAAGAGTTGATTTTGTATCCAAAGCATCTGTGAGCAGCAACTACCGGCTGCTATATATTCAGCTTCTATAGTTGATGTATACACAAATGTGTGCTTTTTACAAAACTAGGAGACAAGTCTAGCACTAAGAAACTGGTATGTGCCTAAAGTGCTTTTCCTGTCCACTCTACATCCAGCAAAGTCAGCATCTGAGTATCAAGTTAACTCAAATTCTGATTCAGTTGGATATAAGAGTCCTAGATCTTTGCAACTCTTTATATATCTTAAAATCCTTTTTAATAAAATTAGGTAAGATTCTTTAGGGTTCACCTTGAAACAAGCATAAAGACATGTAGCAAACATTATATAAGGCCTACTTGCTGTGAGATATAGAAGGGACCCAACAATGGCCCTATACAATTTTTGATCACTAGGTTTCCCTTGTTCATCAGAATCAACCACAACATTTGTAGCCATGGGTGTTTTCTTAGCTGAGGCATCAATCATCCCAAACCTTTTAATGACCTCTTTAGCATATTTAGATTGAGATAAGAAAATGCCATCAGGTGTCTGCTTCACATGGAGGCCAAGGAAGTAGGAGAGCTCACCCATGCTACTCATCTCAAACTTGGAAGGCATAAGGTTAGAAAACCTTGTACATAGTTTGGGATTGGTAGAGCCAAATAATATGTCATCTACATATATTTGTACCAAAGATATTTTATCATTATGATGCGCGAAAAACAAAGTCCTATCTACCATGCCTCTAGAAAACTTATGCTCCAAAAGAAAGATAGCAAAGGTTTCATACCAAGCTCTTGGAGCTTTCTTTAGACCATAGAGAGATTTATTTAATCTAAAAACATAAGAGGGATAAGATGAAGAGATACAACCTAGAGGTTGTTCAACATAAACCTATTCTTTTAAATCTCCATTAAGAAATGCACTTTTACATCCATATGGTAGACTTTGAATTTCTTGAAAGCAGCATAAGCAAGGAAATTACTTATTGCCTCTAGCCTGACAACAGGTCCAAAGGTTTGATAATAATCAATCCCTTCCTCTTGAATATAGCCTTGAACATCAAGCCTAGCCTTGTTCCTTACAATCACAACTTGAGCATCAAGCTTGTTCCTGAAAACCCACTTGGTCCCAATTATTGGATAGCCTTTAGGCCTTAGAACCAAGTCCCAAACTCTACATCTCTCAAACTAAAAGTTATCTAGTGTCAACTAACTTCACCTATGGGGGGGGGGATAGGTAATTTGTAGTCTTTTGCAAAATTTAAAATAACCTGCACAAGAAAACAACAACACAGAAAAGCACAAAAACAATTATAGTGGTTCCCCGATTTGGGTACGTCCACTCTCCCCCTTCAACCTATCACCCAACAAGGGACGACTCGGTCACTTCACCAAACAGATTGAAATCCAATCCTCACACTATAGAAGAAACCCTTCCACCCGAAATAGTCACTACTCCTCCACTACGGGTTGCACCCAACCCTTACAACGAGGAATCACTATTCCTTTATAACAACATGAAAATTAGAATGTATAAAAAATACAAACTTCAAGTATGGTGAACCCGATGTCCCTCTTCGTTCGTTGAAGCGTTCTTGATGAAGACGAAGAGTCCACGACCGGAGCACTCTCTTGGAGAAGATCTTCCCGAGACCGGCGGCAGCAAATGATTGCGGCAGCGATGCTTTGTAAATCCAAACTTCTTGACGAGTCAAGCAAGGTCTACCAACGATCTCAATCAGATCGGTCATCTCAATCGATTCGGAAAGAAGATCTAACTTCGTTCAACAAATCAAGAGACAAGGGATCTCGAGAGAGAAGCGTGAGACACACTACTTGGCCTCGGTCCTGTCGACAAGCGATCAAAGAAGGTCTCCGATCGGCGGCGGCGACAACATTGCGAGCGGCGATGGCGACGGAAGATGATTCGAGATCCGCTAGGTTACGCTCGACGGCCGTATGCCTTTTTTCGTTTTTTATGTTTGATACCTTTGTAACTTCAAAATAGGAGAGTATATATACTGTAGATCAACCCTATAAGACCGTTGCGGGCCCCACAAGAAGAAACCCTAAGCCCGATCTAATCAGCGCCTGTTATCTTGGTTCGATCCAGCGAGCAGATAAAAATCACCTAAGGCAAATTCGGTGGGAATCATTGGTGATTCCCGTCGAAGTCGGCGGGAATCACTCATGATTCTCGTCGAATTATCCTTGGTAGAGTTTCAGTTGAAAAGCTTGCCATCCGAAGGGAATCGACGAGAATCAAGACCATTCTCGACGAATCGGCGAGAATGCAAAGTCGTTCTCGATGATTCAGCGAGAATTAGTTAATGATTCTCGTCGATTCTGACTTACTAGAATTCTTTAAGGCGAACTGTCAGCCGGATGAAGTTGGCGGGAATCGGCAAGTGATTCTCGACGATTCGGCTGGAATCACTAGTGATTCACGTCAAATCGGCGAGAATCACTTAGTGATTCCTGTCGATTCTGACTTAGCTGATTTTTCTACTTTATTCCCATGAATTAGTCTTTGATCCATCCTTGCTCCTCCTCAGCTCTTGAATTATCTCAACCCTGTACTTGAAAATAAGTACACTCCAATAGAGAGAGCACACATGAGTCAACAAACTGATCTGATCAACGAGGGATTACGTTGCGTAGAATCGTGTATATTAACCCACTGCACCCTGACATTGGTGTGTACTTAGCATAGAATAGCTGCAAGCACAATCTTGAAGAAGTATCATCAAATACATTGTCAATTCACCTTAGCTGGTTCAGGGGCTTCTTCAAATCAGGTACATTATGGATACAATACCAGACAATCTCCCCCTATTTGAAGAAGCCTAAACCCTACAAGCTAAGGTGAATAAAATAGATGGGAATAAAACATAAATTGAACAATTCAGTTGAGAGTGAAATTCATTACCATTTTACTAAGAGCATACTTAACATTGGCAGCCACCTTAGCCTTAGCCGAGAGGGTATTCTCCCCCTTTTTGGCTTCTGCAAATCTGGGACTTCACTTAGAGTGTAAGACCCCCCTCCCGGACCAACACACGGCACGAGGGGAGTGCCCGAAATCCCCCTCACTAACACACGATCTAAGACGCCTGCATCCATATCATAACAATTACGCCAACCCAACCATGGAAAGTAAAGCTCAATTCACAACTAAGAGCCAAAAGAGCGGAAAGTAACAAGCGCAACAGGTGAGAACAAGAGTTAGAAATGTTTGCCAAACGGCTTGCCGATGCTCCCGATGGCCCACCACCTTCCTATCGTCCGGGCCTGGCTGTCCTGCTGCATCCGTTGCTGCTCTACCTGCGGGGTTTCCTCCTAGAGCCCAGAGCTAAGTGGCTTACAGTCCCCGGCGACTTCGGCACCGGGCGAAGAAAGGAACAAAGGTTATGTATATATATAAGCTCAAGCAGGTTGTAAATATGGTGGAGTACATAGTACACAACTCAGCATATCTATATACATAACAGCAGGTATAAGTAATCGAGTTCAGTTACAAACTTATAAGAAGGGTCGGCTTAAAGTAAAGTAACTGAAGGAGTGCTACAAACTGGCTTGTGTATGCTGAATGACGTATGAATGTTATGCAAGAATCATGGGCTTTGTGAAGATATCTGAGCAGGTAACCTGCTTCCGTCGTGGCCAGACGGCGACAGTCTCTCCACTACTAGTGGTATCACACTACCTATCCTAGGACATAAAAACACAACAGCCTCTCATGAGAGATCTTGGGTATGTCACCAAGAACACAGCCCAACCTGGCCTTGTTCGAACCGGATCAACATGCAAGCCCAACCGTCCCAAATGAACACCAAGTATCTAACCCTACCGCCCATACCCATTGCTCCCATCGTGTGACTGGCGAACCCATCAATATTAACTCAATATCGCGACACGATGAATTGCACATCCCATCCCCAAAACAACTACTGTGCGAGGGAGGCTTCACAGGATAAACCCCTGCTCAAATTACGCAAAAATTGCACATATTGCGCTCAATGAATTCACCTCAACATTACGCATAATAGACACGAACACCCAACTATATAAATATATTCTATACCAATCTCAACCCTTAATTTCTAGTCTCATCCGCATTTCTCCATACATTTATTCCTTATTACACAACCAAATGGAATTTTATAGTAACAACAACATTATAGATATATGGGAGCTAACAAATGAACACAACCATGCAAGTCATAAACTTTAACATAGAGCTACTAAAACTGATTCCCGGAGCTACAGATCCATATAAGTTGTATTTGCGAGGGCAACTTTCGTGTTGAGTCGATCGCCCAGATCTGGTCTACAAGCCTACAGGAAACAGTTTCCTGCTTTTTCCCGAGATGAACCAGCTTTCCCGTGGCTATGGGTATTGCTCATCGTTGGATTCAGGCGTGGAGTCGTCACCCATGCGACACAATTCCACGAAGGTGCTGCAGAAATCTTACGCATCTTAAGGCGAGATGAACGGCATCCGTTCATCTTCTTCCTTGCAGACCTCGCAATAAAATCACACCCAACCTTATTTCTCCTTTTAAAGCCAAACCCTCAACGAAAACCCCTTTCTTTTGAACGATGAGAAGGTTGAGGGAGACGAGGAATTGGCACATCCCCTAAAATAACTACAGGAAGTACCTCAAGTCCAGCGGTACCACCATGGCCGGCCATCCTATCCTTCGTAGCGGCATTTCCCGCCAAGGATGCCCGGCAATTCCTGGATGGCTCCGGCAAGCCTCTTCCTCCTCCAGCCAAGAGAACTCAGAAATTTCAAGAAAGGGGATTGCTGGGTTTCAAACTTTTTCCTTTTTATACACCGCCTAGGCACACGACCGTCCTACCCGTGTTCAGGTGACACGGCCGTGTCGCCTGCCGTGTTTACCGTGTTCATCCCATTGTTTTGCGGCACACGGGTAGAGACACGGCCGTGGGTGTCCTCACACACGGGTAGGGACAAATACCCGTGTACCAAGCTTGGCATGAGGCATTGGTGTCCGTACCCGTTTAAGTTCGCACCTATTGGGCTACCACAGAATAAATCGCAATCTTTGGGACGTTACATAGAGCCACCTGATATAGCTTGATTCCTTGCCGAGATTTACCTTTCAGTTCAGCATTCACTGAACTGAAGGGGCTTTGTGAAGATATCTGGCTTACACATACGCAACATGTCCCAAATGAAGTGAACGTATTCAATATCCACACAAGTTGCTCGCAATTGCTATTGCGCTCGAGGAGTCGCAAGATAACTGAGCAGGCTGATTTCTGATCAAAAGTAACAGCTGCTGCTCTGGCGTGGAGGTTTTCTGGTTTCTTCCGAGGAATTGGCACATCCCGGAAGGCTTCCTCAGCCCTATCAGCTCGACATCATTGTTTCCTTTTGGTGTACCTTTAAGGTATCTAAGAATTCAGCGAGAGATGTGTTCACCTGATATCTGGCACATACGCATGTAGAGTCTACTAGCAGTAAGATAGAGCAGGGATCCAAATATGCTTCTGTATTTGGTTTCATCAAAAGGTTTCCCTTTCTCATCCTTGTCCAGAGACACAGTGGATCCCATTGGAGTCCTCATTGAGGTTGCATTCTCCATTTCGAATTTCTTGAGGAGTTCATTTGTGATCTTCGTCTGAGAGATGAAAATTCCATCCTCAGACTGTTTCACTTGAAGTCCCATGAAATACTTTAGCTCTCCCAAGCTGCTCATTTCAAACTTTCCTTGCATAAGTTTAGAAAACTTAGTTGTTCAAGTCTTGAACCTGCATCTTCAAGAATGCCACTGGAAGAATTGCTAATAAGCAAGCTTCCTTCATCAAATACAACATTAATGGACTCTTCTACCACTAGGGTTTTCTTATTGAAGACCCTATATGCCCGACTATGGCTACTATAGCCCATGAAGATGCCTTCGAAGCATTTTTCTCCGAATTTAGTACGTGGGAACTTCCCATTATTGAGTACATAGCATCAGCAGCCAAAAATCCTCAAATAGGACATTGTCGGTTTCCTGCCTTTCAATAGCTCATAAAGCATCTTACGATGATTCTTGTTGATCAACGCTCAGTTCTGCACATGACAAGCCGTGTTGACAGCCTCTGCCTAGAAGTATTCTGGAAGAGAGGCGTCATTCAACATTGTCGTACATGCTTCAATGAGAGTTCTATTTCTCCTCTCCGCAACTCCATTTTACTGCGGAGTACGCGGGGAGTAAAACTCATGAAAGATACCAAGTTCTTCACAAAATTCTGTCATAGCACCAGACTCGAATTCTGTTCCATAGTCAATTCTGATTTTGACCACTGAGCAGTTAAGTTCGTTCCAAATCTGCTTGACAAAACTCGTGAAGATATCAAACGTATCTGACTTTCATTTCAAAAAGAACACCCACGTAAACCGAGAGTGATCATCAACAATCAAAAGTGTATACGATTTGCCTCCTAAGCTATGAACTTGCACTGGACCGAACAAGTATATATGCAGAAGATAAAGACATCTGGAGGAGTCTTTGTCTGCAATGCCCTTAAAGGTAGCCCGAGTCTGTTTGCCCTTCTGGCATGCAGGACAAGGGCTATCTTTGATGCACTTAATAGTAGGTGCATCTCTCACTAAGTTCTTAGAAAACAACATATTAATTGTATTGAAATTAATATGTGGTAATCTCTTGTGCCATTGTTCACAAAGAGATGCACTACCTTTTGCTACTAGGCACACGGGGGTAGAAGATTCTACGCTAAGAAAATCTAAACAAAATATATTTCTGCTCCTAATGCAAGTTAATACCGTCTCCAAAGAGGCACACAATATTATCAAGCACTTATCCTTGCAGAACTTAACGTCATAACCTTTATCACACAACTAACTTACACTGATCAGGTTATGATTTAACCCTTCAACATAGGCCACATAGGTGATAGAGATTATACAGTTGGAAATCATACCGTAACCTCTGGTGACTCCTTGATTTGATCCTCCAAAGATGACTTTGGGTCCATTTTCGACTTGAGAGTACTCATGCAGCAGGCTTCTTGTCCCAGTCATATGCCGGGAACATCCACTGTCCAAGTACCAGATAGGTGTTTTGGTGGCCTTTGGACATACCTGCAAAACAGAATCAGTTTCCCTTAGGAACCCAATCGAACTTGGGTCCTAGATTCCTTATTAGCATACTCCCACCCGGGCGGTTAACCCTACGAGTGCTCGGCCTTGCATTGCTAACATGAGGAGTCTCGTTGAATCTTGGATTAAACCAGCAATCCACGATAAAGTGACCAACTTTGCCACAACACCAACAGTCAAATTGGTTGTACCTTTTCCTAGGCTCCTGCTTCACCCTTGGAGCGGTGGGTCTAGTCGGGGACTTGGATCTAGAGGTAGAGGCATCATGATGACAACAGTCACATGATTTCTTCACCTCTTGTTCCTTCAGTATAACAGGCTTGGCATTTGGTGCCTGCTTCCTTTATGGCCGCTAGAGAAGTGGCCATAATCCTCCACTTGGATTTCCTCATAAGGTGCCTTGAAGACACTCTCACCGTAGTTGTGGGGGAAGGCCCAACAATCATACTGGCTCTTGGGCTTTTCAACCGAGGGCCGGAAGAAGTGGCCATAGGTTGACTCAAAGCCCTATTCATTGCAGGGAAAGCCAGGCTTCCTTAACACAATAGGGTTGAGTGGGGCCTTTTGCTTTTCTGCAGCAGAGGCCTTCTTAGCAGCGTTATTTTTCCTCTGCTTTCTGTTTCTCATGGATGATTTACCAGGCACACCCTCAGGCCCCAAGCCAGCCCCCTTAGCCTTAGCAGAGAAGGTATCAAATAGTGGAAGAACAGTCTTTGGCATAGAGAAGCTTTTGACAATCTTCCTTTCTACCGCAAGTTATTCTTCCAACTTGTTGATTTCTTCCTGTTTAAGGTCAAGGAGCCTTGGAGACTCTGAGTGCTCAGAAGTCAGGACCAGCTGTTCCTGTCGGAGAGAGATCAAGCTAGTGATCTCTCCTCTTAGAGACACACACAAAGCCTTTAGGAATTTGACTTCCTTTTTCTGAGCCCTCAACCTCTTACGGCATTCCTCAAAGGTATTAAGCAGAAGCTCATACTTTTCGAGGAGCTCAACTTCACGGGCAGATGGGCTATCCTCGAGATCATCATCAGGAGACTCATAGTCAGAGTCAGAGAGGGGGGTACGAGCTTTTACCTTCCCAGTAAATGGGGGGCAGTCTCCTTCTGAGTCAGAGCGACCAACTAGCCCGAAGTAGGCTTCCTCATCATCACTGGAGTCTGAGGAATCAGACTCACTCAGTGTTTTTGGCTTTTTGGCTATATAGCTCCTCTCCTTCTTCTTATCTCTAGAGGACTTGTGCTCCTCTCCCTTCCCCTTATCTCTCTTTCCTTGGTGGCAGTCGGCGATAACGTGACCTAGCTTATTGCATCCAAAGCAAATAATGTCATTAGAGCGATGTTTCTTCTGTTTGGATTCATACTTGTTAGAAGAATAATTCTTCTTCTGATGTCTGGAGGAGGAGCCGTCTCTCTTTCTTTGATTCCTCAACTTGAGGAACTTCTTGAACTCTCGAACGATGAGGGAGAAGTCTTCTTCAGATTGCTCTAAGCCAAAAGAGCATGGCTCAGAGTCTTCTTCCTCATCCATTTTCCGAGAACGGGATGAGGCTGCACCCTTGCCTTTCCTTAAGTGATTGGCTTTTAGGGCCACAATCTTCTCTCGGGCAGCGGCTTTCTCGGCTTCTTCTTCAGCTTTTCTTGTGTTCAGCTGAAGCTCATAGGATAGAAGTTTACCAAACAAAATCTGGGGATCTGTTTCTGCCAGCCTGCAAAATTCTCTTATGGCGCAGATCTTGGTGTCCCATTCCTTAGTAAGGGATCTAAGGAATTTATCATTTAGTTCACCATCGGTGAACACTCTGCCATAGCCCTTCATGGCATTGACGATCTTCAGGAAGTTCTCGATTGTCACTCCGATTTCTTCCTTGGGACCTTGCCTGAAGGCCTCGTACTTCTGGTTCAGAAGGGATCTTCGATCATCCCTTACTTCATTAGTGCCTTCCATCAGGATGATCAGGTAGTGCCAAATATCCTTGGCAGTCCTGCAGTTGCAGAAAACCTGTATCATGGAATCATCGACGGCGCTTACCAGAATGTTCTGAGCTTTCTTGTCAAGTTCGACAAGCACCATCTCATCCTTATCCATTTCAGAAAGTTTCTTGGGCACTTTCTTGGTTGGATCAATGGTGGAGGCCTTAGTGGGGATATAAGGTCCATCCTCCACTATCATGAAGAGTCGTGGGTCGACTTCTTCCATGTAGTACCTGATCCTTTCCTTCGAGATAGGAAAGTTCAGCTTGGTGCACACTGGGATCTTCCCTGAATACTTAAGTCCTTCCATTTCAGAGATCTTCTTTCTTCTTGACACTAGAATCGGGATCTTACTCAAGGTGTTAACCTTATAGACGAGCAACCTCGCTTTGATACCACTTGAAAGTTATCTAGTGTCAACTAATTTTATTTATGGGGGGGGGGGAATAGGTGATTTGCAGTCTTTTGCGGAATTTAAAATAACCCTGCACAAGAAAACAACCACAACACAGAAAAGCACAAAAGCAATTATAGTGGTTCCCCGATTTGGGTATGTCCACTCTACCCCTTCGACCTATCTCCCAACAAGTGACGACTCGGTCACTTCACCAAACGGATTGAAATCTAATCCTCACACTATGGAAGAAACCCTTCCACCCGAAGGAGTCACTACTCCTCCACCACGGGTTGCACCCAACCCTTATAACGAGGAATCACTATTCCTTTACAACAACACGAATATTAGAGAGTATAAAAAATACAAACTTCAAGTATGGAGAACCCGATGTCCCTCTTCGTTCGTTGAAATGTTCTTGATGAAGACGAAGAGTCCACGACCGGAGCACTATCTTAGAGAGGATCTTCCCGAGACCGGCGGCGGCAAATGATTGCGGCGGCGATGCTTTGTAGATCCAAACTTCTTGACGAGTCAAGCAAGGTCTACCAACGATCTCAATCGGATCGGTCGTCTCAATCGATTCGGAAAGAAGATCTAACTTCGTTCAAGAAATCAAGAGACAAGGGATCTCGAGAGAGAAGCGTGAGACGCACTACCTAGCCTCTATCCTGTCGACGAGCAATCAAAGAAGGTCTCAGATCGGTGGCGGCAACAACTTTGCGAGCGGCAACGGTGACGGAAGATGATTCGCGATCCGCTAGGTTACGCTCGGCAGTCGTATGCCTTTTTCGTTTTCTCTGTTTGATACCTTCGTAACTTCAAAATAGGCGAGTATATATACTGTAGATCAACCCTACAAGACCGTTGCGGGCCCAACAAGAAGAAACCCTAAGCCCGGTCTAATCAGCGCCTGTTATCTGGGTTTGGTCCAACGAGCAGATAAAAATCGCCTAAGGAAAATTCGGCGGGAATCATTGGTTATTCCCATCGAAGTCGGGGGGAATGACTCATGATTCTCGTCGAATTATCCTTGGTAGAGTTTCAGTTCAAAAGCTTGCCATTCAGAGGGAATCGGCGAGAATCAAGACCATTCTCGAAGAATCGGCGAGAATGCAAAGTCATTCTCGACGATTCGGCGAGAATCAGTTAATGATTCTCGTCGATTCTGACTTAGCAGAATTCTTTAAGGCGAACTTTCAGCCGGATGAAGTTGGCGGGAATCGGCAAGTGATTCTCGACGATTCGGCGGGAATCACTAGTGATTCCCGTTGATTCGGACTTAGCTGATTTTTCTACTTTCTTCCCATGACTTGGTCTTTGACCCATCCTTTCTCCTCCTCTGCTCTTGAATTATCTCAACCCTGTACTTGAAAATAAGTACACTTCAATAGAGAGAGCACACATGAGTCAACACACTGATCTGCTCAACGAGGGATTACGTTGCGCAGACCCGTGTATATTAACCCACTGCACCCTAACATTGGTGTGTACTTAGCATAAAATAGCTGCAAGCACAATCTTGAAGAAATATCGTCAAATACATTGTGAATTCACCTTAGCTGGTTCAGGGGCTTCTTCAAATCAGGTGCATTGTGGATACAATACCCAACAAAAACTGATTAAGCTCCTCTTGCATTGCAATAATCCAGTGGGGATCTTGTTCTGCATTAGTTATGGATTAAGGCTAGACTTGAGAGAGAAAGAATACATGCATCACATCATGGTTGAGTTGATTCCTTTTCTGTACACCTAGTAACATGTCTCCAATCACTTGAGATCTAGGGTGATCCCTTAGTATGATAAGATCAGATGGTGGAGTTTGTTCAGCAACAGCATTTGGAATGAATTCCTCTTATGGAATTACATCTACTGTTGGAGGAAGTTCAACTGCTTGCATAGTTTCTTCTTCACTTTCTTCATCACATTGTGGAAGAGGATGTGATATAACTTTTAGTGTAAGGTGTAGTTCAGCCATTTTCTCACACAGGTGAGGTACCTACAATAGCTCATTGGTAGAAATTTCTTTCTCCTTGCAATACATATTAGCTTCATCAAAAGTTACATGCACAGATTCCTTAATTTTTAAAGATGATTTATTAAACACCCTATAAGCTTTGTTGACTTGGGAATATCCTAGAAAAATTCCCATTGCATCCTTTGCTTCAAATTTTCTAATATGTTTCTTGTCATTGTTATGAATATAGCATATACAACCAAATACTTTAAAATATGTGACTATAGGTTTCTTCCCTTTCAGTAACTCATAAGGAGTCTTATTCTTAAGTTTGTGTATAAGACTTCTATTCAGCACATAATTTGATATGCTTACAGCCTCTGCCCAAAAGGATAGGGGCAAATAAGCATCTGTAAGTAACGTGCCTGTAGATTCAATTAGTGTTCTATTCTTCCTTTAAGCAACCCCATTTTGTTGAGGTGTTCTAGGAGCTGAGAAGCAATGTCTTATACCTTCTTTCCTAAAGAACTCTTGTATAAGAAGAGACTTAAACTCAGTACCATGATCACTTCTGATCAATGCAACTGGAGTAGAGTACTCAATCAGTATGTTCCTTAGAAAATCTGTAAGAACCTTGAAATTATCTGACTTATATCTTAGAAAGAATACCCAAGAGAATCTAGAAAAGTCATCTACAATCACTACAATATAAGATTTCCCTCCTAGGCTTTGTCCAGCTATAGGGCCAAAAAGGTCCATATATAGTAAGTATAATATCCTAGGTGAGTAATTTTTGTTTAATGATTTAAAACTAGATTTAGTTAGTTTGCCTAACTGACAAGACCTACAGAGACTTTACTTCTTATAGGGGTAAGAAGTCAATCCTCTAACATGGTTGTCTTTTGAAAGCCTAACTATGTTTCTCAAATTTACATGACCTAATCTTTTATGCCACAAATCATTTTTATTGCTAACAAGATTAAATAAATATATTTCTGAACTGGCAGATTTAAAGTTTACTAAGTATATGTTACCTTGTCTAATTCCACTTAAAACAGTTTGATTATTTGTAGAAATAATACATTGAGATTCAAAAAAGAAAACCTGATAACCTGAATCACATAACTTACTTATGTATATGAAGTTATGCTTGAGACCATTAACATATGCCACCTTTTTGAAAGTGACATCTCCACTTTTGAAGTCTCCATAGCCTTCAGTCTGTCCAAAACTTGAATATCCAAAGATGACTCTTGGACCAAGTTTAGCATTGAAGTTCATGAGGCTGTCCTTGCATCCAGTCATTTGCTCAGAGCACCCACTATCCAGATACCACTTATTTTGAGTGATAGGATAGGTCTTTACCTGCAATGAAACAAATTAAAAGTTCTTGACCCGGTAACCTTGGGTCCTTGTTTCTTCTCAAATGAAAAGCTAGATATAAACAAACATTTAGTTTGGTTCTTATAACCTAAGGGGTGAAATCTTTTAGGAGGAATTATCCATTAGGTAAATGGGTTGAAATTCTCCCTATGTTGATTAGGTTTAATGTTACAGTTTCTGTAGTTATTATCTAGGATCGACGAATTCTTATGAGTTCGTCGACCTGAGCTCGACGAATTGGAATGAGATCTATGATCTCTGCTCGAAGAAGGAAAGTATTCATTCTCAGGGCACCAATATCATCGATCTCATGTCGACGAACCGTACTGGTTTCGTCGATCGTAGATCGAAGAATTCTTATTATTATGGTTTGTGTTCAGAGTTTGTCGTTCTGAGGTCGACGAACTATTCACATTTCGTCGATCTGAGTTCGATGAAAACTGCTGAACATTGTTATATCTATTATTTTTCTTGTTCTTAGATTTTTGTTTTAATTCCATTTGCTTTAGAACTTCATTAATGTTATTAACCTGTTCAGTGTTCTTATCTTTATCAGAAATTAAATTTACAGGTTTTGATAGATTGTTCTTCTAGATTAGAGGTGGTTCACTAGATGAGGCACCTAATCCTAGTTTACAGCTATTAGTCCTAGCATTTAAGGTACTAGTTATATCTAGTAATTTCATGCTCCAACCATTTAGAGATTCCTCTAGTTTCTTGGCATCACTTAGTTCAATTTTTATAAAAACTATTTGTTCATTAGTTGAATTTAGTTAAAGTGACAATTTAGCATTTTCAGCAAGATATTTATCTTGATCAGTTAATTTATCTCTAAGAAGTTTGGTTTCCTTCTCAGAGCTTATTAAGTCTAAGCAAAGATTTTTAAATTAAGATTAAAATTCTTCTGATTCAAAATCAGTGGAAGCAATTACCTGATCTTCAGCAGACATAGATTCTTCATTATCTGAATCTTCAGCATCTGATTTGCTACTGTAGGCATCAATTGGCATTAGGAAAACATCCTTTTCCTTTTACTCTTCTTCATCATCACTGGAGCTGGAAGAGGATGACTCTTCTTCTATATCACTCCAGGTCTCGGCAACAAAACCATTTTCCTTCCTCGTGTGATTGCTTGAGGAGAGTTTGTTATGATGATTTCTTCTTGACTCCTTTTCTATTCTCCTATCTTTCTTTTGAGCTTCTGGACACTTAGAGATGTAGTTTCCTGGCTTCCTGCAACCCAAACAGATAATTTCTTTAGAAGATGTTTTGTCATACCTTGGTTTGTCATCTTGTCAAGATGACTTCCTTCTAAAGTCCTTCTTTGCCATTTTCAAAAATCTTTTGGCAAATAGACTCATCAGTTCTTCAGTGACTGGAGTCTCTTCAGAGTCCTCAGCAGCCTTGAAAGCAATGTTATGCTCCTTCCTAGTAGGTGTTAGAGTCTTTATTTCAACTACTGTTTCTCTGGTCTTCATCAGTTCCTCATATGATTTGAGCTTTCCAAGGAGAGACTCAGTTGATATCTCAGTCATGCTTCTGGCTTCTTTGATAGGCCAGATCCTTGAATCCCATGTGCTTGGGAAGCACATAAGGATCTTGTTATTCACTTCAGTCAGGGTAATTTTCTTGTCTAAGGTCCTTAGCTCATGGATGATTGAGCTTAGCCTATTGTACATGTCACTGACTGACTCAACTTCTTCCTTCTTTAATTTCTCATACTAGGAGATGAGATTAGAACTTCTTTCCTTTCTCTCATCTATAGATCTAGCCACCATCTGGTTTAGGGAATCCCAGATGGCTTTGGCTGAAGTGCACTAAGCCACTTTCTGAAAAATGTCATCAGACATAGTCTGAGCAAAAATATTCATTGTGCTTGCATCTGCAATCTTGGATTTCTTCTGGGCATCTGTCCACTCAGGTGGTGGAACAGCTTGAGTGCTTGATGTAGAAGTTGAAGTAGTTGCTGCAGTAGGAGGTCCTGTCATGATAGAGTTAAATATATCCTCATCAATAGAATTCATGTACAACTTAATTCTTTCCTTCCAGATGGCAAACTTATTTAGGTTGCATACTGGAGGTCTGGTGCTTGCATAATCCTTGTTTTGTGTCATTGTGAAAGAGAATTGTTGGGAAGAGTAAAATCAGATCTAACTAGATCTTGGTTAAAGTGTTAACTTGTACAACCAAACAAACACAACCTCTGATACCAATTGAAAGGAGGGTGTTAGATCAGATTACTCTAAAGGGGGGTGAATAGAGTATTAAAACATTGGCTCTTTTTCTATATTATATCAGAGTAAATATAGTGATACCATATATTAGTTAAGGAATAAGAAAAACTAAGCTAAATAATTCAGCAATCACAAGCACAATAAAAATAAATGAAAAGGAGCAACCAGACGACATAAGAAGTTTATAGTGGTTCCCCTAAACCTGGGTACATCCACTCTTCTACCACTCTTCGTAGAAATCCACTAGCAGGTTTTGATCAAGTGACTTCCACCATATGATCTGGTTCCGGTAGATCAGGAAACCCTTCAAGCTTTTGATCAGGTGCCAAAAAACTAACTTCAAGTCTTTTGGAGGGAGACTTGTCAAACAAACTAACTTTTGAAGGGATCTATAACCCTGTACAATGGGATGGAAAATGTTGATGAAAATCTTCTCTTTTCTCAAATACAACTTAGAAGACTGTGTGGATTCTTGTGATGTCAAAGCTCCCCCTGAGAAGTAGAATGCTTCAGGAAGAACAGAGCTTTGCTAAAGGGTGAGCAGGTCTTCAACTTGATCTGCCAAGATCCAGGAAATTCATTAACAGATGTTGAATAGAATGTCTTTGAGGATTTCTAGAACAAAAGTTGAATAAGACTCTTGATCTCTATGATTTGTTCTTCTTCAAACTATAGTGTTTGCAGAGAATGAAAAAGCGTTGAAAGTATCGACTGCTTGTTCAGAATTTCCTGTGCAGTGCTTCTCGATTTCTCTTCCTGTCTCTGTAACTGTTTTTCGTATCTGTTGTTTTTCTCGAAGATGAGAGGATTACTTTTATTCCACTGCAGAAAAATTTTCTTTGAATTTTTGAATTCTTTTCATAAATTCTTGCTGCTAGGGGGAATAGAAAACGTCTAAAATAATAGCGTTATTCAGTTTCTCAACTATTCTTGATAGAATATGAAAATATTTATTCTGAAGAATACCACATTTAATGCAGCCAATTAACGACTATATTCAGAAGAATATTTGCATTAAATGCTCAGAATAATACTGTTAATAAGGAACAGAAGAGGGAAGGACTCATTCTTGAACTACACAAAAAACTTCGAATGCAAAATAGAATTCATCGACCTGAGATCAAAGATCGTCGATCAGGGAATTCAAGTTCGTTGACCTGAGCTCTGCGATTTGCTAACAGAGAAAACTTTCCTAATCTTCACTATGAATTCGTCGAGCTGAGAAACTAACAGAAGACTAAGCGTCGACCTGAGCTCTGAGAGCGTCGAGCTCAGCTCAGAGAATTAACTTTGAGTTCGAAGAATTTCAAACTGATCACTGTCTTCTAAAAGATGCTAAAACTGATTCTCTGAAGTCCACTTCTGGCTTGTCCAAGGAGGTAGCACTATTCAAGACTTAGCCTAAACTCCTAGGACTGCTACTCATGACCCTAGCTATAAAATGTTCGGTCACACTCAGCCTAAGTTAGTGAACCTAGCCCAAATCCAACTAGGGATCCAACAATATGGATTGACAACCCACCGCTTTGGCCAAGAACCTCGGCTAGGCTTTCCTCCTATCGGTTTATTCTACCCTCTTCTTATAGTGAAGTGTATTCTTAAGCTTGTAATGAACTAAAACAAACTTTATTTGTCTATGAATGAAGTTTGTTTTGGCTAGTTGCATTCTTTGTTGTTAGTTTAGTTGCACTCGCCTCCATCCGCATCCACTCCATTCGCGCACTAGAACCACACTAGCAAAGACTAGTGTTGGTAGTTGAATAAGTTATTGTGACCCTCACTTTCCACACTTGTGATCATTCCATCCGCTTGTTCTCTGTCCATCTGCCAAACGAAGCACAGCCTAGCGGCCTACACTAATTCAATCCACCAAGAGAAGCGATGCTTACGACCCGCATTAGTTTTCTTTTTATTTTGATAGCATTAGGAATCAAAAACCAACCCACTTGTTATTTCGTTTAACTCTAAGTAACGATCTTCCTACGATACTATTAGGATACCCAACCTGCATTCCCTAGAGATCGACATTCGAGGAAGCTATTCCCAAATTTTTTTACTTAACAGCGACCGGTGCACTTACCGACGCATCATGTTTTTGGCTCCATTGCCGGGGATTGCAGGCGTAAGTTATCTGGGTTGTCGTAGGTGGTTAATCAAGAGTTGTTGTTTTTGATTTTTGTTTTGTTGTTATCTTTGGTGTAGTCGCACGATGAGAGACTACACTACCCCTACAGCGGGAAGTGTTTACCCTCGCTTCGGACTGTCCATTATAAACAACCATTTCGAGATAAAGCATGCCATTCTGAACATGATCCGAAATAATACGCAATATTTAGGCCTGCCGAGTGAGGATCTGCAACTCCATCTGGCGGAGTTCTCAAGAATTTTTAGCACTGTATGTCATGTCTGAATTACTGATGATATAGTAAAGCTGAGGTTGTTCCCGTTTTCGGTGAGGGACAAGGCCAAAACCTAGCTCCATACCCTTGTGCCCGGGACTACTACTATTTGGGAGGCTCTTTCCTCTTTGTTTTTAGCTAAATTCCACCTTGTGGATAAAATTGTGAACGCACGGAGGGAAATAGCTACCTTCCGGCAGCTAGACCAAGAAACTTTATCTGAAGCATGGGAGTGGTTTGCTGACCTGCAGCGTCGATGCCCCCAGCACGGCTGTGCCGTGGAATTTAGTGGAAATATTCTATTTTTCTATTGAGCCAAATTACAGGGCTATGATCGACGCAGCAGCCCGTGGTACTATAATGAACCTATCTCCTGACGAGGCGTTAAGTCACCTTTGTGATACCGCCTCCAATAGTTCTTACTAGACCGCCTGAATAAATACCCCTAGAGGGGCGAGAAATCTGTTTGAAGTGAATGTGGTGGTTCAAGAAGCTGAGGGGAGTTATCCTACGATAGATGGAAGGATGATGCTAACTAGATCAACCCCTCCTCTAGCTCGGGTTATGGACATTTCTTGCCATGGTTAGTGGAAACCCCGTCCATCATGCTTATCAGTTCCCTGCTGGAGAAATATTTGATGATCCGTTAGGTTAACTTCTGACGAAAGCGTTAATTTTATAAACAATCAGAACCACACCGCTCCATATAATAATGTGTATAATGTAACACCCCAAATCCCAAATATGAGTTCAGGTTGGGCAACACGGCCTGGGACACGGGCGTGTCCCAGGGCGTGTCCTACTCTATTTGCTCGAGTGTGATTTTATTCTCAACTGTGTCTCGAGTGAGGCACACGGCCTGGGACACAGGTGTGTCCCAAGCCGTGTCCTTCACTATATTGTCACGAGTTCTAGACAAAATGAAGTCGACGATCTTTAAGAGGAGACATGGCAAGGGACACGGGCATGTCCAAGGTTGTTTCCTGCTCGGGTGTGTATTCGGGCTGGGTCGGGTGATGAACACGGTCTGGATCCCGAGCATGTCAGGAGCTTGATACGTGTGTGTCTAGGCCTGTGTCCTGGTTTTAATTGAGTTGGTTGTGTGCCGCTTATGGCATACGACCTGTGATACGGGCTTGTCACAAGCCATGTCATCCCAGGGTAGATGCTTTTCAGAGCGAATTGTGGCTGTTCATTTCCTTCAAATTGGATATAATGGTCCAGAACTACTTCTGCTATTACAAGACTAAGGATTGAGAGATAAACTCTAATCTTTTATTGACACTTCTCTTTCTAAAGGGATAGAGAGAGGGTAGAGCAAGGAAGGAAGAAGGAGAAGAGATCCGGCCGCCGGAGGATCTTCAGAGATCCGAATCGAGAGCTGAGTTCAGCGTTGTGGAGGCAAAGTCGTCACGGTGATTAGCATCCGACTAGTTTTCCCATGGCTCCAAAGCGATTGTCAAGGGTACCGATCTCCTTCTTGGACAAGTGAAGTCCTACTTTAGGCATGTGCATGGAATCCTCCACCAAGAGGTGGAAAGTGCATGCGATTCCAGCGGGTTGGTAGTTGATTTCCCCGGTTGAGACTGCATCTAGATCCAGAAATGAGTAGTACGGAATAGGCATGCTGTGTGAAGCCCATCCAGACGGTTAGTCTGGATTGGTGATGTTTATATTATGAACCAGAGTAGTCTCCGTGTATGAAACGTGTAGGTTATGGAGTTTGTGAGGATGCTTGTGAGTTCCTTGTTTTGTATGCTCTGCATGAGCTGTATGCGATGTGACCGTGAGAGCCATTCTTTGTGGTTGTGGAGCCTTTATGGCATTGGAGTTATACGCTCTGCGTGAGCTATGTGCCTGTGTTATGAGAGATTGAGTGGTGGCAATGCAAATGGGGGGCTGCGGGCCTTCCCGGCTTGTTACACTACAGTGGTAAGTTTATCTAGAGGTACTGTGTACCTGCGTTGTGAGCGGTCGATTGGTAACACTGCAAATGGGGGGCTGTGGGCCTTCTCGGCTTGTTACACTTCGGGCGTAGGTCGATCTAAAGTACTCACTAGTTGCCGTGAGGTGAACACCTCTGAGTGGGATGGGCGAGGATGTCTCCAACATGCGCATTTTAGTATACTAGTGCCTGGCCAACAAGCTAATAACCTCTAATCGATGGTGGGACCTGGAATGATTTGATATACCGTAAGCGTGACCTGAGTGCACTTAGCGTCTGACACGAAGGCTAGCATTTGTGATGTTATTGTGCGTGAGTGTACTTGTTGTGATATATATTGTGATTGCAATGCATGCAGGGAAGGAACAACTTCCCCGGGTAAGGGGTAGGTTCATTATAATTGGTCAGCTGAATGCTGAACGTTACTTTGTTTATCACCTTTGGGGTTGACGTCTATATGCAAGTGTTGTCCTTGTTGATGCTGACTTGGATTGAGCGGGCTGAAACCCTTGATGCTGCTGCTTATAGGCCCTTGAAGGCCGTGTGAAGAATTGGATTTCATGTGTTGCCGGCCTGCGTGCCGATGTATGAAACCACCCCTTGTAAAGATAAACATGTTAGGCCTTAAGGCCGTGAGCATTTGTGTATTTGTATACATTCCTGGTGTTATATATAAATGTGTTATTTATATATTTAGTGGACATTCATTGGATGAGTTCTTGCAATCTATAAACTTCTGCTAGAATGCTCTGAGTTAAGATGCAAGTAGAAAGTATTTTTATAATCACACATGATTCTGCCGTTTGTCTGTGAAATATGGCATGGGCCCTGGCCACCCTCTGTTATATTCCATGTGACGGATGGAGGCGTTACATATAACCCCAACGCGAGAAATCATACTAATTTCTCGTGGAATCAAAATGCTCCCGGTCAAAGGTGGTAGGTTTTCTAGCATCAATTTGTTGCACAAGCCTCTAACAGCCAGCCGCAACCTCCGCATCTGGGTTATAATCAGAATGCGCATGGGATGCGTAAGAGTGCGTTGGAGGAAATGATGGAAAAATTTGTGGATATGGCTCAATCTAATATGGCCACTCAAACCGCTTCCATGAGGAACTTGGAGACTAGGCAGGGGCAACGACCCAGGTTCTATCCGAGCGTACTCACGGCACAGTCCCAAGCGACACAGAGAAAAATCCACGTGAGCAAGGGAAAAGTGTTGGAGAGGCGGATGAGTGCAATATAAATGAAGTGGTCATGAGCTGTGAGATTAATGCGGTGGAAACGGTAGCTTTATATGATTCCGGGTCATCGTGCAACATTCTTGCTTTTCAAGATGTTGAGAAACTAAATTTAAATATCGAATCAAATGTCCGGAAGTCACTAGTGCTAGCCGATGGGTCGGTAGTAAAGACCGACAGGGAAATTAAGGATGTGGAAGTTAAAATGAATGGGGCTATTATATTTACTGACTTCCAAGTGTTGGGACCCATGGGAAATGCATAGAAACCCATCTTAGGGGTCCCATTCCTAAAAGCTAGTGAGTCTATATTGCAATTTAATGTGAGCGCCAACACCTTGGCTCCCAAGGTTGATTTGCCTTCAATGCCATCCCTTCCCCCTATTCCTTATATTTAACCCAGAAAACTGCCGGAGTTGAATGTTTTGTTATCTGATGATTTATCTAGTGTTGCTGAGACAGGTGTTCTGTTGATTGAGGAAGATAAGGTTAAGAAAGTGGCAGAACTGCTGATGTAATCTGAAGGAGAGATGAAGATGGAGTTGCTTGAAGTTAAATAAGACTCGGAAGTAATGTGAGCTTAGCATGGATGTAGAGAGCGTGCAGAAGATAGAATTAAAAACTTTTATTGATCCGAACAAATTTTGTAGGACTTTAAAAAAGATCACTTGGGCTGATCTATCACCCGCTACGGGTGAGGAAAGGATGCCCGTGGATGGAAAGCCTAGATCTGCTGCTGATTCGGATGGAGTGGTTATACATCCCTGGTGATACCCATCAGTGGATTTAAAAAGAAAAGAACTGCTCTTGCACAAGGCGCAGAATTTTTCCCGCTGGCACGAGAACGAAGAGGTTAGGGGCAGGGGAGATTCTTGTTCCCTAGGCCATAAAGCTTTCAGCTCTCGCTCATCTCGCGTAACTGAGGGATCTATCACAAGTCCGCATTCAGCTGAGAAGTGAAGGATCTCTGGGTCCCCTTTTCTGTCTTTTCTAGTTTTTTTTTCTTAAAGATGTGTGTAACTTTAGACTTTTCGTTGCATATTACACTATTGCTCTGAACATTATATAACTGTTAATACAGGTATTTGATCCACCTTAAGGACGGTAAATAAAAGTGGCTTATTGGAGACAACCCAATTTCTCTGATTTAAATTAAGCTTTTTGTGAATATATGTTTGTAGTTTTTGTTCTTGGAGATGTTCTCTTTTATAATTGGTGCTTGCTTGGGTCGTGGACTTTCTGCTGAATTTAACGCCAATTTTCTGGTGTGCTCATTTGCTGAGCATGTGTAACCTCTCCCCCAACTCTTATTTATGTGATTTTATTACAAATCTTTGTTAGGTTGCTTAGTTTATGTCTAGGGGGAGAGCATGACTGATGTCACTACACTAGCACACATTTTCTGGCATAAGAGTTATTATTTATTTATTTCAAAATCACTGTAGCACACACTGAATAACCCACATGAACACAATCTTATTCACGCGCATGACTCGAGTTAAATGCATTGCTTTTGTGTAAACTTTAAAATAGTGGTGATGGCTTAGGCTTTTAGGATAGAGTAGTGTGAAACTCGTGCAGTGCCCCTAATCGAGTACTCATGGTCTTTGTAGATATAGTATAAATTTAATTTTTCTTTATGCTCGTAGATTTATACTTTTTCTGCAGATGTAAATATTGTTTGTACTACTCAAAAATATTGAATCTGGTGAAATCGAACGATAATGTAGGGAGGAAGGATCATCTTTCTCGGTGGCTACGAACTTGCCCCAAGCTACTCTCAAAGCATTGGTTTATGGTTAGTCAAGCGTGAGTGTGACATAGGCCATCAATTTGGCTTGTCTGAGCCTTGTTTACCTTGTCCTAACTGCTAATTGTTGCAAGCCAAGTTTGTGTCTACCCCTCCTTTGATTCAACTCCACCTTCATTCACGAAAGCCTAAAGACAATCCTCCTATCGCACACAAATCCATGAGCTCCAGTTAATTTAATATTTTGACGAGGTGTGATGTGTTGAATTCAAGTTATGTGGTGGATGAATTCAGGAATTTTTACGTGTTAAAGTTGGGGATTGCAAAAGAAAAAAATATATAAAAAAGGATAGAATTGAAAAAGAAAAAATTTATAAGAATTACAATGAGAAATGGAATCGCCATCAAGTCTTCATGATATTGGTCGGGTTAGGACGTGTACACACCCAGATTTCAAGCTAAGTCTGGGGGTGTGGCACATGTGGAATTGTGAGAGGTTGTATTGGTTTAGCTCTTTGTTTTCTCGCTTGGGTTGCATGTAGCCTCCATGTTTATCTTTGACTACCAAATGTTAGCCTATGCCACATGATTATCCTAAAGCCCTACGGATTCACTCTTGAGTCGAGCTAGTACCGTGAAGAGAGTGTGAACGGGCAAGCGTATGGTCCCCGACATTGGTGGATTCCTTTGGAGGTGATCCTGAGCCCCGGTCTTTGGCAAAGATCACCTTAGTGGCCTGTCTACTTAATTCCTACATATGACTGAACGATTCACCAGAATTCTAATTTTGAGTAGATACAACATTTATTTACACCTGTTGAAAAGTATAAATTTTGTAGTATAATTAAAAAGTTTATCTATTATATTTTCTATGCCCATGTTATAATTGATTTCTCTCATTACTTAATTTTGAAATTACTAAGCCAGCTAACTATTTTATAGTCCACGGAGTGATGATTTGCTCGGGACGAGCAATTGTTTAAGTCTGGGGGTGTCATTAGTCCAAGTTATATACATATTTTTTGACTCATCGGGGCTTGTTTTCTAGTTGATGTACTACACTTTAGAGCCATATTTGTTCATATTTGTTATTATGTCCATTCCATGTTAAGTGCACTTTTGGCCCGCTTTAATTGTGATTTCATAGTTATTATTCTTTTGCCCTTCTTGGTGTTTTGCTGTGTTTGGAGAATGTGGTATGCCCGTCTCGGTGGCTCTGCTGTTTTTACTACAGGTACAATGGTGGTGAGCATGTTCTGGATTGTTTTGGAAAGTTTTCCGCATAATGGCCACTGGTCGTGCGTTTTTACACACGCACGGTCAGTGGACTCCTTAGCGCACGACCACTGGTCATGTGCGGTATGTTCATGAAAGTCCCAAATAGTTCGTGAATGCTGCGCACGATCATTGGACCTATAGCGCATGACCATTGGTCGTGATCCACTGATTATGCGCACTATTCTCCACTTTTCCAAGTTCTGTCTGGGGCAATCGCACGACCATTGGACATAGTGCGCACGACCACCAGTCGTGCGCCACTGCTCGTGCGTGTTGACCCAGTTTTTCTTCAGTTCTGTCTTTGTTAATCGCACGATCATGGGATCCAGTGCGCACGACGACCGGTCTTACGCCACTGATCGTGCGTATATATATTATTTTTTTTGTCTGCTACAGGTTTCTCTTTAGTAGAGTGCACGATCTTCAACCGTCAGTGTGCACGACCACTGGTCGTGCGCCACTGATCGTGCGCTCTGATTTTCTGATGTTGTATTTTAGCCAGTGCTCCGCGATTTAGGTCAATGCCTTTCATTTTTGGACCCCGCTACTGCGCGCGAAGCTTCTATTTTCAACCCCACAGGTCCTCCACTCATCTCAATCCTCTGGGAAGCTTTCTCCGGCGATCCGAAACCATATTAACTACTTCAGAGAGTTTCTGGCTTCCAGCAGCTTGCAATAAGACTCTTTCGGTACAACTCATTTGGGCAATGGGAGAATAGATTGAAGGAAGGAGAGAAGACGGAGGGAGATAAGTGGATTCATAACCCATTTACCTCTGGAAGCAACAAACGGTCCGAGTCGAGAAGTGGATGCACAATCCACCGCTCCGGCCAAGAACCTCGGCTAGGCTTTCCTCCTTATCGATTTATTCTACCCTCTTCTCATAGTGAAGTGTATTCTTAAGTTTGTAATGAACATAAACTTACTTTATTTGTCTATGAATAAAGATTGTTTTGGCTAGTTGCATTCTTTGTTGTTAGCTGTGTTGCACTCGCCTCCATCCGCATCCATTCCACTCGTGCACAAGAACCACACTATCAAAAGCTAGTGTTGGTAGTTGAAGAGGTGATTGCGACCCTCACTATTCACACATGTGATCATTCCATTCACTTGCTCTCCGTCAATCCGCCCAACGAAGCACGGCATAGCAGCCTGCACTAATTCCATCCACCTAGCGAAGTGGTGCTTACGACCCGCATTAGTTTTCTTTTTTGTTTTGATAGCATTAGGAATCAAAAACCAACCCCCTTGCTATTTCGTTTAACTCTTAGTAACGATCTTCCTACCACGCTATCACGATACCCAACCTGCATTCCCTAGAGATCGACATTCGGGGAAGCTATTCCCAAATTTTTTAACTTGACAGCGACCGGTGAACATGCAGACGCATCAATGACCGTCAAATACCGAAGACCCACCACATTATGCACATGCACACTTGTATTCCCGAGCCATCGACTCCCCGGACCAACCTGTCTGTTACAACTACCTTTTGAGCCTTCGACTCGCCGGGCTAACCTGCCCATTTTTACAGCCACTAAGCCTACTGCTTAGATAACCTTATCATGTTAACCTCTCAAGTCACTGGGGTGAGTGAAAGTGAAGTCATAGTATATCTAATTGCTCTTAACATTTTAATCTTAAAGTTTAAGGTTAACCTCGGACTGCCCAGGGTATTCCCTGTGAAGGGCTCTCAGGGGCACTAGGAACTACGATAGGCTGAAGCCCAAAGCTTCCCTTCACAAGTTACTTATTATAATTGGTAACTACCCATGATCAAACCCTCTTTCCAGTACTCTTGAACTAACTCTATGTGTATTTAGACATCTTCTAGGGAAAGACGATTTATCGTCGATCCCAAGCACAACTCTGCCCTTGCACAATCGGGCTCATACAACCTACCTTATTTTGGTTCCCTATACCTTCCAACCAGACTAGGTAAACCAACTATCTCATCATCCCATACAAAGGCTTACATGTTACCTTACTTCTACAGTTTTATACTTTGTGCAGAACTATTGAGCTACGTGGTGTGCATACATGGTGACCCCTCCAATTATTCATCCAAATGACCTAAGATTATTACTGGTGGTCTATCATGATAATTTAAGGTTAAATCCAGAAGATAACATTTTTCCTTATTAATTTGGTATTTAATATATTTTCTGCAAAATAAATCCAACAATGCTTTTGAACATCATGTACAACTTTCTGACTAGGCATAGTCTTAACAAAATTATGATTGATTAATATCATCAATATAATAGTAAATACTGAGAATCTCAAATTTTTTAAGATGAATTATACCATCAATAATTTATTGAATAAACAACTACAATATTATGATATTTAGGGGAAAAATAGAATTATTCATCAAATAATTATTGGAAAATTACCATATGAAAAACATAAGAAGGAGTGACTATTGACCAAGGATTATTATTTTCCAAGCTTATTAGGTCAAGTAATTAAATCATTTAATACAAATCAATATTAGGCACCTTGTGAAGCAACCCATATAGACAGACCTCCAATAATTCTATAAATATTCATAGAGCTCAAGGATGACTTAAAAGGTCCTTTGACCAAATTGCATAAGTTTTCAATGAGTAGATAACTCTTAATAAAATTCTTAATAATTTGGGCAACTACAAAGGTTGTGAATGAAGTATCTCAAATACCGAACTAAAATTCACACTAAAAATTTCCAAAGCTTAATAACAAATTATATGGCCACTGCCTAAATTTCAAGATCATCCAAAGTCCTATGATGTTGTAATAAAATCAAGTGTAAAAGTACCATAAACGGTCCTAAGTTGTTACAAGAGGGGTGTAAACTATACAAAGTCCTAGAATTACTTCCTAGGGTTAAATTACACCTTAGTCACACTTCTATCAAGTTATAAGGAATTCCAAGGGCATGTAGTCAGTTGGGTACATTGGAAAATATGTACCAGATTTGGAGAAGCCTCATCTTAGTCAATGATATGCATCAATTTGTATTTAATAGATGTTTGAGTTACATTGTGCAGTTTTAAGCATTTGAAGAAAATTTTCTAAGTACAAGTGTCGACACTTGTGAAGAAGCTGTGTCGACACCCATAAGCTGTGTCGACACTTATGAATACTTGTGTCGACACTCTTAAGTTGTGTCAACACTTATGAAGGTATTGTGTCGACACTCAAGTTGTGTCGACTCTTATGAAGAAGTGGTGTCGACATTCAAGCTAAGTCGACATTTCTGAAGAAGCTGTGTCAACACTCATAATTGTATTTACACCTGATCCAGGAGTTATGTCGACACCAAAAGTAATTGTGTCGACAAACAGGACTTGTGTCGACACACACTCAACACCGTCTGTCGACAATAGCTATGTCGAGATCAGAAGCAGCTGTGTCGGCACACGGGACTTGTGTCGATACCTACTCAATGCCATCTGCCAGCAATAGCTGTTTCGACACCGGAAGCATTTGTGTCGACACACAGGACTTGTGTCGACACATTAAACAGAAGATGTGTCGAGAAACAGAAGTATGTATGTGTCGACACTAGGAGTATTGTGTCGACACCATGAATACTTGTGTCGACACTTTGCAAATATGTGTCGACACTTATGAAGCAGCCTGCTGAGTCATTTGTACTGAGATGGAATTACTCTGACGACTCTGCTAACATGTCTGGTGACTTGACAACTATCATATTCAGCCGGTCTGACACCTCTTCAGATCTGTCAGTAGTTTGTTGGAAACTGGATCAGCCGGTAACCATGAAGCAAACTCTATATAAGAGACAGATTGGAAACTATAAAAAAATGAAAAAAAAGGAATTCTGTGAAGAGAAATAGATTCAGAATTGTTCTGCAAGAAAGATTCAGATTCCAATCTGAATTTAAGGAAGAAGCTTACTGAAGATCAACTTCAATAGCAAGATGATCCACCTTATTTTGTTCTATCAAGAAGCTTTGAGAAGCTAAGTCAGGTTGGATCAGAAGGATCAATTCAGTCAAGAACTTATCAAGAAGGCTTCACCAATAGAGGAATCTAGCTGGTGAATTTGTTTATTTCTTATTATATTCTATTTCTTGTAAGATCTATTATCAGATCTTAGCTGTAAGCCTGAAATTATAAAGGATGAGGAAGGGCTGTTAGCCAGAGGTGTAGGACTTGTGGAAAGTCTGAGTTGTAAGCCTAGTTATAAAGACTGAGGTAGGGATGTGGCCTGAGGTAGGATTCTAGGGAAGAATCTGAGGTAGGCCTTGTTAAGTCTGAGCTGTAGGAACCATTTTTGCTCTGAGTTTGTATGATCTGGGGATCTGAGCAAGTGGAAGGAAGATAGGCTGAATCCAGCTATCTACTGGATAGGAGGAGGGGGAAAGTGGATGTACCCATATCTTGGGGAACCACTATAGATCGGGTGTTTACTGTGATGTGTTTATATTCTAAAATTTTGATTAATCTTTGTTGGATGATTATGTTGGGTCCGGCATTCCTTCACTTGACCCGTGGCACTTTGCTACTTATTTAAGAAATTAAGTAGCGCTCTCTCCAATAGTCCGGTCTTTTGGTGCAGTTGGGTATGCGCTTGATCCTTCAATTGGTATTAGAGGTGGTCACGGGTTCAAGACCGGGGGGCGCTATTAAATCCTTAATTTTCCCTTCTACCTGTGTGGGTCTGGCGGGTCTGGCAAACCGTTGACATGTGGTAACCCCACCTATTAGCCATGTGGGCCATGTGCTAACCCCACCTCTGAGCTAACGGGTTGTGCTAGACGCCTGGGGGGGATTGTTGGGTCCGACGTTCCTTCACTTTACCCGTGGCGCTTTGCTACTTATTTAAGAAATTAAGTAGCGCTCTCTCCAACAGTCCAGGCTTTTGGTGCAGTTGGGTATGCGCTTGATCCTTCAGATTATCTAACTGTTTACCTAAAAAGGACTTTAAAAGATTAGAACCTATTCACCCCCCCCCCCTCTAGGTGTTTAGGCTCTTGAAACAAAGTCTTTCAAGTGATATTCGAGGGAGGTTACTCAAGGATTGACTTAGCAGTCAGAGTTATTCTCCAAGGCAAATAACAGATATCAAGAATGGGTTCAAATAAGAATCAAAAGGAATTTTGATCTATGAAATTACCTATATGCAGGAAAGAATCCTTTGGCATTTGGAAGGAAAGGGTCAGGTTGTTTATGGAAGCATCTGATCCAAGAATTTATATCACAGTACAGGAAGGCACCTTCATTCACATGAAGGTATATGTTCTTGATGCAAACATTAAAACTCCAAAGATCTATTCTGAAATGACCAAGGATGAAATCATCCTGGTAACACTAGATAAAAGAGCACAGAACATTATTGTAAGTTCTATAGATGATGTCACTTTTCAGAATCTGGTGCATTGTAAAACCTCCAAAGAAATGTGGGACACATTGATTGTCTACATGGAGGGCACAGAAGAAGTCAAAGAGGACAGGAAGTCTATGCTGAACCAGGAGTCTGAGAGCTTTAGACAAGATAAATCTGACAGCATAGCTTAATGCTATAAGAAGTTCTTTAGAATAGTAAATGTGTTGATGACTTATGGACGGGTCTTCAACACTTATGAACTGAATGATAAGTTTCTTAGGTCTCTAACAAAGGATTGGGACACTAAGATATGTGCCATCAGAGAAGTGGCCAGGCTGGCTGATACACCTCCACCTACATTTTTTTGAAAGTTGCTATCATATGAAATGCAGCTTACTGCTAGAAAAGAAGAGGAGAAGGGCAGCAGATATGAGTTTAAGGAAAAGTCAGTGGCCTTCAAAGCTGAATGCTCAAGAATGGGTAGGAGAAAATCTCCTTCTCCACCTAGAAGGAGTGCTGAGGCAGAAGAAGTAATTTCTGACAATAACACATCAGATAGTCATACTTTTGATTTGTATTTTGCTGCCTTTACAAGGAAATTCCAAAGAGTTATGAAGATAAAGAAGTGGAAAATCAGACCATCATCTTCATCCTATTCCAAGGATGAGTATTATAGGAAGAAGAAGACACCCAATGAGGACAGGTATTCCTCTAAACCTGGTAAACAATCTAATACTAAGATTGTGTTTTATTGCTGCAACAGGACTAGACATGTCATAGCTGACTGTCCTTATAAAAGAAAGGAGTCAAAGGACAAGAAGAAGCAGCAGGTCAAATGTAAGAAGGAGAAGTCTCTAGTTGCTCAAAAGGAGAAGAGTTGGACAGACTCTTCATCTTTAGAATCTGGAGAAGAAGAAGCAGAAGCATACGTTTGGCTATTCTCAACAGAAGAGGAGTCTAGGGAACTAGAATTCCTACAGATGCTGGACTCCATAAATTGAGTGGAAGACCATTGTTGTAGAGGGCTGATGGCTCAATCTGAAGATGATCAGTGGAAGGATCAGCCTGGACCAAGTAAGGTAAACTATTCTCCCTTAGTTTCAGATTACTTTACTGTATCAGAATTAGAAGCATCTGCTTCAATAGAAGTGGATGGATCTAAGTCTGAAGGGGATGTACACCAACTCATTGATGAGTATGGTGGGTTATTGCAAGCTCTGAAGAAGAGCAAGTATCTTGTTAAAGTGCAGGCCAAAGAGATTGAGTCTCTTAAGCTGGCTACAGAAGATTCAGCTAAGATGTTAAATCTAAAACTGAATGAGGTTGCAAAATTGAAGAACATTACAGTTATTCAAATGGGCACAATCTCTTTCAAAGAGAATCATATCAAGAAATTGGAGGCAAAACATCAACAAAGGAGAGAGCTATTGGCTAAATTCTCCAAGCCCAAATTTGTCTTACCCCTAATAGATAATTTTATTTCACAAAAAGGGAAGACTGGTCTAGGCTTTAAGGGAAGAACTAGGGCTTTCAATTCACATAGAAAAGGTAAGGGCCCAGTTCAGCCTCTAGTTGTTGAACCCCCTATTTTCTTTAGGAATGTGGTGAATCCTACAAATTGGTATGATCATGACACTACACATGGTCACTATGAGCACAGAAATCACATGGGCAAGGGTGCAAATGCGTACAGATTACACTATAGGCATGCCCATCAGGTTCAAGAGGATTTCATGAAGAGTGATGCTCCAGCACCAACTCTCAACAAGACTGTTGGCAACAAAGCAGTAAAGTCTTTACCTAAGAAAAGGTATAAAAGTTTTGAGTGTTGGTGTTGTAGATAGGTGGGGCACTTTGCCATAGATTGCTTGTTTAACACTAGTGTTAAAACCAAGAGTATTTTTCTTGTTAGAACAGTTATAGGATTTCAAACTAACAAGGACCTAGGACCCACTAGCAAGTTGGGTTCAAAGGGTAAGTAATTCTTCATGTGTTGCAGGGGAATCCAAGTGACCATACCCCTATATGGTACTTGGATAGTGGTTGTTCCAGACATATGACAAAAACAAGGAGAATGTTGAGGGACTATGTTCGCATAGAGAATGGACCCAAAATTATCTTTGGTGGATCAGAAAATGGTATCATCAAAGGATTTGGTAATATTACTAGTGATTAAATTACTGTCACTAAAGTGGCTTATGTGAAGGGTTTAAAACATAACCTAATTAGCATAAGTCAACTTTGTGACCTAGGTTATGTCATTTCTTTTCTCAAAGGGGAGTGCCAGATAAGAAGGTTAAGCGATCAAGAGATTATTTTTACTGGTTCTAGGAAAGGAAATGTATATTGCCTTAACCTAGATTGTGAGTTTAACAACTCACGAATTTGTCTGGTTGCTGGAGAGAAAGCTTCTCTATGTGTGAAATTGCACAAGAGACTAGCTCATCTGAACTATAAGTCTATAGGGCTACTGTTCAGCATGGGATTAGTGAGGAATGGTCCTCAAATTAAGTGCATCAAAGAGGGTGTGTGTTCAGCTTGCCAAAAAGGCAAGCAGACTAAGTCCTCTTTCCAAGCATTTGACATCAAAGATTTAATGAGATGTTTATATCTCATTCATATGGATTTGTTTGGTCCTATGCCAGTTCACAGTTTTGGTAGGAAAGTATACACACTTGTTGTTGTGGATGACTATTAAAAATATACATGAGTTTTCTTCTTGAGGCAGAAATCTGAAACCCCATCTGTTTTTTAGACTTTTTTAGACAAATACAGAATGAATATAATAGTTTAGTGGTCAAAATCAGAAGTGACCATCGAACTGAATTTCAGTCTTAATGTATGATAAGATTCTGTGAAGAACTTGGGATTCATCATGAATTCTCTTCACCTAGAACTCCTCAGCAAAATGGTGTTGCTGAAAGAAAGAATAAGACTCTAATTGAGGCTAGTAGAACTCTACTAAATGATACTACTCTCCCTGAATACTTTTGGGTTGAGGCAGTAAATACTACATGTCATGTGCTCAATAGAGCCTCCATCAATAAGAAACACAAGATGAATCCCTACCAGATTTTGAAAGGAAGAAAACAAAACATATCTTACTTCAGAATCTTTGGTAGCAAGTGTTTTGTACTAGTCAATGGTAAGCACTACAAAACTAAGTTTGCCTCCAAATCCCAAGAAGTGATATTTGTTGGGTACAGCAGCCACAATAGAGCATACAGGATCTATAACTTGACTACCCAAGTTGTAGAAGAGTCTGTGCATGTTGTACTTGATGTGTCAAAATTTATTAATAAAGGATTGTCTAGTTCTTTTGTTAGCTCTACAGGTTTAAAAGATAGGCTAGACAAGCTGACCATCAATGAAGATGTTCCTGCTAGGTTGGATGAAGATAAAGAGGCCAGCTATCAAGGGGGAGAACAAGTCTCTCTAGATGAAGAAGATAGTGTGGAGCATCAAGTTGAGGAAAATGGAGAAGACCATAATGCTGAACAGATTTCCTCCAGCAAGGAGACACCTGAAGGATCATCAAGTTCACCAAATCATTGGTGATTCAAGTCAAGGTGTTCTAACAAGGAGCTGGAGCATGAACGTAGTTCTATATTCTAGCTTCCTATCTCAAATAGAACCCAGAAAGATTGAAGAAGCAATGCAAGACACCAACTGGATTGATGCAATACAAGAAGAGCTCAGTCTGTTCAAAAGGTGTAAAGTTTGGGAGCTGGTGCCAAAACCTAAGGATCATAACATAATAGGAACTAAATGGATCTACATGAACTAGCTTGATGAGAATGGCACCATAGTCAAGAACAAGGCTAAACTAGTAGCAAAAGGTTACAGGAAAGAGGAAGGTATTGATTTTGATCAAACCTTAGCTCCAGTGGCAAGGCTGGAGGCTATAAGGCTGTTCTTGGCCTATGATGCCTATCAAGGGTTCAAGATATACCAGATGGATGTAAAATCAGCATTTTTGAATTATGATTTAAAAGAAGAAGTCGATGTTGAACAACCCTCAGGTTTTGTAGACTCTCACTTTCTCGATTATGTAAATAGGCTTAGGAAAGCTCTATATGGTTTGAAACAAGCTCCAAGGGCTTGGTATGAAACCTTGTCTGCCTTCCTTATTGAGAATAAATTCTCTAGAGGAAAGATAGACAAAACTCTATTTTATAGGGAATATAAAGGCAAGATAATACTAGTCCAGATATATGTGGATGACATTATCTTTGGTTCTACTGAAAACAACCTTTGTAGAAGTTTGCCAAACTTATACAAGGGACGTTTGAGATGAGCAGTATGGGTGAGCTGAAGTTCTTCTTGGGACTTCAAGTTAGACAGATTGAGAATGGATTGTCCATTTCCCAGTCTAAGTTCACCAAGGAGTTAATTGAGAAGTATGGTTTGGACTCAGCTTCTACCATGAAAACACCAATGGGAATAAGTATGCCTATAGGCAAAGATGAGGCAGGGAAACCTGTTGATGAGTCTTTGTATAGAGGGATAATTGGCTCTCTACTCAATTTGACTGCAAGTAGACCTAACATCATGTATTCAACATGTGGTTATGCTATGTACCAAGCTTGCCCTAAGGAATCGCATTATACTGCAGTTAAGAGAATTCTGAGATATCTTAAGGGTACACCTAATCTAGGCCTTTGGTATCCTAAGAATAGAGATTTCCTACTAACTGGTTTCTCAGATGCAGACTTTGCAGGAAGCAAAGAAGACAGGAAGAGTACCACAGGAACTTGTCAATTCCTTGGTGGGAGGCTGGTGTCATGGAGAAGCAAGAAGCAAACTAGTGTAGCTATATCAACAGCTAAATTAGAGTATATAGATGCAGGTAGCTATTGTGCACAATTGATGTGGATAAAGCATCAAATAAAAGATTATGACATCCAGGTAAGTAGAATTCCTCTATTTTGTGATTCTATAACTGCTATTTCTATTGCTAAGAATCATGTATCACATAGTAGGACCAAGCATATAGAAATTAAGTTTCATTTAATCAGAGAACATGTAGAGAAGGAAAATATTAGCCTAGAATTTGTGAAAACTGATAATCAAATAGCTGATATTTTTACAAAACCTCTAGATGAAACTAAATTCAATTATTTTAAATTTGAATTAGGAATGTTGAACCTAGAATAGGTTAGCATAAGAATCCCTAAGGAGAATATGTAAGCATCAAATTTCTCTGGAAATTTGTCTAAGTACAATGTTTGTGTCGACACAAACAAGCTGTGTCGACACACTCAATATGTTGTGTGGACTTAGTAAAAGGTTGTGTCAACACAGAAACAATATCTGTGTCGACGGGAGAATTGATGTCGACACAACTATGTCGAGATCTTATGTCGAGAGGATTCTTGTGTCGACACAAGTCTGTCAAGACTTAAGTAGTTAGTGTCGACATAGACACAATTGGGTCGACACAGACACAAGTTTGTCGACACATAAATGTGTCGACTTAAGACAAGTTGTCAACTCTGACATTAGTATGTAGGCACATAGTCATGTCGACTTAAAACACGTATTGTCGAGACCTAGGTCATTTCTGTCGACACATAAGAAAACTTGTCGACACTGGCACGTCTTTTGACCTGCCCTTACACTTATACTATAAATAGGTGAAACCAAAATCTGGTCGACTACGCTTTCAGTATTCTTGACTTTCCTTCTTCTTTCAACAAAGCTTTTCTTTTCTCTTCTCTTCTCTTCAAAATCTTACATCAATGGCGCCTCGTCAAGAAGACAAAGTCAATGAAGGTTATGAACTGGTTCGTGAAGGGTTCATAACAGCTTCAGATGAAATTCAGGGTATTATTGCCCTAATTTAAGAAAATGGATTGGAGTACTTGGTTTCTGAATCAACAAAGATAGGGAAAAAGGAAGTTTTGGAGTTTAATTCAACCGCTACAGTGGATTCTGCAGGCAAGAAAATTAAAGGGACTGTTATAAATTCCCTAGTGAAACTCACACTAAAAACTATCAGGAAATCACTTCAGCTTCCATCAGTCAAGGATACAGATGAAATAACCCCTTCCCAAATTACAAAAGATTTAAGCTGGTGCGGGTTGAGCCCTAATATTAAGATTGGATCGTCTATTACCAGAAAAGGGATAAATTCTCAAGGAAAATTCCTATCTGAAGTAGTTTGCAAAGTGATTCTTTGCAAAACTGGTGGACATGATAGAATCTCTGTCCACATGTTAAATCTTATGGTAAGGATCATATTCAAGATAAACACTTACTAGGCAGCAGTAGTGTTTGATAAAGTTCATGAAGGAACTAAGAAACCAAACATGGGAAGAATTCTGAGTTTATGCTTATCTGCTGTAATACTAGATGTATTGAAATAAGTGGCTGGATCAAAAATAAATCATATGAAGAGGATGGATGTAAACATTCTATCATGGTGGGATAGAGTTCTGACCAAGGAAGTCCGTGCTCCTCAGGAGAAAACTAAGAAAGATAAGAAAAAGAAGAAAGTGGTTTCATAGGCTGAATTCTCCAGTGATTCTGAGGAGGAAGTTGTCTTCAGTTCTGATGAAGATCGGCAACAAATAGATGCACAAGAATAAGTGCAGGGCAGTGTGCCCCAAGAATAAATAGAACGAACAATTGAGTTGCCTACCCAAGGGGGAGGCATTGATGATGCAGTCTTAGAAAAAGACTTGGCTGCAGATACTTTCATGAACATAATATCTGAAATCAACATTGAAGCTCAAGAAACTGTTGAGACAGATGCATAAAATGAGCCAATACAGCACGAATTCACCATGGATGACCTATTCTCTAGTCTTCCTCCTACAAGGACTGAGGGGGAGCAGATTGCACAAGAAAAAGATATTCCAAGGACTGAGGGGGAGTTGTCTAAGGATGCCTCAGCTAAAAAGGAAACAGTTGATATTGAAAGTTCAATTGCATCTTCTGAAGATGAAGAAGCCAAAATGACTAAGAAAAGGAAACTAGCTGCTTTGAAGAAAAAGAGTTCTGGATATAAAAAGTCATTGCAAATAAGCACAGCTCCATCTGCATCAAGCTTGGACTTCAGTTCTTTACTGGTCCAGATGCAGATTAAATTGGATGAACAAAGACAATCTTTAGAAACATATGTGGATGAAACTCATAAAGAGTTACAGTTTTAATTGGACCATAAAATCAAATGTATCAGATTTGAAGTGAAGCAAAATAAGAAGGAGATGATAGATTTCTTCAATAAAGGAGGTAATGCTGTGGTGTTCCTGGCCAAGCAACAACAAGCTATCAAAGTTCAAGTGTATGAACTTGAAGTAAAGCATGGATATGTACTTGAAAATCAGATAAGAATGAATGATAATCTTAAAGATTCAAACTATTCTATACTGTCAAAGATAAATGATTTATCAACTGCTGTGAAAGTTGAAGTGTCAAAGCAAATGAAGGAAGATATAGCTACGGTTCAGACCACCTTTCAGGCTTCTCAAAATAATATATCTGATTTTTTGACAAAATTCAGAGATTACTTTAAGGAAGGAACTGACCATGTTGTTAATCAGGTCAAGTTTCAAAAGGATGATTTGAGAAGTCATATTGAATGAGAAGTCATAAAGGGGGAGAGATTACTAGTCAAAGCTAGCTCTGACCATGCTAAATGGATTTCCAATAGCATCAGAGCCACTCTTGGATATCATCCTCTTTGTGATGATGATAATGTAGCAGAATCTGGGATACAACCTGCCTATCTTGAAGGAGATTAGCCTGAAGTTGCTCAGGTGATCTACCCACCAGCAGACTTTGAAATGGTTCAAGAAGAAGTGCAGAAAATGTATAGTCCTCCACAATAGGCACAAAATGTAATTTTGGAAAAAGTAGAAATGTCAGAAGCTATCTTCGAAGCTCAGAAGGAAGCTCAACTATCCAAGAAGAGATTCAGAGAGCAGGCTGAGTTGAAGCCAGACTTTGAGCAGTTGAGCCCAACTTTTAGAAACATTATACTTACTTCCTGGAAAGCTGTAAAGGATAAAACCCATGATAGGGGTAAATGGTATTCAGAACAGGAATGGAATAAATACCAAGCTGGACAAGAAGCCATTCTTCAACATAGAAGAAGAGATAAGGCTGGGAAGCTACCTGCTAATGCTCATGAGCCAAGCAAGTATTTCCCAAAGCAATTCCACTATTTTGAAAGGCAGAAAATTAAGGCTGAAGAACTAAAGAAGAAATCCCTGAAAGGGAAGAAGCCTATTGAAGATGTTGAACCTTCTGTATAGGCAAAGATCAAGGCTGGCAAAAGAATTATCATTAAGTAGCCTAGTCAATAATAGGATAGATAGGCTTATGTATTAAAACAATGTAACATTTTGTGTTCTGGTCAAGAAAGGAATCTTTTTAAACATGATATTTCTTTTTCTCTAAAAATTGAATGAAATAAGTTCAGTTTTTATTTCTTTATTATTTAAAATGATTATGTGTTTACCTGGTGTAAATTGAATGTTCATCTATTTCTATTTCTGTTTTTATGAGAGATGTATGTCTTTGACTAACGGTTATGACTTCTCCAAATAGGGGGAGATTGTTGGGTACATTGGAAAATGTGTACCAGATTTACAGAAGCCTCATCTTAGTCAATGATATGCATCAATTTGTATTTAATAGATGTTTGAGTTACATTGTGCAGGTTTAAGCATTTTAAGAAAATTTTCTAAGTACAAGTGTCGACACTTGTGAAGAAGCTGTGTCGACACCCAGAAGCTGTGTCGACACTTATGAAGACTTGTGTCGACACTCTGAAGTTGTGTCGACACTTATGAATGTATTATGTCGACACTCAAGTTGTGTCGACTCTTATGAAGAAGTGGTATCGACATTCAAGCTAAGTCGACATTTCTGAAGAAGCTATGTCGACACTCAGAATTTTGTCGACACCTGATCCAGGAGTTATATCGACACCAGAAGTAATTGTGTCGATACACAGGAATTGTGTCGACACACACTCAATGCCGTTTGTCGACAATAGCTATGTCGAGACCAGAAGTAGTTGTGTCGACTCATAGGACTTGTGTCGACACCTACTCAACGCCATCTTCCAGCAACTGCTGTTTCGACACCGGAAGCATTTGTGTCGACACAAGGGACTTGTGTCGACACATTGAACAGAAGATGTGTTTAGAAGCAGAAGTATGTCTGTGTCGACACTTAAAGTATTGTGTCGACACCATGAAGACTTGTGTCAACACTTAGCCAATTTGTGTCGACACATATGAAGTAGCCTGCTGAGTGGTTTGTACTGAGATGGAATGACTCTGATGACTCTTCTGACATGTCTGCTGACTTGACAGCTGTCATATCCAGCCGGTATGACACCTCTTCAGATCTGTCAGTAGTTTGTTAGAAATCGGATCAGTCAGTAACCATTAAGAAACTCTATATAAGAGACATATTGGAAACTATAAATAAAAAAGAAGAAAAAACAAAAAAAAGTAATTCTGTGAAGAGAAATAGATTCAGAATTATTCTGCATGAAAGATTCAGATTCCAATCTGAATTTAAGGAAGAAGCTGAATTATGATCAACTTCAACAACAAGAAGATCCACCTTATTTTGTTCTATCAAGAAGCTTTGAGAAGCAAAGTCTGGTTGGATCAAAAGGATTAGTTCAGTCAAGAACTAATCAAGAAGGCTTCCCCCACAGAGGAATCTAGCTGGTGAATTTGTTTATTTCTTATTACATTCTATTTCTTGTAAGATCTATTATCAGATCTGAGTTGTAAGCCTGAAATTATAAAGGCTGAGGTAGGGCTGTTAGCCTAAGGTGTAGGACTTGTGGAAAGTCTGAGTTGTAAGCCTAGTTATAAAGGCTGAGGTAGGGTTGAGGCCTGAGGTAGGATTCTGTGGAAGAATCTGAGGTAGGACTTGTTAAGTCTTAGCTGTAGGAACCATTTTGGTTCTGAGTTTGTAAGATCTGGGGATCTGAGCCAGTGGAAGAAAGTTAGGCTGAATCCAGTTATCTACTAGATAGGCGGAGGGGAAGTGGATGTACCCATATCTTGGGGAACCAGTATAGATCTGGTGTTTACTGTGATGTGTTTATATTCTGCAATTTTGATTAATCTGTGTTGGATGATTATCTAACTATTTGCCTAAAAATGACTTTAAAAGATTAGAACCTATTCACTCCCCCCTAGGTGTTTAGGCTCTTGAAACAAAGTCTTTCAGAGTCTCATGTCCTTCATTTAGTTCAAACCCCATCCCTAGGGCTTACACTAGGGTCCTACCGTATCTCTACCCCAAACTACCCCTAGATCCCTTTTGGCATTATTAGATGGCTTTGAGGCTCTGGCCAAGGTCCCATACCCTTTGGGTGATTATTGGCCACTCAATCCATCAAATACAAATTTGCCCTAATTTACCCTTTAGGGACCAAATTTGGTCATCCCAATACCTACTCAAATAAACACCAAATGGGTTGAAATTTTTACTAGGGTCATATTATGACTCTATTGGACAACCACCAAAATTTTGGGTAGTTTTGAGGTCATTACACCCCTTAATTAATTCATATCTCTTTTATTAAATTTTTACAAAACCTTTAGGAAAATATTTTCAAAAAATTCCCATTTTTGGATATGATGAGAGGTACTGTATAACTAGCCTATGATCCAAAGTTCAAGGCATTTGCCTGGCTGCTTTAGTGGGGGCACTCTAATTAGTATCTGGTCAAGCTGAAAGAGAGGGATAGATCTTATATTTACTCTAGAGGGTGGTGAATAGAGTATTAAAAATTTATTCACTTGTTTTTATAATAGATAAAAATATGGTGATATATATATATAAGCAAACAGAGAATATCACAGCACACAAGCAAAGAAATAAACAAACACAGAAGATACAATGATTATAGTGGTTCCCCAATAAACCTGGGTACATCCACTCTTCTACCACCCTGGTAGGAATCCACTACAGATTTTTGATTTGGTTCCCTACCAACATAAGATCTTTCTTCTAAGAGAGATCTTGCAACCCTTTGAGCTTTTGATCAGGTGCCCAAAAACCAAACTAAGTCTTTTGATCAGGAGACTTGAAAACAAACAATATAACTTTTGAAGGGAGTTAAGAAAACCCTGTACATAGTTGGATGAAATAAACAAAAAGTTGAAGATGTTCTTCTCTATCAATAATCTGAGAGAAGACTAGTAAATTCTGATGAAGCAGGAAGCTACCCCTGATATGAATAGAGTTGATGATCAGGTGAGGGAGTCCTTTTCTCTTCAGGGTGTAGGCCTTCTATTTAAAACTGCTCCTTCAAGTAGAAGTATCTAAGAAATTGTGAAGATGATCTCAGAATGAAGATTGTTTGTTGGAAGAAAACTAAGGCAGAAAGTCTGAATGATAGTTTGTTGATTTGTAAGTCGGTAACTGTCTGAGTGTATAACTCTATAACCTTGCAATAGAGAAACGTCAGAGAATATATAGAATGTTGATCAGATTTCAAATATTTAAAATCATTAATTCTGATACAGGAGGAGTATTCCTTGAGAAAGAAAACTTCCCTTTGAAATTAATCAGCAATAAAATCGCTGATAATATCCACATTTAATGCATCCTCTAAACGTTTATATTCATTAGAATATATTGCATTAAATGTCAGAGTCATAACTACCTGAAATTAATCCCATTAGAATATTCTGCCTTCAGAATGATTAGCCTGAAATTTATTCTGCTTCTGCCAATAAAATTGCCTAAGATAACTGCAAAGAGATCTTCGAACTCAGCAAATAAATCATTGACTTGAGTCTAGAATTTGTTGAGCTGATTCTTCATATTCGTTGACATGAGCTCCAAGTTTATCGAGCTGAGTTGGGCTATCTTCAAGCTGAGATTACAGAGTTGAGGAAAAATTGCGTCGATCGGAGCTCAGCTTTCGTCAACCTCAACTTAGAGTTGGAACTTTGAGTTTGTTGAGCTTAGCTTGACTTTCATTGAGCTGAGTTTGATTTTGTCGAACTAAATTCCTAAACTTTTAAATCTTCTATGGAAAAACCCTGTGAAATCTTATTACCCTAGACTATACTTTTTGGGTTAGTCTAAGCATCCTAATATTAATCCTAGCCCAAATCAAACATAGGGTTCCATCAATATCCCCCTATTTGGGTGAGGATACTATTTACAAAATATAGCATAAAGTAAAAAAGATATATCTTGCAAGAATAACACATTCATCAGATATATGACAGAGCTATGAAAGTTTTAGAAACAATAACATCAAATAGTTTAAAAGAATAAATAAGAGTTAGGGATCACTCTTTGGAGCTTCAGAGGGAGAAGCTAAAGAAGGCTTGGTGAATACTAGTTGTCTAGTTGGATCTTCAGCTTCCCTTTGAGTCATCTTTAAATCTTTAGCTCCAAGAATTTTCTGAGAAAATGCTATGGGCACTACTGCCTCTGGATGGAGCTGCATATACTCATTAGAATTGAATAAATGCTTCTTAGAGAATTTGTCAAATTCTTATTGTCTATAGAAGACATAGTTGTGAACTGGGAGGTGTCTTTTCCTTCAGCTCTAGCTTTATTGATCAGAGATAGACCAATAAGCTCATTGAATCTGGCCATCCTATAAACTGGATCTAACTCAGGTTAATATGTAGGAGAAAGAGGCCTCTCTGGGCTTGATTCCTTTTGTTATTCACTTTGAATTATCTATTGACCGCTTTGCTTTGACTGTTGTTCTTGGCGGCCATGGCTCGTTTTTTGTTGCTGATAGCTTATTTTCCTTGATTTCTACTATTGTTGGCTGCCTTGGCAATCTAACCTTGAAGATCTGTACTGTCAAAACTGAGTTCTGGAATGTTCTTGAGAGGAAGACCTATGAAGATCGAGAAACACCTCCTGCTGAGCCTGCTGTAGGAGGAGGAGGTCCTCTCAAAGATTACTTAGGAGGAGATCTGTACCTCTTCATCTTCTTCTTATTCTTTAGCTCATTTTTGGAAAATCTTATCCAGTAGGGCATGTCTGGAGTTAGATGAATGTTATGCAGAATATAGTAGGGAGTATCTGCTATAGGATTTTGTTTTCGAACAGCCCTTACTGAAGCCTTCTTCTTAGCTTTCATTTTCTTAGAACTAACATTCTCTGAATCATCTGATTCATCATCCTCAACAGATTCACTTGCAGGAATATCATACAGATCATTAATTTGTTTTAACATTTGAGCATAAAATGTAGGAGGAGCCTGTGGCTGTGACTCTATATGTTCTACACTAACCTTTACATCAGTATCTTCTGTATCTATATCTTCAACCATAATCTCATCCATATCTTACATTAGGTATTCATCAGAAATGAAAGTAGGAGGGGAAGATCCTTGCTCATAAGCATTTACTGTATTATCAACTGCTACTATACTATCAGGAATTAAAGAGATACTAGTAGTAGTATTTATGAAGATAGATAAAATTTCTTCTATAACTTAAATATCTATATGGACAGGATAACAAACTATCTGTTTAGATGAATGATTAAAAAAATCTGGAAGATAACTGGGCTCAATTTCAAAAGGGGATAATAAAGAGATTAATTTGACTGTGGGATGAATTAGAACATCATACACAGTAGTAACTTCTAGTACTGAAATGTTTGTTGCTGAATCTGAACATTCCTCATGCATTTTTGTATCTGAAATTCTTGTTGTTGCAACTGTACAACCTGCAGTAATTTCTACATCTGAATCTGTTGATGTTGCATCTGGAGCTGCCTCTAGAACAACTGATACTGCTGCTACTTGAGGAGATTCTTCATCAGGCATCTCCCCTGCCTAGATCCAGGGAGACTTGAATCTAGGCCCCTAGAAGAAGAGAAAAAGGAGGAAAAGGCAACTTGGGAAGAGAGATCAGCAATGGCAGAAACAAGAGGGGCAACTGCTTCCTCTATTAGCTTTTTTAGAGTAGGAGTAATGAATTACAGGATGCTGGAAGAGATGGAGGTGAAGTCCACATACACAGACTCAAGAGCCTGAGTTGATGCAGAGGGAGTATTGGAAGAAGATGGAATTAAAGAAGACCAGTTTTGATATAAATTAAATGTCTGAGGTGCATCCTGAGGAGGGATGGTAGAGGGAGTGATGACAGGGATAATCTCTTGAACTTGAGTTTTAGGAGGAATGAAATCAGCAGTGACTTCATCCTGGAGAGGTGATAGAGGTGGAGTTGGAAGGGGTGTAGATATGAGTTATTGTTGAGATGAATGAGGTTGTGAAGGAGATGAATGAGGTTGAGGAAATAGTAGATTGAAGTTTGGTTGATTTGAGAGAAGTGGGGATGATGGTGGAGTCTAAATTTGTGACTCGTGAGTTGGTGAATGGTGTAGATATGGCTGCCTGGGAGAATGATGTGGAGATGGTGAAGGTGAAGAATGAGAGGGAACAGAAACTTCTACAAGGGTTGAGGGAGTGGCTGCTACAGCCCTTGTTCCATTTGAAGCTAGCCTTGAAGAAGTAGCCATAGATGGCTTGTAGATTACCCTCTCCCATCTACCAAATAGGGTAGACGTAAGCCTCTTAAAGACATTGATGAAGATGGTCTGGGAGACCAAAAGTTCTGGAACCTTTGTCTATAAGAAGATTCCAAGAACTCTACCGAAGCTCACATCTTTCTTACTTATTTTCTTCTTAATCAAATAAAATACAATACCACCCCCAGTTCACAGATTTCTTGTTTACCAAAGCACTCATCAAGTTAAATTGATGCCTGGTAATATAGTCATAGGCAAAGTGTTTGTCTAACAACACTTTACCTACCACATCTGCTAAGAATTTGTATTCAATGGAAAAGTTTTTCTTAAGCAGATGGTTTGGGTTTCCCTGGGAGTGACCCATCCTATCTATCATCTCAGTAAATTCATTACTAGATAGTTCTAATTCATCGTCTCCATTCACAAAACCGAAAACTTTAGTTAAAAGTTCTGGAGATAAAATAACCTGGTTTCTAGAAATTGTTCCAATAATAACTGGAGTATCTTGAGGTTTGGCTGTGTGCACCCATTCTTTAATCTCTGTAACTCGGAGTTTTTTTTCTGATTTAATGAAGTATTGTAGATTCAGAACTTCAAACAAATGTAAGATGTCCTTGAAAATATGGTCTGAATGACTGAAGGATTAAAGATCTATATCAAATAATGCATCAAACTTCATCATTGAGAGGAGTGCTGGAGAAATCGCCATTGCTCTGCAAAAAGAAAGGGATCAAGTGCAAAGGAAATGAAAAGGCGCAGGATAGAGTTCGATGAAAACCTATTTATAAGGTTTCAGAAGTCTAAATGGCAAACTCTGCACGACTAAAAACGAAACAACAAACTCTATTGGATGAAAAATCTAAAACGAAATACATTTCTTCAATCTCAGGTCAACGAAAGATTTGCAAAAAGAATTATATTTCGTCGATCTCAGTTTGACGAAAATATTTTGAAATAAATTCTTCAATCTCTGTTCGACAAAAGTTTCTAAAGGAGGGTTCGTCGATCTCAGCTTGACGAAAATTCCTTGAAAAGTTCACAAATCGTCAATCTCCATTCGACAAAAGGTGACCAGTTCGTCGATCACAGAAAAAAATTAAATTAAAGAGTCTCCATTGATCATGCCCAACTGATTTATAAAGAAAAGATGTTTCTTTTCATCTAAGGGTTTAGTGAAAATGTCTGCCCTTTATAAATCAGTAGAAATAAAGAAAAGTTTAGTTTTATTTTTTTCTACATTATCTCTAAGAAAATGTTGTATAATCTCTATATGCTTAGTTCTATTATAAAGTACTTGATTGTGTGCAATTGAAATGGCACTGGTATTATCACAAAAGATAGATGAATTATTTAAGATGATACCATAAACCAAGAGCTAATTTTGAATCCACAAAATCTGTGAGCAACAACTACAAGCTGCAATGTATTCAGCTTCAGCAGTCGATGTGGACATAGAAGTTTGTTTTTTGCAAAACCATGATACAAGCCTATCACCAAGGAACTAACAAGTTCCTGATGTGCTTTTTCTATCAACTCTACATACAGCATAGTCAGCCTCTGAGAATCCCGTTAAGTCAAATTCTGACTCTATTGGATACCAAAGTCCTAGATTTGAACAACCCTTTATATATCTCAAAATTCTTTTTACTAAAATTATGTGAGATTCTTTCGGATTTATTTGAAACCTAGCACAAATACATGTAGCAAACATGATATCAGGCCTACTTACTGTTAAATATAAAAAAGACCCAATAATGGCTCTATATATTTTATGATCAACAGGCTTGCCCTGTTCATCATTACCAACAACAGCATTGGAGGGCATGGGTGTTTTCATTACTGAGGCATCAGACATCCCAAATCTTTTAGTAACCTCTTTAGCATATTTGGATTGGGATATAAAGATACCATCAGGGGATTTCTTCACTTGGAGACCAAGGAAGTAGGATAGTTCACCCATGCTACTCATTTTAAACTTTGAATGCATCAGGTAAAAAAACCTTTTGCGAAGTTTGGAATCAGTAGAACCAAATATAATGTCATCTACAAATATTTGAACTAGCAAAATTTTATCCTTATGATGTCTGATAAATAAAATCCTATCTACTAAGCCTCTAGAAAACTTATTTTCTAGCAAGAAGCTAGCAAGAGTCTCATACCAAGCTCTTGGAGTTTGTTTGAGAACATAAAGATCTTTGTTTAGTCTAAATACATAAGAAGACTGAGTTGGAGAGATAAAATGTGGTGGTTGTGCTACAAAACCTTCTTCTTTGAGCTCTCCATTCAGAAAGGCACTATTCACATCCATTTGATATACTTTGAACTTCTTGAATGCTGCATTTACAAGAAAAATCATGATAGCTTCCAAACTTGCAACATGGGCAAAGGTCTAGTTATAATGAATGCCTTCCTCCTGAGAATAGCCTTGAGCTACCAATCTTTCTTTGGTCCTCATAATGATTCCGTGAGCATCCAACTTTTTCCTTAAGACCCATTTAGTTCCAATGACTGGATAGTCTTTGGGTCTTGGAACGAAGATCCCAAACTCCACATCTCTCAAATTTATTGAGCTCCACTTTCATTGCATTGATCCAGTGGGGATCTTGTTCTGCATCTGTGATGGATTGAGGTTCAATCTTAGAGATAAAATAACCATGAATCTGATCTTGATTTAATTGATGCCTTGTTTGAACACCAACTGACATGTCTCCAATCACTTTAGATATAGGATGGTCTCTAAGTGTGACAAGATAAGTTAGTAGAGTTGGTTCTACAATAACCATTTATGGTATTAATTCCTCTAGTGGAATTTTATTAGCCACAATGTCTTCATCATGAATTTCCTGAATTTCTTCATCACTATCATTATCATCAATCTGTTGAGAGGGATGTGATATATCCTCTTGAGTTAGGAATAAGTCATCCAATCTCTCACATAGATTGGGTACCTTCAAATTTTCTATGATAGAGATGTCTCTCTCTTTGTAAAACATGTTAGTTTCATCAAAAGTTACATGCTTAGATTCTTCCATTTGAAGAGTTAATTTATTATGAACCCTATAAGCCTTGCTAACTTGGTAATATCCAAGAAAAATTCCCTCTGCCTCTTTGACTTCAAACTTTCTAAGATATTTCTTGTCATTATTGTGAATATAACATGTACAACCAAATACTTTAAAATAGTTTATTTTATGTTTCTTCCCTTTAAGTAATTCTTAAGGGGTCTCCCTTTAGCTTATGAATTTGACTTCTATTCAGAATATAATTTGTTGTGCTTACTGCCTCTGCCTAAAAGAATAGGGGCAAGTGAGCATCTGCAAGTAATGTCCCTACAGGTTCAATAAGGTTCTATTTTTCCTTTCAGCTACCCCATTTTGTTGAGGAGTTCTAGGATAAGAAAAACAAAGTCTGATACCTTCCTTCTCACAGAATTCTTGCATGAGAAGAGATTCAAACTCAGTGCCATGATCACTTCTGATTAATGCAACTTGAGTAGAGTACTCAATCTAGATTCCCTTAAGAAAGTCTGTAAAAACTTTAAATTTATCTGACTCAAATTTCAGAAAGAAAACCCAAGTGAATCTACAGAAATCATCAACAATCACTAAGGTATATGACTTCCCTCCCAAGCTCTGTAATACAATTGGTCTAAAATGGTCCATATGTAGAAAGTACAAGATTCTGGGTGAATAACATTTATTAATGGATTTGAAACTTTTTTTAGTTTGCTTGCCTAATTGACAAGCCCTGCAGAGTCCTTCCTTCTTGTAGGAACCAAAAGGTAGTCCTCTGACAAGGTTGTCCTTAGATAATTTACCTATTGTCCTAAGATTTGCATGACCTAATCTCTTATTTCATTATTCACTAGCTTTACTAATCTGATAAAATAAAAAAATTTCAGATTTTGCTGAATAGAAATTAATTAGATAAATGTTACCTTATCTAATACCAATTAAAACAATTTTATTTAAACTAGAAGAAATAATGCATAAGGACTTGTTAAAGGTTACCTGATAACCTTCATCACATTACTAACTTATGGAGATGAGGTTATGCTTCAAACCATTCACATAAAAAAACTTTCTTGAATGTCACTGCCACAACATCGACATTTCCAAAGCCTTCTGTTTGTCCATAGTTGGAGTCTCCAAAGATAACTTTGGGTCCAAGCTTTGCCTTGAAATCACTGAGATTGGCATAAGAACCTGTCATGTGTTTTGAGCAACCACTATTCAAGTACCATTGTTCCTCTATGGTAGGATAGTTTTTTACCTGCAAGAAAGCAAGTTAGGTGTTTTTGACCCTGGTTACCTTGGGTTCGTGATTTCTTTCATAAGAATAACTGGAAATATAAGAAAATTTTGGTTGATCCTTATAACCTAACGGGTGATTTCTCCTAGGTGAAATTATCCATTGATTAAAAAGATTAACATATTTTTGTCATTTTGATATGAGTTAAAGTTTTTGTTTTGAGAAAATGAGTTCGATGATTTTAATTGAGTTTGCCAATCTGAGTTCGACGAAAGGTATTGATTTTGTTGATCTTGGTTCATAGAATGATAATAGTCATTTCCTGTGTTCCATGATCGTCGATCTCTGTTCGACGAACCATGTTGATTTCATCGAGCACCCTATGTTGAATAATCATACCCAAATTCTGGGTTCGGAGAGCGTCGATCGCCGTTCGATGAATAATATTATTTTCGTCAATCTGAGTTCGACAAATTTTGTTAAACACAATTTTTCTATGAATTTTTTTTTTTTTTTAGTCTTTGGTAAAACTTTAGTATCTTTGTATATGAGTTGTGAAACTTCTTTTTTTCCCATAGTAGAGATGAATTTTATGGGGGTTGATAAAGTATTTTTCTGAAGAATAGGATGCTGACTTGATGAAGCTCCCAAGCCTAGTTTGCCATTAAGTCTGGCATTGACTTTGTTTGTGATGTCAATCAGTTTGATGAAAATATTTGTTCATTTGTAGTTTTTAAATCTTCTTTAAGTTTTTTATTTTCTAAAGATTGGTTGTCTGAATCATTTAATTTTTCTCTGAGAAGTTTTATTTCCTTCTCAGATTGAATTAGATCTTTGTAAAGTAATTTAAAGTCTATTTTGAATTGATCTAAGGTAAAATCAAAAGTAGATATTACCTGATCTTCCTTAAGTTCTGACTCTAACTCTTCCTTAGAATTACTGCATGAGGCATTGATTGTCATCAAACAGATCTATTTTGCTTTTTCTTCTTCATCTTCACTAGAACTAGATGAAGATTCTGAATCTGAGTCACTCCATGTCTCAGCAACAAAACCTCTCTCCTTCTTCTTGTATTTTTTGGAATAGAATATGTTGTAGTGATTCTTGGAGTCCTTCTCCTTCAGCTTGTCCTTCTTCTACTTTTCAGGACATTCTGGAAGGATATGTCCTGGTTTCCTGCATCAATAATAGACTATATCTTTAGTAGGGGTTTTATCATACCTTGCTTTATCTTCATTTTTGGAAGACCTTCTCCTGAAGTCCTTCTTAGCCATTTTGTAGAATCTCTTAGCCAGAAGACTCATAAGGTCTTCATTTCCTGGAATAGCTTCTGCTTCATCTGTAGCTTGGAAAGCAATGCTCTTTTCTTTCCTGGGTTAAGGTGAAGCCTTTTGCTCAGCTTCTCTTGACTTGATGAGCTGCTCATAAGACTGAAGCTTGCCCAACATGGTTTCAGTTGAAATCTCATTTTAGCTTCTAGCTTTTTTGATTGGCCAGATCCTTGAATCTCATGTGCTAGAGAAGCCCATAAGGATCTTATCATTGACTTCTGTCAATGTGATGTCCTTTTTAAGGGTTTTTAGTTCATTGATGATGAGACTGAGTCTGGTATAGCAACTGATTCTGATTCACCCTTCTTGAAATTCCCATATTGAGAAATCAAGTGGGCCTTCTATCCCTTCTTTCATCTGCTGAACCAACAACCATTCCATTTAAGGAATCTTAGATGTCCTTCGCTGAAGAGCATTCATCAACTTTTTAGAATATGTCATCAGACATAGTCTAAGCTAAGATATTCATAGCTTTTGCATCAGCTATCTTCAACTTCTTCTTAGCTTCTGTCCACTCAGGTGGTGGTACAGCTGAGGTGCTTGTTGATGCATATGGAGTAGGGGGACCTGACAAAATAGAATTATAGAAGTCCTCATCAATATAATTCATGTAGAGCCTAATCCTTTCCTTCCAAAGTGCAAACTTATTGAAGTTGCACACAGGAGCTCTACTGCTTGAAAATTCCATGTTTTGTCCCATGATAAAATCTAAAGTAAAATAAAGACTATTAGATCTTTTAATTCAGGTGTTAGCCTGTGAAACCAAACAACCCGACCCTCTGATACCAATTGAAAGAGAGGGATATATCTTATGTTTACTCTAGAGGGGGTGAATAGAGTATTAAAAATTTCTTCACTTTTTTTATAACGGATTAAAATATGGTGATATATATATAAGCAAACAGAGAATATCACAGCACACAAGCAAAGAAATAAAGAAACACAGAAGACACAAGGATTATAGTGGTTCGCTAATAAACCAACGTACATCCACTCTTCTACCACCCTGGTAAAAACCCACTACAGGTTTTTCATCAGGTGTCCTGCCACAACAAGATCTTTTTTGTAAGGGAGACCTTGCAACCCTTTGAGCTTTTGATCAGGTGCCCAAAAACCTAATTCTTTTTATCAGGAGACTTAAAAACAAACAGTATAACTTTTGATGGGAATTAAGAAAACCTTGTACAGAGTTGGATGAAATAAACAAAATGTTGAAGATGTTCTTCTCTGTCAATAATCTGAGAGAAGACTAGTGCATTCTGATGAAGCAGGAAGCTCCCCTGATATGAATAGAGTTAATGATCAAGTGAGGGAGTCCTTTTCTCTTCATGGAGTAGGCCTTCTATTGAAAACTTCTCCTTCTAGTAAAAGTATCTTAGAGATTGGGAAGATGATCTCAGAATGAAGATTATTTGCTGGAAGAAAACTGAGGCTGAAAGTCTGAGTGACAGTTTGTTGATTTGTAAGTCTGTAATTGTCTGAGTGTATAACTCTGTAACCTTGGGATAAAAAAACATCAGAGAATATATAGAATGCTGATCAGATTTCAAATATTTGAAATCATTAATTCTGATATAGCTGGAGCATTCCTTGAGAAAGGAAACTTCCGTTGGGAATTAATAAGCAATAAACTCTATTATAATAAACACATTTAATGTTGCCTCTAAACGGCTATATTCATTAGAATATATTGCATTAATTATAAGAGTCATAACTTCCTGAAATTAATCCGATTAGAATATTCTGCCTTCAGAATGATTAGCCTGAAATTAAGTCTAAAAATTATTCTGCTTTTGCCAATAAAATTGAATAAGATAACTGTAGAGAGATAGTAGAACTTAGCAAGAGGACAAATTTTGTCGACCGGAGCTCAGCTTTTGTCGAGCTCAACTCAGAGTTGGAACTCTGAGTTCGTCGAGCTGAGCTTGACTTTCGTCGAGTTGAGTTCAACTTTTTTCGAACTAAATTCCTGAACTTTGAAATCTTCTAAGGCAAAACCTTGTAAAATCCTATTACCCTAGACTATACATGTTGGGTCAGTCTAAGCATCCTATTTGTAATCCTAGCCCAAATCAAACCTGGGGTTCCAACACAAGCCAATGTATTGGCTGCACCATATTGAGTGATGTGGTCAGACCACTGACCCAAATGAGTTGAAATCAATTTTAAAATATTTCCATAAATGGCCTCTAAGTATTTTTAATAAATCAAACCATTCACATCATATTATGTAACAGAATTAAATTAAAATGAAATTTTATTAAATTAATCATGTACGAATCTTGGCGCTGGATGAGCGGCATCCGTTCATCTTCCCTGTGAAGCCAATGAACAAGATTTGCCCATCCTAGGCGAAGTTTTCCCATAAATTCTCGGCCACCTGCGCCCTTTCCTAGCAAGCCACTGCCACCACCACCTTCGTTGAGGTAGTGGCTGGCGATTTGCGGTGGTTGGCCAGCCGGAGGTGGCCGCAATAGTGAGATGTTATTGGAATTAAAAGCTTGAAATTCAAGATTTCAGCATACCGATCCAGGGCCATTTGGCACTAAATCAAGACGTTGATAGATTGAGATCTATCCACTAAAAAGGAGAGGAGGATAAGATCTTTTGGGAGGGCTGGAGTCGGGCCGACCGTCGTGTCGCCATTGCCGGAATTGGAGCTTTCAGGTTCTCTACAACTGCACTATAGAAGGGCTTGAATTCTTTACGGGAGGAGTGGAAACTGCTCCTAGGGATCCAAGGAAGCTTTTAAGATGATCAAATGGAGGAGAGGAGAGGTATAGGCTTCAATGCCATTAATGACCTTGAGTGGAGGTTTTCATCCATGGCTTGGGGGGTAAACCTAGGCTTAGCTAGGCTTGGAAATGGCAGGAAACCTCTCGTCTCCCCCTGGGGAGTTGAATCAAGCAATTAATGGGGAACTTGAGGGGCTTCATCTTCCCCACCATTGATGGCATCACTCTGTCTCTCTTTCTCTCTCCTCTATTAAAAGGGAAAATGGAGTGTTCTCTTTCCTAGTCACTATTTATAGAAAATGAGTGGCATTTTGGATAATTCAAAACCTCATGAGGCTAGTGGACCTCCTCAATTGGGCTTAGCTCAAATGGATTGGGCTAGGTTAGGCCAACTTGAGCTAGTTTGATCTAAAGCTAGGTTGAGTTGACTCTAGTCAAATAAACCTTTCGGGTTGACCCCAATTGGTCCTTAGTGACTCATTGGCCTCTCCTAAGGTCTAGGAAGGGTTGGGTAGGATTGATTTGGCACCTTGGAGGCCACTTTACCCTTATTTAGGGCACTTTGACCATTTTCGGGCTAGAGATGACTTTGGTCAACGTGACCTCTTTAGTTGACCCCAATGGGTCCTTGGTTACCCATTAACCTCCTTTAAGGGTTAGGAAGGTGTAGGTGTGGTCAATTTGGCTATGGGAAGAGTAACTGGCCCTATATAAGTTAGTTTGACCCATTTATGGTTAGGGTTGACTTTATTCAACTTGACCTCCTTTAAGGGTTAGTGTTGGGTGTTATATCCACAATAACCTAGACTTGTGTGAAGTCGCCTTTGAACTAAGATGAATTATGTATGTATTTGATGTTATTCTATTGTTGTGTGCTTGTAGGTCATTATTGCTATGTGTAGACCAATGTCAGTTTACAATGAGTCACTTAACCTAGGACCATACAATGTAATTCCTCATTGAATGATCTATGGTGTTGAATCATGTGTAACCTCTCTATTGGGATGCACTTCATTTTCAAGTACCAAAGCATTGAAGAAAGGAAGGGTTGTTGGTCTTTGAACAAAGAAGAAAAGAAAATTTTCTAAAATTTCCTAAGTCCATGTTTCGAAATGAAGAATGTTTTTCGAAAGGTCTTGATAAATTTTTAGAGAAAGTAGAACTGTTCTCGAGAAACATAAAGATTTTTTGAAAAGCTCTCAAAAACTTCTAAGATCTCTTTTTTCGAAAATAGCCCTAAAGATTTCGCGAGAAACCAAATTCATTTTTCGAGAAAGAAAAGTTGTTTTCGAAAAATCAGAATCATTCTTCGAAAGAGAAAAGTTGTTTTTGAAAAGTCAAGTTTATTTTTCAAAAAACCAGTTCCATAGTTAAAAGAAATTTTGCGCAAAGTATTTTTCGAAAATGCTATGACATTTCTCGAGAAAACAAACTCCTTTCAAAAAAATCAGAGTTCCTTTCGAATAATGGAGTTGTAGAAAATTCAATTTCAACCTGTCTGACGGGATTTAAAATTTCAATCCAACTTTAGTATGATTGATCCACGTAGATCATTCCTAAATGATTTCAGACCATTAGTGGATGTCCTATATAAGGTCTTCTCAAGGATTCGCTAACTATAACATAAGTAGTTACATAAATCTGAATCGCGGCAAGTTATAGATCGGGAAAAGCCGCATGCCGCCATCATCATTCTTCTCTGACACTTCTTCCTCGATCCAACGATTAAATAGAAGAAAAGATTCGACTAATCAAAGATTGAAGTTTATTCAATCATTCTTTTAATCATGTCGGATTGTAAGAGTTTCAGATCGTGTTTTCTCAAGATTTCTTCCTCAACATCTTCTTCAGAATTTCAATTCTCAAGAGGGAAGAACTTTGAAGATTTCAGATTTGGAAGTACAAGTTTTATTGTAGTTATAAAATTATTTCAACTCTTTTAGGATCTTTGTCTATGAGTTTGTTGGAAGATTTTTCTTCCAAGTGTAGATCCAGTTTTGGGGGGTCGAGTTTCTAGGGGCGTGTTAACTCAGAGTTGTAGGAGCATTGCTCCGAGGTGTAGGATTTTTTTAATCCGAGATCTAGTGAAGTAGCCAAGGCTAGCCGTGTTGTTAGAATGGTGAGGTGGAAAGTGCACGTACCCAAGATTGGGGAACCACTATAATTCCTTATGTCGTCTGGTTTGTGCTTGATTGCTTTCTGTGTTAAACTCTCACAAAAATTTCCACACAAGACACAGATCTCACCTATTCACCCCCTCTAGGTGATTTAGGTAGACAACTAGATACTTTCAATTGGTATCAGAGGCAGGTTGTTCTCAAAAAGGTTCACATCTTGAATAAATCTACTTCTATTTGACGTAGAGATTATCAAGCATGGAAAGATACACAGATTTTGCAAAGCTTCCGAAGTGCACCAAGGCTAACTTTCCCATGTGGAAAGAGAGTCAAATTCTTCATGAAAGTTGTTGATCCCCGCATCTTCATGATAGTGGAAGAAGGCCCGCATATTCCCTTGATAACCACCACTATTGATCCAATAAGAAAGGTACCATAGAAACTGATGAATCTCGACAAAAATTAGATTGCACTTGTCTCTCTGGACAAAAAAGCTACAAATATCATCGCAAGTGCTGTCGATGACTCAATGTTGCAGAACCTTATTAACTGCCAATCTGCCAAGGAAATATGGCAGTCTATGATCGTCTTGATGGAACGGAAAGAAGAAGTAAGGGATGACAGAAGATCCCTTCTGATTCAAAAAAATGAGGCTTTCAAGCAAGGCCCCAAGGAAACAATAGCTGATACTTTTGAAAACTTCTTCAAGATCGTTAACGACCTGAAGAGGTACGACCGAGTTTTCACAAATGGAGAACTAAATGACAAGTTCTTGAGATCCTTAACTAAGTAGTAGGACAATAAGATTTGTGATATCAGGGAGTTTGGGAGGCTGGCTGACACGGACCCCTAGAACCTCTTCGAGAAACTAATATCCTATGAGATTCAAATCATTTCAAGAAAAGCTTAAGAAGAGGGCAGCAGATCTTCATCAAAAGAGAAGTCTATTGCAATGAAGGAAGATAGCTCAAGAAAGGCTAAAGCAATATCTCATGCTCCCACTCACAACGAAAGTGAAGACGAAGACTTAGATCCAAGTACCTCAAGCTCAGAACTATCTGATGGAGAGTTCTCTCTTCTCTCCAGGCAATTCAAGAAGTTTTTTATTAATAAGAAATAGATGAGAGGCAATGACTCCTCTTACAGAAGATCACGTCACACTGGAGATCGTCAAAATATAAGTCACACAAACGACAGGTATAAATCTTAACAGAACAAACATTATTCCACTGACATTGTGTTCTACTACTGTAATAAGCCAGGTCACGTGATCACCGACTGCCCTCACAAGAAAAAGGAGGGTGGAAGAAAAGAAGTGCACAAATGCTCCCACAGCAAGAAGAAGGAGAAGAGCTTTATGGCAAAGAAGCAGAAGACTTTCAGTGACACTGACTTCTCTGAGTCAAGTGTGGATGAAGAAGCCTACTTGATGAGTCTGATTTATATAGGGTTTTTCGGACTCATCTGGGCTTGTTTTCTCACGTGTGCACTGCATTTTAACTAGATATTGGTTATATTTGCATCGTTCGGTCATTGAACTAATTGTGCACTATTTTGGGCCCGAGGGTGTGCAATTGCGCATTCTGTTGATTGTGGTAAACACTTGGTGCTCCCCGTGTATCTTTCTACTGCTTTGATTGTTTTTCAGTGCTATTTGAGGGTACACCTTTGCTATATTATTGTTGCTTGCAGGTGGTCGGTTTTCCTTATTTCATAGTTTTGATTTGAGGAAAACACACGGTCGTGCATTTTCATAGCGTACGGTTACTTCTGGTCGTGCGTTTTCTGCAAGTTATTCTGGAAGGATTGACCGGCCCGTGTGATTCCTTCACGCATGGTTTATTCAAAACCTTGCGCAAAGGAAACGCACGTTTTTCCTGTAGCTTTTGTTTTTCGGTCGTTCTATGGGTAATTGTGTGTTTTCCTTCACGCAAGGGCGAAAGCGCCTGTATGCGAGTTAAACGCACGATTCCACCTGGTTGCCTGCGTTTTGTGCATTATGTCGTTACCCTTGCATTTTCCTTAGCGCCTGGGCGGAATCTTCCGTGTGTGAGTAAAATGCATGGGTCAACGCTTCTTCTTCCTCAGGCATTTTCTGGAGATTAATATCACACAGTTCACGCACAGTCGTGTGCCAGACTGTGCGTGACCATTTTTTCTGACTTTTACAATTTAAGACGCAGATTTCCTCAAGACAAGGACAACTCCATTATTCCCTGCCATTTCCGCTCCGTTTCGAGGGAAATCGTCCCTCTAGTCGTCACTCTCTCTCCTCTATGGGAAGCACCTCCGGCCACCATTTCTCCTCCGAAAGCTTTAAAAATTCCATCTCTGGCAATCTTTATCTTATCAGACCTCCAAGATTTCATTAGAGTTCCTTGTTGCTTCACTCGAGAAGTTCTCCGTTCAGATCCAACTTAGCGACTCAACACGAATAGGAGGGGTTAGAAGAAGGAAGTGACAGCCCTTCTTGATCCCAGACGCCTTCCGAAGACCGAGCTAGGACGAGGATTGACAACCTTTGCTTCTGGCCGAGAATCTTGGAGAGCTTTCGTGTGCTCAGTTGTATTCCTTCACTTTTCTTAAGCTTGTTATGTTCTGAACCCGTGCTAGTAAACTTGTAACTTGAAAACTCTATTTTTGCTTGTGTTTCATAGAGTTTTGTTAATGATGTTTTAATCTTGGGTTGTGTATGAGCCGTTCTAGAGATTGTTAGAAGCGCGCGCTGCAAAGAGGTGTTTTTGACACTCGTTTGTTCGTTCATCTACACTATTACTCGTTGGAGTGATCCACTCGTACGATGTGGTGAAGGCGACTGACACTAGTTTAATCATGCTTATCGTAGGAACCCAAAACCAAACCCCCCTTTTTTCATAGTTGCACTTGCACTCATTTTTCCAAAAGTGAAGTCCATTCTCCCTACTTGCACTCCACGTGAGATTGATATCTGGAGAAGCTACTCCTCATCTTTTTTACTTGACCGTGATCGGTAAAATTAACGAGAGCACATCAAGTTTTTGGCGCCGTTGCTGGGGAATGCAACCGTTGCGTGCGATTTTTTTTTTGTTTCTTTTGGAAAAAAGTTGTAAGTGTTAGGTGTTTAAAATTTTTTTATGTGTTGTATGACATATCTGAACCCTGGTGGTGGGGTTGAAGATTTGGGTGTTGATCCTGAGACCGCACGAGCGAGGAGAGCTCGGGTGCGTGCTGCTGCTGCAGGAGAGAGAATGGAAGACTTGGGTCGTGGAGGAAATTGCCAAGGTGAAAGAGTTGTTAAGGGCCAAGAGGCGGTCCAACCTCATGCCAGGACGAGGTGGTATTTCACTACCCCTACGGTGGGTAGTGTCTATCCCGAGTTCGGACCAGCCATTGCCAACCCTCACTTCAAGATAAAGCCTGCGATCATGAACATGATCAGAAACAACACGCAGTACTCGGGTTTGCCGAGCGAAGACCCTCAGCTCTATTTGGAGGAGTTTTCTGAGATGTGCGGTACATTCTGCTATGTTGGCATTTCAGATGATGTGGTAAAGCTAAAGTTATTCCCTTTCTCGCTGCGAGATAGGGTGAAGACATGGCTTCAAAATATTGCCCCTAGCACAGCAACTACCTGGGAAATTTTGTCTTCTATGTTTTTGGCTATGTTCCACCCAGTAGATAAAATTGTTAATGCTCGCAGGGAAATCTATACATTCAGATAGCTGGACCAAGAGACCTTATCAGAGGCGTGGGAGCGTTTCGGTGATCTGCAGCGCCGTTGTCCCTAACACGGTTGTGAGCCGTGGAACCTTGCCAAAATTTTCTATTTTGGTGTCGAGCCGAACTATCGGGCTATGATTGATGCGGCGGCCGGCAGCACTATTATGAACCTGTCTCCCGAAGAGGCTATGCGGCTCCTTAGAGACACGGCCTCCCACAGAATGTACTGGATGGTAGGCAGGAATGCCCTAGGAGAGGCAAGAAATCTATTTGATGTAAATGTGCTGGGGAAACAAGTAGAATCAAGCCACCCAATGATGGATGGAAGAAGGATGCTAACCTGATCGACTACTCCTCTGGCACCGTTTGGAGGCATATTGTGTCAGGGATGTATAAATTTCAGCCACCATGCTTTTGAATGCCCAGCTGGAGAGTCATTTATGGAACCGACAGGTATAACCTTTGATGAAAATGTTAATTTCATAAGCAATCAAAACCGCGCTGCGCCCTATAATAATGTTTATAACCCAAACACGAGAAATCATCTGAATTTCTCGTAGAACCAAAACATCCCCGGTAAAAGATGGCAGGGAGGCAAGCAACAATTTGATGCTCAGGCTTCTATCAGCCAGCTGCGACTGCCTTAGTCGGGTTATTATACGAATATGCAAGGGATGCGTAAGAGCGCGTTAGAGGAGATGATGGAAAGGTTTGTTGAGATGGACCAATCTAACATGGCCACTTAAACTGCTTTTATGAGGAACTTAGAGACACAACTGGGTCAGCTTGCCCAAGTGTTCTCCGAGCACACTCGCAGCGCTCTCCCAAGTGACATGGAAAAGAATCCCCATGAGCAAGGGAAGAGCGTTAGGGAGGTAGAGGAGTGCAATGTTAATGAAGTGGCTGTCAAGTGCATAATTAATGAGATTGAAATGGTAGCACTTTGCGATTCAGGTTTTTCATGCAACATTCTTGCTCTACAAGATGTTGAGAAGCTTAATTTAAATGTCGAAACTGATAACCATAAATCGCTAGTGCTAGCTGATGGGTCGGTGGTTAAAACTGATTGGGTGATTAAAGAGGTGGAAGTGAAACTTAATAGGGGTGTGGTTATCACCGACTTCCAGGTGTTGGGTCCTAGAGGAAATAATTCAAAGCATATTATTGGGGTTCCATTCCTGAAATCCAATGAAGCGACGCTGAGCTTTAATGCATGCGGCATCACGTAGGCTTCCAAGGTCAATTTGCCGCTATCGCAATCACTTCCCACTCTAATCCTGAGTGAATCTAAAAATCCACTGGAATTAAATGTTTTATTATCTGATGATTTTTCTAGCGCTGATGAGATAGATGTTGTGTTTAATAAGCAAGACCGGGCTATGAAATAAAAAGACGTGCTACTGATTGCTAAAGGAGAAGTGAAGGTGGAATTGTTTGACGTGAAACAAGTTGTTGAAGAGAAGAAACGAGGGCTCTGCATGGCTATTGGGACAGTGCAAGAAACAGATTTGAAAACTTCTATTAAGTTGAATGAATGTTGTAAAACTGTTAAATAGGTGACATGGGCTGATCTTTCACCCGTCGTGGGTGATGAAAGGATGCCCCCTGATTAGAAAGATAGGCATGTTGCTGATAAGGTTAAGGTGGGTATACCACCCTGGCGATCCCCGTCTGTTAATCTTAAAAGAAAAAAGCTTATTATGCGCAAAACATCTTATTTTGCCCACTGACGTGGGAAGGAGGAGTCTAGGGGCAGGGGAGATTTGTCTTCCTTGGGCCCTAAAGCCTTCACCTCTTCCTCATCCTGCGCATACGGGGGGATCTATCACAAATCTGCGTTTAACTAAGGAGTGTGGGATCTCAGGGGTCGTCTCCCTTTTTCCTATTGCTGCTACTATTAGATTTTCTTAGTGTTGTGTGTGACTCTGAACTTTTTCATGCATTCTACTTTTGCTTTTGAATATTATATAAAACTGTTAATACAGGTATTTGGTCCACCTTAAGGACGGTAAAGAAAAGGGCTTTTGGAAGACAACCCAATGCTGCTGCTGCTTTAAATTTATGCAATTCAGTTTATGTGCTTATATTTGTATAGCTTTTTGTGGTTGGAGATAATCTTTTTGCAAGTTGATTTCGCTTGGGTCGTGGGCTTATTGCTGACGTTTAACACCAATCTTCTCGTATGCTCATTTGCTGAGCATTAGTAACATCTTCCCCAACTTTCATTTCATTTATTTTATTGCAAATCTTTGATAGGTTGTAGAGCAAGTCTGGTTGGGGAGAGTTATACGCATTACCTTTTAACATGCACTACTTTTGCTAGCATACCAAATGTATATTTTCATTTTATGTTTTTATTATATCACGTCTGCATTGTGCACCTTCACCAACTTGAGCGCAATCTTTAAAAAGCGCTTGGGTAAAGTCAAATGCGTTTCTTTTGTGTCAACATTAAGATAGGGTGTTGGCTTAGGATTTTAAGATAGAGTAGCTCGAAACTCATGCAGTGCTCCTAATCGAGTACTCATGGTGTGTAGAAATAGTATAGATTCAATTTTTCTTTGTGCTCGTAGTTTATAATTTTCTGTATTTGTAGATACTGTTTGGGCTACTCAATTTGGCTGAATCTGGAGCAATCGAACGGTAGTGTAGGAATATGTATAGCCACCACTAGCCTCGTATTGCTCGAGTCGGGAGGAAGAATCATCTTTCTCGGTGACTAAGAACTTGCCCCAAGCTACTCTCAAAGCTTTGGTGCATGGTTAGTCAAGTGTGAGCTTGACGTAGGCCATCATTTTGGTCCGGTTGAGCCTTGTACCCGTCATAATGGTGATACTTGTTAGCCCCTTTTGAGCTTATCCCACCTTTTGATTTAGCCCTTCTTGCAATCACCAAAGCCTAAAGACCTTCCCGAGTAGCACACCCTTATTTTTGGCCATTAGTATGCTAATTCTTCCGCTTGGTGTTGTTGCTGTGATGCAGTTTGTGGTTGTGTGGTGGAGATGTTAATGCTTATGTTGCTAAATGTTTTAAAAAAAATGGAAAAAGAAAAAGAAAAAAATGTTGTTTGATCTAAAAGAAGAAAAATTTTAAATGAAATTTATGTTTATGTTGTGCTGTGGAGGTAGGCGGTGCACACACCAGTGTTGTCAAGTTCAAGTCTGTTGGTTTGGTGCACCTGTACATATTGTTTGCGTGAGGATATGCATTTTTATGAGCTTATTTGGGTTGTGCGTAGCCGTTGTTTTACCTTTTGCATTCTTACCTACGTATGCACCCAAGATCCATTCTATCCTACAAGTCCTACAGATTCATGTTTGAGTCTAACTAGCATCGTGGAGAGAGTGCGAACGAGCAAGCGTATGGTCCTCGACATTGGTTGATTCCTTTGGTGGTGATCCCGAAGCCCCGGTCTTTGGCAATGCTCAACTAAGTGGCCTGCCTACTTTCTTCCTACATATGACTGAATGATTCTCCAGCATTCCTAATTTGAGTAGCTACAATATCTATTTACCTATGTCGAAATTTATAAGCTACGTAGCATAATTAGAAAGTTTGTCTATTTTATTTTCTATGCCTAGGTAGTTTTTGATTTCTCGTTTTACTTTATTAAGAAATTACTAAGCCAGCTTGCTATTTTCGAATCCACAAAGAGATTATTTGCTCGGGACGAGCAAATGTTTTAGTCTGGTGGTGTGATGAGTTCGATTTATATAGGGTTTTTCAGACTCATCTGCGCTTGTTTACTCACGTGTGCACCGCATTTTAACTGGATATTGGTTATGTTTGCATCGTTCGGTTTTTGACCTCATTGTCCACTATTTTGGGCCCGAGGGTGTGCAATTGCGCATTCTGTTGATGGGGGTAAACACTTGGTGCTCCCCGTGTTTCTTTCTGCTGCTTTGATTATTTTTTATGCTATTGGAGAGTACTCCTTTACTATATTGTTGTTTCTTGCAGGTGGTCGGTTTTCCTCATTTTGTAGTTCTGATTTGAGGAAAACACACGGTCGTGCATTCTTAGTACACGGTTACTTTTGGTCGTGCGTTTTTTGCAAGTTATTCTGGAAGGATTGATCGGCCTGTGTGATTCCTTCATGCACGGTTTCTTCGAAACCGTGCGCGAAGGAAACACACGATTTTCTTGTAGCTTTTGTTTTTAGGCCGTTCTATGAATAATCGTGTGTTTTCCTTCACGAAGAGGCGGAAGCGCCCGTGCGCGAGTTAAACGCACGATTCCACCTGGTTGCCTACATTTTGTCCATTCTGTCGTTACCCATGCGATTTTCTTAGCGCACGGGCGAAATCGCCAGTGCGTGAGTAAAATGCACGGGTCAACGCTTCTTCTTCCTCAGGGGTTTTCTGGAGATTAATATCGCACGGTTCACGCACGGTCGTGCGCTAGACCGTGCGTGTCCATTTTTTCTGACTTTTACTATTTAAGTTGCAGATTTTCTCTAGACCAGGACAACTTTTTTTTTCCCCGCCATTTCCGCTCCTTTGAGCGGGAAATAATCCATCCAGTCGTCACTCTCTCTCTCTCAATCGTGGGAAGCTCCTCCGGCCACCATTTATCCTCTAAAAGCTTGCAAAAGTTCCATCTCTGGCCATCTTCATCTTCTCCGACCTCCAAGCTTTCATTAGAGTTCCTTGTTGCTGCACTCGAGAAGTTCTCCGTTAAGATCCGACTTAGAGACTCAACATGTAGAGGATGGGTTAGAAGAAGGAAGTGACGGCCCTTCTAGATCCCAGATGCCTTCCGATGACCGAGCTTGGACGAGGATTGACAACCTTCGCTTCCAGCCGAGAATCTTGGAGAGCTTTCGTGCGCTCGGTTGTATTCCTTCTATTTTCTTAATCTTGCTATGTTCTGAACTTGTGTTAGTAAACTTGTAACTTGAAGACACTATTTTTGCTTGAGTTTCATTAAGGTTTATTAATGATGTTTTAATCTTGGGTTGTGTTTGAGACGTTATAACGATTGCTAGAAGCGTGCGATGTGAAGAGGTGTTTACAACCCTCATTTGTTCATTCATCTATGCTATTACTCGTTGGAGTGATCCACTCGTACGACGTAGTGAAGGAGACCCGCACTAGTTTAATCATGCTTAGCGTAGGAACCCAAAACCAAACCCCCTTTTTTCATAGTTGCACTTGCACTAGTTTTTCCAAAAGTGAAGTCCATGCTCCCTACTTGCACTCCGCATGAGATCGATATCTGGGGAATCTACTCCTCATCTTTATTACTTGACCGTGATCGGTAAACTTACTGAGAGGGCATCACTACTTCGGGATCAAGGCTCACTCCGACAAAGAAGAAGTTGTCCCCCAATTTCATGGGGAGGTAAATTATCACACTATTCTTTTAAAGACAGATGCTCCTGACGATGTTCATGAGGACTATTCCTCTTATGATGAATCAAAACTCATTGGTCAGTATAAAGAGCTAATCATGGAATGATCGGTGCAAAAAAGTTGTTAAAACTATGTCCAAGGAAATCAAATCCCTTAAGGCTGAGGAGATCACTGTGAGGGAGGAAATTTGCAAAAATGGACTCACTCAGAAAGTAATTTGACGTCGCGGTCGAAGAATACAACAATGCACTCGAGCACCTTAACCTAAAAGATAAAATCATCGAGAAGTTGGAAAACAGCTTGCTGTTGAAAAGTAATTTGTTGAAAGTTTCTCCAAGCCCAAGACATTCCTTCCATTTGTCGCCGAATTCACTTCTCAGGTTAAAGGAGTTGTCTTAGGTCATGAGGCTGCTCCTAGTTAATCGACTAGGAGGAACAAGGTTCAAAGGAAAAATAAGGCCGCTAAGAAAGCTTTAGCCAAAGAGAAAGGGAAGGCCCCTCTACATCAAACCACGTTTAAGAAGGTAATCTTCCCAACGAACGAGTTTGATTTTTAGTCATGGTATGGTCATTTTACCTAGCCTACTTATGTAGAGCCTAAGTCATGGTACCAAGGATGTACCCGTACTCGGAACTATGGTGAAAATGTGTTCAAAGCACCTTACGAAGAAATTCAAATGAAAAATTATTTCCCATATGTTCGGGGTCACAACAATAAGAAGGCACCTCAAGCCAAGACCATTGTACATAAGGAATAGGAGGTGCAGAAACCTTATGAGTGTCATCATGATAATTCTTCTACCTCTACTTCAGTCTCTTCGGCTAGATCACATGTTCAAAAGGTCAATCAGGAGACCTGGAGAATATACAACAGGTTTGACTGCTGGTGTTGCGGCAAAATTGGTCACTTTGCTGTGGATTGCTGGTTTAATCCTAGAAATTTTGAAACTACTCAAGTTAACCATACGAGGCAGACCACTCGTACTGTTAACACACCAAGGGGGAGTATGCTAGCAAGGAACCTAGGACCCAATTCATATTAGGTTCCTAAGGCAAAAAGATCTACTATCGTAGGTATTTCCAAAGGATAACAAAATGCTTATCTGGTATTTAGACAATGGATGCTCTCGGCATATGACCGGGACAAGAAGCCTACTTCAAAATTATACTCCAATCAAAGACAGTCCAAATGTTATCTTTGGTGGCTATGACCGAGGAATTACAAAAGGCTACGGTATAATTTCCAATAGTATAGTCTCATTCACTGATGTGGCTTATGTGAAAGGATTAGAACATAATCTGATCAGCATAAGTGAATTATGTGATAAAGGCTTTATTGGTACCTTTTCTAAGGATCAGTCCTAATAAAGTCGGCCTCTACTATGGAGACGATATTAACAGGCAAAAGGAGTAGAAATATATTTTGTCTTAATTTTCTATGCTCAAGCACTTCTACCCTAGTATGTTTTGTTATAAAAGATAGTGCATCTCTTTGTGATCAATGAAACAAAAGACTAGCACATATAAATTTCAAAACCATTAATATGATATTTTCTTAAGACCTAGTACGTGACTCACCGACTATTAAGTGCATTAAAGAGAGTAAATGTCATGCATTCCAGAAGGGCAAGCAGACAAGGGCTACCTTTAAGGGCATTGTTGATAAAGATTCCTCAAGGTGTTTGTATTTACTGCACATGGACTTATTCGGTCCAAAGAAAGTTTGTAGCTTAGGAGGTAAGTCATATGCGCTGGTAATTGTTGATGATCACTTACATTTTACTTGGGTGTTCTTTCTGAAACGAAATTCAGATACCTTTGATGTGTTCACAAATTTTGTCAAGCAAATCCAAAACGAATTAAACTACTCAGTGGTAAGAATCAAAAGTGACCACGGAATAGACTTTGAATCTGGTTCCATGACAGAATTCTATGGAATTCTAGGTATCTTTCATGATTTTTCCTCCTCGTATGATCCACAAAAAAATGGAGTTGTAGAGAGAAGGAACATAACACTCATTAAAGCATGCACTACAATACTGACTGACTCCTCTCTACTAGAGTACTTCTGGGCTGAAGCCGTCAATACATCTTTTCATATGCAAAACAGAGCATTGATCAACAAGAATCATCATAAGACTCCCTATGATCTACTAAAAGATAGAAGACAGGCTGTGTCCTAATTCAGGATCTTAGGCTGCAAATGTTATGTACTTAATAATGGGAAATATAATCGTACAAAGTTTGGAGAAAATTGTTTTGAAGGTATTTTTGTAGGTTATAGTTGCCATAGTAAGGCTTATAGAATTTTTAATAAGAAAACACTGGTGGTAGAAGAGTCGATTAATGTTGTATTTGATGAGACGAGCTTGCTACATAACAGCTCTTCAAGTGTTTTTGTTGAAGATGCAGGTTCAAGGCTAAAATAGTTAAGCTTGGATGAGACAGTTGAAGAAAGTGCTCCAAAGTTCATCAAGATCACTCATCCAGCCTCAATTGGAGAAAAGATTATCATATTGAAGAAGTTATCCAAGTGCAAGAAGTAACTCTAGAAATAGTCGAAGCTCCAAATGCAAGGACTTAAGAGCTCAAACACTTGAGGGATCACCTGATTGATCAAATCATAGGAGATCCTCATGATGGTGTAAGAACTAAAAGAGGCACTACTAATGAAAACTTGCATTTTAGTTTCCCTTCGCAAGTTGAACCAAATAAATTCGAAGAAGCAAACCAAAACGTATCTTGGATAGTTGCAATGGAAGAAGAACAAAATCAGTTTGAACGCTGCCAAGTCTGGAAGCTTGTACAAAGACCCAAAGGCAAGAATGTTATTGGAACAAAGTGTGTCTACAGGAGCAAGATGGATGAAGATAGAACCATTGATACTGGAATCGCAAAGGTGAATGATAGGGGTTAAAGAGAAGAGAAGGTGGATGTGGTGGAAGTTGATACTATTCTCCGATTCTATATCCGATGAAGAAAAGTGTACTATATCGTTTATAGTATAGGATACTAAAGATTCATATCAAGGTCATATTTCTTTGGGGCGTAATGATTACTTCTACTTTGAGGAGATCGCTATTATTTTATCAAATGATTTTTTCGATTAATTTACTTAACTAAAAATAGGAACTAAATTACTAAGCTAAAAAGAAAACAAAATTACTTGTAGGAATAATAGATTAGAGGTAAAGATAAAAGAGGAGTACTCAATCTTGAATAACTTTGAAATAAGAAAATCAAAATGAAATAACAAACTAATTCAAAATAAAGTAAAACACCTTGACCGTGGAGGTTCCCGAAGTTTGTACACGCTTCTCTCGAAGTCGTGCCCAACTAAGTTTAGGAAGTTCCGACCGAACTCTCGTCTGTATTCGGAGGCCTAACGCACGCCTTAAGTTGTGAACCCCGCTATTGGATTTAACTCCAATCCGGGAGATTTAACGTCTGCCTCGCTCGAGAGGTGCGTGCAACTCTCTTTACTCTTGGGTGATCGATTCAAACTACGAGCCTCTCGGCTAAATAAGAATTAAAACCCAAATGGAAAATATATACCAGCAATATAGTCCCACTAAATAAAAACCAAGAGTAAATCCTAGGTAATTAATTTAAGAAAAAAATGAAGGATAAAACATCATAACTTGATCAACTTATTCTCAGATCATTGTGATCGAGTACAAATAAGGATTAGTTATTCATGGTAATAGGGAAAGAGAGGAGTAGATAATAAAGGTGCATTAAGAACAAAATGAAGAGAAAGAGAGTTAGATAAATTAACTAGAAATCATTAAAAAAAAGCAATTACAACTACCAAATGGACATTACAAGTGCATAAAAAGAAAGCTAACTACTGATATTACGCTAATAAAAAGAGGTTACAAGTAACTAAAATACAGTGCATGAAAAGTAAAACTAGAAATGGAGGGAGAGAGAGAGAGCAAAAACATAAGAAAAAACATAAAAACCCTAAGAATGAAACTAGCAGCACCTCCCCTCTCCCCAAAACTTTGTCTGGAATGCTTGGAATGGCATGGTATTTATAGGAACAAAATCTGTCTAGGTCACGCCCCCGTTACATGCCCGGGTCGGGCGTGTACCGGGTGCATGTAATCTTAGTTGAGCTCAGGTATTGTATTTCTGGATGGATGGAGACTGACTTTGGGATCTGGGGAACACGCCCTTGGTACACACCCATGTAGGGGGGCGTGAGCGGTATAGTGTAACGAATTCTGGCGGGAAATGACCTGGCATCTCGGGAATGGTGGACACGCCCCAGGTACTCGCCCGGGTCAGGCGTGACCTGGGGGCGTATAATGTACGGCTTGATGTGTGGGATGATGACTTCTACAGTGGCAATAATTTCCTTGGGATAGCGGGACATGCCCTAGGTATATGCATGTGCTAAGGGGTACACGGGCGTGACCTAGGGGCGTGGAGGTGATTTTCTCAGGATCTGGCTTCTGGATGATTTCTTGCTTGGGAATGGGTTACACGCCCCAAGTACACGACCGGGTAGGGCGTGACCCGGGGGCGTGTAACAACAAAATTGGCCGAAAAGCCCAAAAAAACCTGAAAAATAGAAAATAAACTAAGTTAGATTATTTATATAAAAAGATACTAAAAGGAACTTAAAATTACAAAAGACAAAAGATTTAAACAAGAATATACATATTTTTGCCCTAATAAACTAAGCTAAATTATGCTTCATCAAATTCCCCCATACTTATTATCTTGCTTTTCCTCAAGCAAAGACTACGAGTTAGCGAAAATAAAGAGGATTAATTGAAAAGTTTAAAATATTATAAATGAGTAAGACGAGAATTTAGAGGTAGAGATATTTTGAAAATAAACTTAAAATTCCTACTTTAACTTAGCACAAAATTTTATAAATTTCACTAAATATAATAACAAATCATCCCAAATTTTTACAGAATTAAAAATTAATAAAGTAACGAGTAAAAAGCGTTTTGAGTCACTACTAAAGTCTAAGAGACAAATTAAAATCATAGTCAATCAAGACAAAGATCAATATTTCTATCAAAAAACACTTACTCAATCTAGTTCTTGCTACTATACTAAAAAGTAAACGTAGGAAGCATGAATCACTAGTGCTTTAATTAGGCGTACAGTTAGGCTTATTTTTTTAAGGGTGCGATATTCAAAAGATAAATATGAGGGGTATTTGCACACTTAAAACAAAAAAAGAAGTGAGCTTTGCCAAAAATATGCTAGACAAAATAAATACTTTTCACATTTTTTCTCTTTTCTTTTACTTTTTTCATCAATTATTTTTTTCTTCATTTTTCATTTTTTTCATTTTTGATACTTAAACATTTTCACTTTTATAGCAAAAGATAATACAAGAATTATCCTCAAATTTTTTCAAAAAGATGCACATTAGCAATTAAAGCTCAAAAACAAATTTAAAGCATGCATATAGGTAAGCTATTTGGTCCTGGTTAAATAAAATGTGGGGCTACAAAAAGGAAAGGAAAAGGCACAAAATGGATAGCAATGATTATTGTTAGGCGGGGTGCAAAGGCACAAACCTTTCCAAAAGAAATGCCTAGATTATTTTCATGCTTCCTATGTCTACTCAAAGTAAAGCTTTGAAATTTCAAAAAAGATAAGCACAAAAATAGAAAACAGAGAATTTGCTTTCATGAAAATAGTGATAATAAGCGTCTAGACCGGTTTGTGTCTACTACACTTAATACTAATTTATGATTAAAAAGATTTTAATAAGGAAAAATACAGGATGATAGGTTTTATAAAAGTAAAAGAAATAAAAAAAAGGCTATGGAAAAGTAAAAAAGATTCAAGAAATTTTTCAAAGACAACATACTACCCTAAATAGGAACACTGCATGAGTCAACATACTACTCGCTAAACATATTTAAAAAGAAAATTTATCTAATTTATTCTAAATAAGCAAGTAGAAATGAGCTTGAAAAACAATTTTTTCAAAAAATTTAACATATTTTTTGATTTTTCTAAAGTAAACTAACTAAGGAAACACTCCACCATACTTAAAGTTAAACATTGTCCCCAATGTTTTAAGTGAAGTATAATGAGAGTTGGGAAAAGAGAAGAAGAAAAAGAAATGCAAAGAAAAGGAAAAGATGCTTCCCTAGCGCTTGATGCCCAGACGGTGAAAAATGCATCCCCTTCCCCCCCGAACTTGAGCTGAAGATCGTCTTGAGTCCAAGTTGAGAGGCGAGAAGCGGAAAAAACACCCGAGATCTTATTCCTGCACAAAACAAAACAAAACAAAAAACAACAAAAAAAATGGATAAGCAAGGGGTGCCTTCTCATGAGCTCTCTTGGTTATCGTCGTTGAACTCGACGTTATTGGTTAGATAAATGGAAAATAAAAAGAGAAATGTAATGGGAGCTCGCGTAATATGCATTGTGACGTGAGTGGCAAAACATTTTTTAAGAAAATAAAAATAGTTTTTTGTAATTTTTTATTTTTTAAATAAAACTAAACAAAAAAATGATTTAGAAAAAAAAAATTTGTTAGTAAAAAAAATAAACTATCAGAAGGGGAAAAGAATAAGAACTAGAAAATAAATTAGAAGGAAAAATAAAAGAAGAAAAGGAAGAGGAATTTTCTCAAGAAGGGGGAAGAGAAATTAAAAGATGAAGAAGGCATCGGTTGATCACTAGAAATTTTTTCGATAAAAAGATCCAGTTGCTCCACTTAAATATCAATCATTTCTGTAGATTGGAACCAAAATGAGAAATCCAAAAAAAATCAATCTCCTCGGAAGATTGAACACAAGAAAGTTCATCTTCCTAAGAAAATTGGGAAAAAAATCGGGATAACGAGGGGAATCTCCTCCTTTGGAGATTGAAAGCACAATGGAATTTCTGAATAATCGTCATCCGCGAGTGATTGAAGGCACTGCGGAAAATCCAAGGATTCATCATTCGAAAGATAAATAGGAGGAGGAGGAGAAAAAAAGTTGCAGCCTCATAAGCTAAAGCGTCAAAAATCACTTTGAAATGAGCATTGATACGTGCATCAAATGCTACAGAATAAAAAATGATTTCTTTTTCGCTAAAATCAAAAACAGGAGGTGCGTAAACTATAGAAAAAAGCGGAGAAATCTTGAGATGGAATTGGTTGATGATCACCTTAGATAGCCCAAAGAATGATCAGTCTGTTTTGCCACCCATGAGTATTTTAAAGTAGGTCTTGGGATAAAAAAATGTCATTCAAGAAATCTCCGGAAAAAATTAAAATATCAGAAAAATTCGGAGGTGGAGAAAGGTAGGAAGGCATTTTGGAAAATAATCGAATACCCCATGAAAAAGAAATATTTGCGGACGGAACAATTTGGCCAAATTAATCCGACCTGGAAGGATTAAAATCATGTGGATGAAGGATATAATACCAAACATTCCTTGCGAGATTGACAAAACTCTCCACAAGAAAAACAAAATTTATCCATAAAAAAATTAAAATCAACCACGAAAGAGGGAGAGAGAAAAGAAGTGATAAATTAAAAGCTATCCTTTTTTCAAAATATCAAAACTATTCCCCGGCAACGGTGCCAAAAACTCGATACTAGAATCGCAAAGGTGGATAAGAGGGGTAAAGAGAAGAGAAGGTGGATGTTGTGGAAGGTGATAATATTCTCTGATTCTATATCCGATAAAGGCAAGTGTACCTTATCATTTATAGTATATGATACTAAAGATTAATATCAAAGTCATATTTCTCCGGGGCATAATGATTACTTCTACTTCGAGGAGATCGTTATTATTTTATCAAATGATGTTTTGATTAATTTACTTAACTAAAAATAGGAACTAAATTACTAAGCTAAAAAGAAAACTAAATTACTTGTAAGAATAAAAGGTTATAACTAAAGATAAATGAGGAGTACTCAATCTTGAATCACTTTGAAATAAGAAATACAAAATGAAATAACAAACTAAATCAAAATAAAGTAAAACACCTTGACCGTGGAGGTTCCCGAAGTTTTGACTCGTTTCTCTCGAAGTTGTGCCCAACTGAGTTTAGGAAGGTCCGACCGAACTCTTTTTTGTATTCGGTGGCCTAAAGCTCGGCTTAAGTGGTGAACCCCGCTATTGGATTTCACTCCAATCCGGGAGATTTAATGTCTGTCTCTCTCGAGGGGGTGTGTGCAACTCTCTTTACTCTTGGATGATCGATTAAAATTGCGAGCCACTCGGCTAACTAAGACTAAAAACTCAAATCGAAAACTATATACCGATAATATAGTCCTACTAAATAAAAACCAAGAGTAAATTCTATGTAATTACTTTAAGAATAAAAAAGGCAAAAACATGATAACTTGATCAACTCATTCTCAGATCATCATGATCGTGTATAAATGAGGATTAGTTATTCATGGTAATAGGGAAAGAGAGGGTCAGATAATAAAGGTTCATTAAGAACAAAATGAAGAGAAAGTGATTTAGAGAAGTTAACTAAAATTCATTAAAACAAAAGTAATTACAACTACCAAATGGACATTACAAGTGAATAAAAAGAAAGCTAACTACTGATATTACACTAATAAAAAGAGGTTACAAGTAAGTAAAATAGAGTGCATGAAAAGTAAAACTAGAAATGGAGGTAGAGAGAGAGAAAACATAAGAAAAAAACAAAAAACCCTAAGAATGAAACTAGCAGCACCTCCCCTCTCCCCAAAAGTTGGTCTGGAATGCTTGGAATGGACTGGTATTTATAGAAAAAAAATCTGTCTGGGTCACGCCCCCTTACACGCCCGGGTCGGGGGTGTGTACCGGGGGCGTGTAATCTTAGTTGACCTCGGGTATCGTATTTCTGGCGGGATGGATACATACTTCGGGATTGGGGAACACACCATGGTACACGCCCGTGTAGGGGTATGACCGGTACGGTGTAACGAATTCTTGTAGGAAATGACCTGGCATCTCGGGAATGGTGGACATGCCCCAAGTACACGGCCAAGTCGGGCATGACCTGGGGGTGTTTAATGTATGGCTTGACGTGTGGGATGATTACTTCTACAACGACAATAATTTCCTCAGGATAGCGGGACACGTCTTAGGTACACGGCCGTGCTAAGTGGTACACGGGCGTGACCTCGGGGCATGTAGGTGATTTCTCGGGATCTAGCTTCTAGATGATTTTTACCTCAGGAATGGGTTACAAGCCCAGGTAGGTCATGACCCGGGGGCATGTAACAACAAAATTGACCGAAAACCCCAAAAAACAGGAAAAATAGAAAATAAACGAAGTTAGATTATTTATATAAAAAAACATTAAAAGGAACATAAAAATTCTAAAGACAAGATTTAAACGAGAATATACATATTTTTGACCTAATAAACTAAGCAAAAATATGCTTCATCAACCATCATCAAAAACAAAGCTAGACTCGTAGCTAAAGGATATAGATAGGAAGAAGGGATTGACTTTGATCAGACCTATGCTCCAGTGGAAAGACTCAAAGCCATCAGGTTGTTCCTCGCATATGCTGCACTTATGGGCATCATTTTCTATCAAATGGGCGTAAAGTCAGCTTTCCTCAATAGAAATATAAAGGAAGAAGTATTTGTGAACCAACCCCAGGTTTGTGTTGATCCTAACCATCCTTACTATGTTTATTTGTTATTTAAAGCTTTATTTGGTTTAAAACAAGCCATGAGCTTGGTATGAAAGGTTGTCTAACTTTCTTCTTGAGAACAAGTTCACAAGGGGAAAGATAGATAAGAAATTATTTCTTAGGGAAGTAAACGGCAAGATTTTGCTATTGCAAATCTATGTCGGTGACATTATCTTTGGCTCTACTGACAACTACCTTTGCAAGAAGTTTCCAATCTTATGCAAGGAAGTTTGAAATGAGCAGAAAGGGTGAGCTGAAGTATTTCTTAGGACTTCGGATGAAACAATCTAAAGATGAGATTTCATCTCTTAGATAAAGTTCACCAAGGAGTGATGATAAGAAATTCGGAATGGATAATGCAACCTCTATGAGGACTCCAATCGGTCCAGCTATGTCTCTGGACAAGGATGAGAAAGGGAAACCTTTCGATGAAACCAACTACCGAAGCATAATTGATTATTTGCTCTATCTTACTGCTAGCAGGCCTGACATAATATTTTCAACATGTATGTGTGTTAAATATCAGGTGAACTCTAAGGAATCTCACTACTCTACTGTAGAGTGGATTTTGAGAAACCTGAAAGGAACACCCAATCTTGGCTAATGGTACCCAAGGAATAATGATAGAGAACTAATTGGATTTTAAGATGCAGACTTTGCAAGTATCAAAGATGACAGAAATAGCATTTCTGGGACTTTCCAATTCCTTGTAAGAAGGCTCGTATCTTAGAGTAGCAAGAAAAAGAATTGTTTTGCAATGTCAATAGCTAAGTCAGAATATATTTTTGCAGGCAGTTGCTTTGCATAACTTCTCTGGATAAAGAATCAATTTGAAGACTACAACTTGAAGTTTAGGGACATTTCCTATGTTTTGTGACTCCTCCAGCGCTATAGCAATCGCCAACAATCCAGTTTCTCAAAGCCAGACAAAGCATAACAAATTAAGATATCTTTTCATTCGAGAGCATGTGGATAATGGGGACATCAACCTCCAATATGCTTTTACAGATAGGCAAGTTGCAGATATTTTCACGAAGCGCTGGACGAGAGCAAGTTCTTTCTCTTCAAGACAAACTTGGCATATCAACATGGAGTCCTGAAAAGTACACAGATCAAGTCAAGGAAGGATTCAACATCAGCCCCTCAAAAAATTCTAGGAAAATCTTACTCATCAAACTTCAGAAAAATTCATTCAGAATTATATTTCTCAAAAATACTAATTTATTCTCTAAAAAACTTTTATTCTCAAAACTACTTATTTCTCTCTAAACTATTTCCTTCTTATAAATTTCTTGTATTTCCC